>JACEFZ010022401.1:90000-182500 GCA_014155875.1 Cepaea nemoralis
GTTACTTCTTCTTTTCCACTCTCCACTTTGTGTATCCCTAATGGGTCCAAAGATGCGTCTTAAAATTTTGTTCTCAAAGGTTTGTAACAAGGCTTCGTCTCCTTTCGTTGTACTCCAGGTTTCAGAGCCATACAGCACAACTGGTCTGATCAGTGTTTTGTATATTGTGATTTTGGTGTTACGAGATAGCGCCTTTGATTTTAGTAGATGTTGTAGTGCATAGTATATCTTATTTCCAGAGTTGATTCTAGCTTGTATTTCTTCCCTTATGATGTTGGAGCAGTTGAAGATTGTACCCAGGTATTTGTATGTTTCCGTTCTTTTAATGGTCATATCATCTATTTGTATGTGGCCAGAGTTTCTAGCCATTCCGTCTCTTGAAATTACCATATATTCTGTCTTATCTTGGTTGATAACCAGCCCCATCTGTTGGGCTTTTCCCTTTAAGTGAGTCAATATTTCCAATGTCTTTTGTTCACTTTGCCCTATAATATCTATATCATCTGCATAACCAAGCAGCTTGGATGTTCCTCCAATATCACATTCCTCCTTTACCTTCCTTACAACTTTCTCTAGAGCCAGATTGAAGAGTAGCGGCGATAGTGCATCACCCTGTTTCAAGCCAGATGTTATTTGGAAGGGGTCTGATTTCCTGCCTTTATATGTTACTATATTATAAGTATCTTCCATGCATAGTCTGGTCATGTTGATTAACTTCCTTGGTATTCCAAATTCCTGCATAGCATTACATAGACTATTCCTATGGACACTATCATAAGCCTTTTTAAAATCCACAAAAATGTTATGGAGATCTCTTTTATATTCCCAATTTTTCTCGGCTATTTGTCGTAAGATAAATATCTGATCTATTGTTGATCTGTTTTGTCTAAAACCCGCCTGGTAGTCACCTAATATGTCTTCTGAATATGGTTTTAGTCTATTTAGTAATACTGCGGATAGTATCTTATAGCTTGTGGACAGTAGTGATATTCCTCTATAATTTCCACATTGGAACTTGTCTCCTTTCTTAAAGATAGGTATCAATAATGACTCTTTCCAGTCATGGGGTAATTCTTCTGTCCTCCAGATTTTTATTATTAGTTCGTATAGCTTTAGATGTAATGCATGGCCACCTGCCTTTATAAATTCAGCAGCAATTCCATCAGTCCCAGTTGCCTTATTGTTTTTAAGTCGTGTGATTACATATAGGATTTCTTCAAATGTAGGTTCTTCAATTTGTGGTTCGCATGTTAGAACCTCTTCCTGTGGGAAAATGTTACTTGGAGCTTCACAATTTAGTAATTCAATAAAATATTATCGGACTGACTTATCTGGACAACGACCTTGGAACGTTAAAGGACTTTTGAGATTTGGAACATGGAATGTACGGACACTATATCGAGCTGGAGCGGCCGAAGAACTAACCCGGGAGCTGGGTGAATATCAAATGGATATAACAGCAATTCAAGAAATAAGGTGGCCAGGAGAGGGTACTATAGAGCAAAATGGAATGATTATAATATATGGAGGAAACACCCAAAATAAACATGAATTAGGAACAGGATTTGTCATAAAAAAAGAGTTATGGGGGAACGTTTTAAACTTTAAAGCTTTTAATGACAGGATTAGTAAATTACGAATAAAAGGTAAATGGAAAAATATAACGATGATTAATGTACATGCACCCACTGAAGAGAAAGAAGATGATATTAAAGAAGACTTTTATAATGATCTGGAAGATGTGATAGAAGAAACCCCCAAACAGGACATCCTGATTGTGCTGGGAGACTTCAATGCAAAAATAGGTAAAGAGCAAACTAATAAAAAAGTGGCTGGTATGGAAAGCCTACATAAACTTCAAATGATAATGGGTGGAGAGTCATCAACCTGGCAGAAGCCAAAGGACTGCAGATTAGCAGTACCAGACTACAAAGAAAGGATATACACAAACAAACTTGGAAATCATGTGACAAGAGAACCTATAATCAAATAGATCACATTTTAATTAACAACAGAAATGCATCAAACATACAGCAAGTCAGAAGTTATAGAGGAGCTGAGTGCCACAGTGACCACTTCCTCGTTGGAGCAAAATTTAAAATAAAACTTAAGAGAACTTTCTATACTAAATTACAAAGATTACACCCAACATATAACAGAGAAAAACTGCAAGACATTACAGTCAAAGAGAAATTTACAGATGAAATAAAATGTAAACTTGAAACTCTGCAAAACCCTTTGGAGGAAAGCGTTGACCAAACTTGGTTGAACATCAAGAATACAATTCAGTCTACCGCAGAAAAATGTCTCGGTGTGTTAACCACGCATAGAAAGAACAGATGGTTCAATCAAAAATGTGAAGAAGCTGTCATTAGGAAGAAGAATGCCAGACATGTATGGTTAAATGACATCAATAACATCCAAAAGGAAGAGCATTATAGAAATGAATGTAAAGAGGCTACAAAAATAGTCAGACAGCAGAAGCGAGAATATATGAGTAATATAATCAAAGATATGGAAACTAATCACCAGAAAAATGAATCCAGAAAATTTTTTAAAGAACTGAAGTCAATGAAACGAGGGCACCAACAAAACACATATGGTTTAAAAGACAAAAATGGGAATATGATAAATACCAATGAGGAAATGTGCAACACATGGAAAGAATAAGCTGCATGGCGGGTGAAATTTATTCTTGATTCCAATACAGATGAATGAGTTATATCACACATCTCTCTCTCTCTCTCTCTCTCTCTCTCTCTCTCTCTCTCTCTCTCTCTCTCTCTCTCTTTCTCTCTCTCTCTCTCCCTCTCTGCCTCTTTTCCTCTCTCATTCACGTTCTCTGACTATGTTCTTCTCTCACTCTTGTTCTCTTACTCTTTTATTTTCTCACTCACATTCTTTGACACTTTCCTTCGCTCACTCACGTTTTATTTAACTCTTTTCTTCTCTCACTCACGTTCTCTGACTCTTTTTTTTCTCCCACTCACGTTCTCTGACTCTTTTCTTCTCTCACTCATATTCGCTTACTATTTTCTTCTCTTACTCACGTTCTCTGAATCTTTTCTTTTCTCACTCTGACTTTTTTTTTCTCTTCTCTCTCCCTCTCTCTGACCCTTTCCTTCTTTCATACACCCTCTCTGTCTCACTCCCTCTCCCACTTTCTCTCTGTCTCTCTCCCCCATTCTCTTTCTGGCTGTGTCTGTCTGTCTCTCTCTGCTCCTCTATTTCTGCCTCTCTCTGTTTCTCCCTGCCTCTCTCCATGTCGATCTCTCCCTCTCTGCGTCTCTCCCTCCATCACTGCCTATGTCTCTGTCTTTTTCTGTCCCTGTCTGTCTCTCACATCATCCCTCTGTCTCTCACATCATCCCTCTGTCTCTCACATCATCCCTCTGTCTCTCACATCATCCCTATGCCTCTCACATCATCCTTCTGCCTCTCACATCATATCTCTGTCTCTCACATCATACCTCTGTCTCTCACATCATCCCTCTGTCTCTCACATCATCCCTCTGTCTCTCACATCATCCTTCTGCCTCTCACATCATATCTCTGTCTCTCACATCATCCCTCTGCCTCTCACATCATATCTCTGTCTCTCACATCATCCCTCTGTCTCTCACATCATCCCTCTGTCTCTCACATCATCCCTCTGCCTCTCACATCATCCCTCTGTCTCTCACATCATCCCTCTGTCTCTCACATCATATCTCTGTCTCTCACATCATCCTTCTGTCTCTCACATCATCCCTCTGTCTCTCACATCATCCCTCTGTCTCTCACATCATATCTCTGTCTCTCACATCATCCCTCTGTCTCTCACATCATCCCTCTGTCTCTCACATCATCCCTCTGTCTCTCACATCATCCCTTTGTCTCTCACATTATCCCTCTGTCTCTCACATCATCCCTCTGTCTCTCACATCATCCCTCTGTCTCTCACATCATCCCTCTGTCTCTCACATCATCCCTCTGTCTCTCACATCATCCCTCTGCCTCTCACATAATCCCTCTGTCTCTCACATCATCCCTCTGTCTCTCACATCATATCTCTGTCTCTCACATCATCCCTCTGTCTCTCACATCATCCTTCTGTCTCTCACATCATCCCTCTGTCTCTCACATCATATCTCTGTCTCTCACATCATCCCTCTGCCTCTCACATCATCCCTCTGTCTCTCACATCATCCCTCTGTCTCTCACATCATCCCTCTGTCTCTCACATCATCCCTCTGTCTCTCACATCATATCTCTGTCTCTCACATCATCCCTCTGTCTCTCACATCATCCCTCTGTCTCTCACATCATCCCTCTGTCTCTCACATCATCCCTCTGTCTCTCACATCATCCCTCTGTCTCTCACATCATCCCTCTGTCTCTCACATCATCCCTCTGTCTCTCACATCATCCCTCTGCCTCTCACATCATATCTCTGTCTCTCACATCATCCCTCTGTCTCTCACATCATCCCTCTGTCTCTCACATCATCCCTCTGCCTCTCACATCATATCTCTGTCTCTCACAACATCCCTCTGTCTCTCACATCATCCCTCTGTCTCTCACATCATCCCTCTGTCTCTCACATCATCCCTCTGTCTCTCACATCATCCCTCTGCCTCTCACATCATCCCTCTGTCTCTCACATCATCCCTCTGTCTCTCACATCATCCCTCCGTCTCTCACATCATCCCTCTGTCTCTCACATCATATCTCTGTCTCTCACATCATATCTCTGTCTCTCACATCATCCCTCTGTCTCTCACATCATCCCTCTGCCTCTCACATCATCCCTCTGTCTCTCACATCATCCCTCTGTCTCTCACATCATCCCTCTGTCTCTCACATCATATCTCTGTCTCTCACATCATATCTCTGTCTCTCACATCATATCTCTGTCTCTCACATCATCCCTCTGTCTCTCACATCATCCCTCTGTCTCTCACATCATCCCTCTGTCTCTCACATCATATCTCTGTCTCTCACATCATCCCTCTGTCTCTCACATCATATCTCTGTCTCTCACATCATATCTCTGTCTCTCACATCATCCCTCTGCCTCTCACATCATATCTCTGTCTCTCACATCATCCCTCTGTCTCTCACATCATCCCTCTGTCTCTCACATCATCCCTCTGCCTCTCACATCATATCTCTGTCTCTCACATCATCCCTCTGCCTCTCACATCATATCTCTGTCTCTCACATCATCCCTATGCCTCTCACATCATATCTCTGTCTCTCACATCATCCCTCTGTCTCTCATATCATCCCTCTGTCTCTTACATCATCCCTCTGCCTCTCACATCATATCTCTGTCTCTCACATCATCCATCTGCCTCTCACATCATATCTCTGTCTCTCACATCATCCCTCTGCCTCTCACATCATATCTCTGTGTCTCACATCATCCCTCTGTCTCTCACATCATCCCTCTGTCTCTCACATCATCCTTCTGTCTCTCACATCATATCTCTGTCTCTCACATCATCCCTCTGTCTCTCACATCATCCCTCTGTCTCTCACATCATCCCTCTGCCTCTCACATCATATCTCTATCTCTCACATCATCCCTATGTCTGTCACATCATCCCTCTGTCTCTCACATCATCCCTCTGCCTCTCACATCATATCTCTGTCTCTCACAACATCCCTCTGTCTCTCACATCATCCCTCTGTCTCTCACATCATATCTCTGTCTCTCACAACATATCTCTGTCTCTCACATCATCCCTCTGTCTCTCACATCATCCCTCTGTCTCTCACATCATCCCTCTGCCTCTCACATCATATCTCTGTCTCTCACATCATATCTCTGTGTCTCACATCATCCCTATGTCTCTCACATCATCCCTCTGCCTCTCACATCATATCTCTGTCTCTAACATCATCCCTCTGTCTCTCACATCATCCCTCTGCCTCTCACATCATATCTCTGTCTCTCACATCATCCCTATGTCTGTCACATCATCCCTCTGTCTCTCACATCATCCCTCTGCCTCTCACATCATATCTCTGTCTCTCACAACATCCCTCTGTCTCTCACATCATCCCTCTGTCTCTCACATCATATCTCTGTCTCTCACAACATATCTCTGTCTCTCACATCATCCCTCTGTCTCTCACATCATCCCTCTGCCTCTCACATCATATCTCTGTCTCTTACATCATATCTCTGTCTCTCACATCATCCCTATGTCTGTCACATCATCCCTCTGTCTCTCACATCATCCCTCTGCCTCTCACATCATATCTCTGTCTCTCACAACATCCCTCTGTCTCTCACATCATCCCTCTGTCTCTCACATCATATCTCTGTCTCTCACATCATCCCTCTGTCTCTCACATCATCCCTCTGTCTCTCACATCATCCCTTTGTCTCTCACATCATATCTCTGTCTCTCACATCATCCCTCTGCCTCTCACATCATATCTCTGTCTCTCACAACATCCCTCTGTCTTTCACATCATCCCTTTGTCTCTCTGTTTTTCTCTGCATCTCTTTCTACATCTCCCTGGGCATCACTCTCTCTGTCTCTTTTTCTGTCTCTCTGCCTCTCTCCCTCCCTTTCTACAAAGTCTTAAGACTCTTACCTCAAAGCTTATCCCACAATCATCCATCTCTACTCCAGCTTATTTCCCTCACTTATTCGAAACTGAACAATTCATATATAGTTACACATTCAAACAGACCAGCAAAGAACGCATCACCTTCGAATAGAAGCCAATCTGCAAATTCAAGTGACAACCAAAGACAGCCGTACGTAATCAGATGTCTACAAGTGCTGGCACTACAACTTCTCAACTACGTAGCTGCTGTAATAATGCTGACAAGGGGGACAATACAGAGATGAGAACAAGGGACTTAACAGTCGTTTACAATACGGTTAAATTTATAATGTTTGGAAATCTTATATGTATTTTAAAATCTTATTTACAGAAATAGTATTTTATTTTATAGTCAGCGACTAATGTTGTGTTGGAAGTGGGCATTTTGTAGCCAGCGATTAATCTTGTGTTGAATGAGGAAACTTTGTAGTATGTGATTAATTTTGTGTTAAAAAAGGACATTTTATAGTATGTGATTAATATTGTGTTAACAAAGGACGTGCTGATGTATGTGACTAATCTTGTGTTGAAAAACGACATTCTTTAGTCGGAGACTAATCTTGTGTTGAAAAAAGGACATTTTATCGTCGGACGATGAGTGGAGTAGGGATAATGGAAAAACAACATGAACAATAGGTAGGAAAAATGATTGCCTGGTAAATTATGCTGAGTCTCGTCAGGTGCATACTCCAGAGTTTACATCATATTAAATGAAATGATGCTTATGAAATGAAATAATGAGTCATATTACACACATAATGTTCGAATATGGAGCTTTTGTTATTCCCACAATCGCAGAGTCATTATAAAGTCTTTCTGTCGACATAACTACGGTTTTACTTTTAAATGCTAGAATCCTATTAATTTTATTTGATATATAACTGACGAGATGCAGCGATGTATGTCAGGCCACAAATCGAATGTATCTCATTTCACCGGGTCAATATTCCCCTTGAGCATTGCAGTATTGTGAAGAATATTGAGAAACGGTGGCAGTGATCAGGATTCTTCTTTTTCTCCTCCTCCTCCACCTCTTCCTCCTCCTTCTTCTTCTTCTTCTTCTTCTTCTTCTTCTTCTTCTTCTTCTTCTTCTTCTTCTTCTTCTTCTTCTTCTTCTTCTTCTTCTCTTCCTCTTCTATTTATTTTCTGTTCTCTTTCTTCTCTTCCTCCTCCTCCTCCTTCATTTCTCTTTCGATGAAAGTGCGTCCCGCCTAGTTCTACACCTCAGAGGTCAGTATGTTCAACTTGAGCATGAATGAGTATCCGATCTACCCGCAAATAACGTTTTATGTAGACATCTAGACTTGTTCTAGTATGTGTTATTAAATTTAGCTTCCACTTTTACGTATACTGTGTACGGACGGGTGGAAATTATAGGGAAGAAATACGAAAGATGGGGAATGACATTCTGAACATATTATGAAGGGATGCATGGGCCAAAAAAGGTTGAGATCCACCGTTCTAGACAGATTCCACTACCTCGCCATCAGTGCACTGGAAGTTTAAGAGCCAGCACTCCTCAACCCCCGCCCCCTCCCCCACCCCTCAAAATAAGAATTTAAAACAGACGGCAAACAATGACGCGTATTTCACGTCTACAAAACAACAATACAATTTCACAAACACAATCCATATTTACCTTCTAGAAAATTCAGCATGGAAATCTAAATATAGAAATCAATATTTTCCCCCCACCTATTTAATTTAGCAGACCTGGAAAAGGCTGATGATTTAAGAGGTAACAATGTAATTATAATATTTTACATGAACGACATTGCATATTCAGTATCGTTATTTCCCTGCGTAAATTATAGAACTAATCCTTCCACGATTACGAAGACAATCGATGCCGCTCGCATGACCCCATTACCATGGCAACTAACAGAAGCTGCTTCTTTGTCGCTTGAAAGACGAACAGAAAGAAATTAAAGAAACGACAAACTGCTGACAAATTATGGATGCACACACGGTGATAAATGCACCGCGACAAATAGTTTGTCTTGCATAATGAGCTCGGTGGATCTTCAGTTTATTTGCGTGCTGTTTTTGTTCCACCTATGGGTGGATTGGTGGGTGTGGGTTTGTGGGTCTTGTAAATATACGTTTGAAACTCCGGTTAATCAAAAGAAGGCAAAAGGTAAACAAGAAAGTACAATCTCTCTCTCTCTCTCTCTCTCTCTCTCTCTCTCTCTCTCTCTCTCTCTCTCTCTCTCTCTCTCTCTCTCTCTCTCTCTCTCTCTTGCGCGCGCGCGAAGGGGCGCACACACACACAAACACATAAACACAAACACATAAGCACACACACATAAACACACACAAATAGATTAACTTTCAAACAGAGCAATTAATCAGTTTTTTTTTTTTAATTTTTTAAATTCTAAATTTAAAATTATCGTGGGGATAACAGATGTTTTCCATTCGAACAATACCTGTGATTATGTGTTTTAAGTATTTCAGCTTAAGTATTATCTCGTTATTCAGTTCACATGATATATAACTCTGCAGTGTGCACCTGACGAGATGCAACGAAATATACCAGGCAATAAATCGTGCAACATATTTTCGTGGCTTCTTTGTGTTAATTCACTAAGGGAATTCATTGTTTTGAATTTTCAAAAGGAATCTTATGCAACGCGTCATTATCACTAAATTCAAAGAGAAAGTAGTAAAATGTTAAATATAACATGTCTTTCTGTATGGACGTGAATCATGAGACATGTCTTGCTGTATGGCTGTGAATCATGAGACGTATATGTACATACGAGCAATTAGGAAAAGCTTGGAAACAACTGAAGGGTACTTCCTGAGAATGTTGCGAATACCTTGGACTGCCATAGTAACTAAAACGATCACCCGAATGAGACAACTGAAAGTAGAACATAGAATACACATACAAACTTGTATAAGAAAGAGACAAACAGTTTTATTTGATCATGTAATGAGAAGAGAAGCATTGGAAAATATCGTGACAACTGGAAAGATCAATGAGAGAATAAGCAGAGACAGACTGTGATCTATGATGCTGAATGGACTGAGATGGTGGCATGAAGGAATGTTATCAGCAGAGTAGATCCAGAAACACCAAGGACCCAGGCTATGGAGAGACATGAATGCCTACGCTAGTTGACAGGACAATGTAGTGGAGACAGTCGACTTAATTGCATCGGGGTTTACCCATTAGGCTCGGTCTCTGTCCGCAGAACTCCTTAGCTCCAGTGATAACCCCTCAGAGACTCTTGGTCTGAGCGATGCAGTACGGGGAAAGAACCTACGATATTCAGCGCACAAGGCAGAAAACTTGCATCATTAGTTGCATATCCCTTACAGAACGTCTCAGTCAACTCCATTGTTTTTTCTTTTTTGCTCTTTGTGATTCCTGGGCAAGTTTACGCTTCAGTAGTTTGCCATTGCTTTCTGAACGACTGGTACTCATACCTTTGTTTGAGAAACCAAAGCAAGGCGGTCTGCTTCCAAATCGCCAGAGCTGTGTTTAGAACGAGGTATGCGGGATTACGAATTCCATTCGTAACCTCTTTGCCACAGAGCCGACATACGGCTTAACCACGATGATAGTACCCTGCTTGTAACAACAGTTTTAAACTTGTATTGAGGAATTAAATAACTTCAACACTAATGGTTGTCTTATGTTTAAAATATCTGTTTATCACAAGTTTCAACATATTTATTTAAAACCCTAATGGCATGTTGAGAGGTCAGCGTAGCCGAAAGGTTAAGATTACTAGCTCTTAAACTCCTTGTGTGGTGACGGCTGGGTAGCGGGTTCAGTCCCTACACCCATCATCTGGACCTAAACGTTGACTTCTCATACATAAATCAATGGCAAACTACTGACCGTAAAATTGACTAAAGGATCCGCCTGAAGCTGATCGCGCAGTCCTGCACAGGACATGAAACATTTTATTTCGATTTTATGTTTATACTTGCTCTTATTTTATGTTTATACTTGCTCTTATTCTGATTACTGAAATTATTGCATTATTATTTATATTTCTGAAGGCATTCGCAACTTTCATACATTCATCTCGGGAACCACATTTCCGCGCCTTCCAAGTTCTTTCAAGTTTGTTCGTTAACATTCCAAGATTCATCGCCATACAACAAAACATGCGTATGTATGTACGGCTCTGTGTGTGTGTGTGAGTGTGTGTGTGTGTTGTGTGTGTGTGTGTGTGTGTGTGTGTGTGTGTGTGTGTGGTGTTGTGTGTGTGGTGTTGTGTGTAAACTTCCACGTCACACTCATATAAATACAATACACTTAAGCACAATTACACATTTCAGGTTAACTTCATTCCATTTGATATTGACACTTGTCTATTTTTACGCAATCCCGGCCAAGTATTCGCATTTCCGTGGAGGGCAGAATTGAACACGTAATTTTCTGCTTGTCTGACACTCGCCATGGGTCTCGAATGTGAAAGTTCGATTGCGGCTTCGTGACGATACTTGTAAGATAGAAACGAGTATGTCTCGCTTGAGTTATGATTAATTTGTGTGTACACGTGTTATTCTCCCCCGATGGTGTTTCCACCTTGTCGTGGTGGGGGAGCTTGAGTTTCTCAATGACCCTGAGAGCTATGCCGGCGGTAGCGTAGCTACCAGCAGGGCCTCCCAAGCCGGACAGGTCAAAGGGTAGAGAACAGACAAAGAGAAACACCCTGGTCCTCCAGGTTGGGGGTTGAAGCGTGGGGTTAACATCCCCACCTTTGTAAAAACCTTTCTTTGTTACGAAACAAATACATGAGCCTCGATATCGGACTGACTTATCTGGACAACGACCTTGGAACGTTAAAGGACTTTTGAGATTTGGAACATGGAATGTACGGACACTATATCGAGCTGGAGCGGCCGAAGAACTAACCCGGGAGCTGGTTGAATATCAAATGGATATCACAGCAATTCAAGAAATAAGGTGGCCAGGAGAGGGTACTTTAGAGCAAAATGGAATGATTATAATATATGGAGGAAACACCCAAAATAAACATGAATTAGGAACAGGATTTGTCATCAAAAAAGAGTTATGGGGGAACATTTTAAACTTTAAAGCTTTTAATGACAGGATTAGTAAATTACGAATAAAAGGTAAATGGAAAAATATAACGATGATTAATGTACATGCACCTACTGAAGAGAAAGAAGATGATATTAAAGAAGACTTTTATAATGATCTGGAAGATGTCATAGAAGAAACCCCCAAACAGGACATCCTGATTGTGCTGGGAGACTTCAATGCAAAAATAGGTAGAGAGCAAACTAATAAAAAAGTGGCCGGTATGGAAAGCCTACATACAACTTCAAATGATAATGGATGGAGAGTCATCAACCTGGCAGAAGCCAAAGGACTGCAGATTAGCAGTACCAGACTACAAAGAAAGGATATACACAAACAAACTTGGAAATCATGTGACAAGAGAACCTATAATCAAATAGATCACATTTTAATTAACAACAGAAATGCATCAAACATACAGCAAGTCAGAAGTTATAGAGGAGCTGAGTGCCACAGTGACCATTTCCTCGTTGGAGCAAAATTTAAAATAAAACTTAAGAGAGCTTTCTATACTAAATTACAAAGATTACACCCAACATATAACAGAGAAAAACTACAAGACATTACAGTCAAAGAGAAATTTACAGATGAAATAAAATGTAAACTTGAAACTTTTCAAAACCCTTTGGAGGAAAGCGTTGACCAAACTTGGTTGAACATCAAGAATACACTTCAATCTACCGCAGAAGAATGTCTCGGTGTGTCAACCACGCATAGAAAGAACAGATGGTTCAATCAAAAATGTGAAGAAGCAGTCACTAAGAAGAAGAATGCCAGACATGTATGGTTAAATGACATCAATAACATCCAAAAGGAAGAGCATTATAGAAATGAATGTAAAGAGGCTACAAAAATAGTCAGACAGCAGAAGCGAGAATATATGAGTAATATAATCAAAGATATGGAAACTAATCACCAGAAAAATGAATCCAGAAAGTTTTTTAAAGTACTGAAGTCAATGAAACGAGGGCACCAACAAAACACATATGGTTTAAAAGACAAAAATGGGAATATGATAAATACCATTGAAGAAATGTGCAACACATGGAAAGAATATTTTATTGAATTACTAAATTGTGAAGCTCCAAGTAACATTTTCCCACAGGAAGAGGTTCTAACATGCGAACCACAAATTGAAGAACCTACATTTGAAGAAATCCTATATGTAATCACACGACTTAAAAACAATAAGGCAACTGGGACTGATGGAATTGCTGCTGAATTTATAAAGGCAGGTGGCCATGCATTACATCTAAAGCTATACGAACTAATAATAAAAATCTGGAGGACAGAAGAATTACCCCATGACTGGAAAGAGTCATTATTGATACCTATCTTTAAGAAAGGAGACAAGTTCCAATGTGGAAATTATAGAGGAATATCACTACTGTCCACAAGCTATAAGATACTATCCGCAGTATTACTAAATAGACTAAAACCATATTCAGAAGACATATTAGGTGACTACCAGGCGGGTTTTAGACAAAACAGATCAACAATAGATCAGATATTTATCTTACGACAAATAGCCGAGAAACATTGGGAATATAAAAGAGATCTCCATAACATTTTTGTGGATTTTAAAAAGGCTTATGATAGTGTCCATAGGAATAGTCTATGGAATGTTATGCAGGAATTTGGAATACCAAGGAAGTTAATTAACATGACCAAACTATGCATGGAAGATACTTATAATATAGTAACATATAAAGGCAGGAAATCAGACCCCTTCCAAATAACATCTGGCTTGAAACAGGGTGATGCACTATCGCCGCTACTCTTCAATCTGGCTCTAGAGAAAGTTGTAAGGAAGGTAAAGGAGGAATGTGATATTGGAGGAACATCCAAGCTGCTTGGTTATGCAGATGATATAGATATTATAGGGCAAAGTGAACAAAAGACATTAGAAATATTGACTCACTTAAAGGAAAAAGCCCAACAGATGGGGCTGGTTATCAACCAAGATAAGACAGAATATATGGTAATTTCAAGAGACGGAATGGCTAAAAACTCTGGCCACATACAAATAGATAATATGACCATTAAAAGAACGGAAACATACAAATACCTGGGTACAATCTTCAACTGCTCCAACATCATAAGGGAAGAAATACAAACTAGAATCAACTCTGGAAATAAGATATACTATGCACTACAACATCTACTAAAATCAAAGGCGCTATCTCGTAACACCAAAATCACAATATACAAAACACTGATCAGACCAGTTGTGCTGTATGGCTCTGAAACCTGGAGTACAACGAAAGGAGACGAAGCCTTGTTACAAACCTTTGAGAACAAAATTTTAAGACGCATCTTTGGACCCATTAGGGATACACAAAGTGGAGAGTGGAAAAGAAGAAGTAACAAAGACATTTATGATTTGTTTAAGTCCCCGCTAATCACTGGTATCATGAAGGCTAATAGACTACAATGGCTGGGGCATATAGAAAGAATGGAAGATAATAGGGAAACAAAACTCGCTTACACTCAGGAAATAAATGACCGTAGACCCCGAGGTAGACCAAGAAGGCGGTGGAGAGATAATATACATACAGACCTACAAGCACTTGGAATCAACGACTGGCAAGAGAAGGTCCACCAGAGAGACGAATGGAGACAGATTGTATTTGCAGCAAAGAACCTCAATGGCTCGGAATGCTGAAGAAGAAGAAGAAGAAGAAGAAGTACACGTGTTATTGGTTTTGGTCGCTGATACTAGAACTCAGTTACAAAGACAGATAAATATAATTGCGACAGGAAAACAAAGGACTTTGTCTGAATAATATAAAAATATTAGAACAGATTAAAATAATTGCAACGGAAAAACAAAGGAGTTAGTCTAAATAATAGACAAATAGTAGTAATAGTAATCACAAAGATAAATGCCAAGATCTTCCTATTACATTGTGGTATTTCTTTCTGCTTAGAATAGCACAAGTAAAATCCGCGCCTCTCTCACCCCACAGAACGCATCGGTTGCCCAAGTTTAAATAACCATTATGAACAATAATGATAGATTTAATTTCACGGAGACTAAATTCAGAATGGAAGTAATCATTGCCAGGTTTCATTAATAAGCTCGGTTGCACTAGCGAAGTCGATAGCGAACTGCATTGGTAATGTCACGAGCAGAGTCGGAATCCAGTTCGAGGCCCGGGCGGGTCGTTTATAAAAGTGAGGGAGAGATTGGCGGCCTATTCCTCTATACATTCAGGCTTACCAAATGTGCTGATGCTGTTATATCACACACCAACATAAAAAACTGCTTCGGGGCCAATATACGGGGGGAAGTCAATAAGTAAGACACAAATTGCTGTAGAAAAATAACTAAATATGATAACAACTTGAAACCAGTTTATTTTTATACATACATTGTCCCTTTATTTCTCAACATAATTTCCACCAACACTGATGGACTTATCCCATCGTTTTATCAGTCCTCCCAAACCGGCAGCATAGAACTGCGTGCTCTGTTTTCTAAACCTCGTTTTCACTTCACATTTAACTTCGGCGTCATTCGCGAAATGTCTCCCGCCAAGGTAGGTTTTCAGTGGCCCAAAAAGGGGGAAATCGCTCGGGGCTAAATCGGGGCTTTAAGGTGGGTGATCCAGAACTTCCCACCTTAGTTGGTTAATTTTTTCCTGAGTTATTCGAGCCGTATGTGGTCTGGCATTGTCATGAAGAAGCAACACTCTTCTAGTCGGCAGTTCTGGGCGTTTTCTTCGAATTGCATCATGAAGCATCGATAGAACTTCACAGTACGATTCAGAATTCACATTGTCACATTTCTTCTTGAAATTGGTTAAAAGCACTCCTTGACAATCCCAGAACACTGTCAGCATAACCTTCCCTGCTGATGGCGTAACCTTGAATTTTTGGACACAAGGCAAAGAAAGATGTTTCCATTGCATTGAAGCACGCTTTGATTCGGACTGGTGGTGATGCACCAATAATTAATCCCTAGTATAAACAGGAAGCATTTCCTTATGAATGTCCTTTGCAGGCAGTCCTTTTGCCCACAAATAACACACAACAGCACTTTGCTCTTTGGTTGTACACGCCGTAAGTACAGTCACCATTTTGTTTATGCGCTGCGCATGCGTATGAGACACCTAGCGCCACCTGACGAACGGGAATATAAAGTTCAATGTTGCTGTCACCTAATGACACCTGTTGAAAACACCAACTACATTTATCTGCCATCCCACAGAACTGTGGCGTTCTTATTAACTCGCCCTCGTAGGTTTTAAAATTGTTTCAGGCCAAATCTATGGATATCTAATTAACCAACAAAAACGAGAGAACACATATTGTGATGGTTGAGATTCACTTGTAAGCGCCAATGACCAGCGTACAATCCTTGTGAGAAAAAGATAAAGAAATCGTTAACAATGGAAGTAGACCCGGGACTATTGAGTTACGGACGAACCTCCCCCCCCCCCCCCCCCCCCCCGCCCCCCCCCCCCCCCCCACTTACACCTAAGCGATTCCGATGCCCACTATAGAACTATAGAATAGTCCAGAGGAATGTCAGGCCTGCGGGCAGTAAAACACCCACGAAATCGTCTGTTCTGGCTCTGTCTAGGCAACCTCACATGAAACTCTAAATTAAAAAAAAAAACTCTAGGAGCTTTAAAAACAGCACCATTACATCTAGTAGGAACATCATCAATACCAGCAAACAACACACGCCTCACCAAAGAGAAGCCGTTCCAGCCATCAAGTTAGGTGTCAGTGATTTAATTAATTTGTCAGTTGATAACTTTGAATTGCCAGCGAATGATAATATACGTATCCCAACAGCCCTTAGCAGAACAAAGAATCTCCATCTCTGATATAGAACAGAGTAACTGCTCAGTCACATGAATACAACAACAACAACAACAACAACAACAACAACAACAACAACAACAACAACAACAACAACAACAACAGCAGCAGCAGCAGCAGCAGCAACAGCAACAACACCAATAATAACAACAGTAGCAATAACCAATGCAATTACAACAACAACATGATCATGAATAACAAATGCAGCAACATCAACAACATCGGCAGCAACAACAACAATATCAGCAATAACAACAACTGTAGCAGTAACAGATGCAGTAACGTGAAGATCATCAGCAATAACAATAAACAACATCAACAGCAGCAACAACATCAACAACACCAGCAATAACAATTGCAGCAACAACAACATCAGCAACGTCGGCAATAACAATAGCAGCAACAACAAGAACAACAGCACAAACAACAACAGCAGCAACAACATCAACTACACCAGAAATAACAATAGCCGCAACAACAATAACAACATCACGAACGGTAACAGCATCAGCAACTTTTCGTTGTTTAGAGGTTTACGATGACGTAGACATCCATCAAGTGCAGCTCACTCTGAATCTCAATCAGAGAGTTACCGAACTTGACATGACTTCCCCTCTGAAGGATGAAAGATGATGGGTAACCACCGATCTTAGTCTAATCTAGCCATAGGCTGATTACCACCAGCCCTGGCTACATTAACCGCTAAGTCAGACACACAAGCTAGACATGACACAGACACTGGAACATCAGACTAGTCCCACAAATCAGATAAACTTCGGGCTGGCCCGTTTTAGCACCATTTCACTCTAAACCTTTGTTGTTGTAGCTGCGAACTCGGAGAGTGTCTGGAGATTTCATAAGACAGCTCAGGAAATTTAAGCTCTGGATTTCTCTTTCTAATAACAGGATGACATTTTTTCTTTTCTATTATAAGGGGAGGTAAATCTTTTGCTATGATTTAGAGTTGTCTATTCTGAGAGACATTTCCATTTAGGACAGGGACTTAATTAAATCTGTTTATCAGCAAGTTGACAATAGTCGTGTGTGGAAGTAAATGAGTAACTAACACTGAAATGAGGTGCTCTATTTTTCTTATTCTTTTACCCTTTATCCTCCGTTGGGACTTTGGCCATCAACCAGTTCACTCCAAGCCCGCATTTCCTTTGTTAGTTCCATGCAACACCGTCCACGCCCTCCCTATTTTATTTATTTATATTTCTACTTATTGAACGGACATTTACAGCGCAAATTGGTCTTATCAGTCACACTCGCTACCGCCATAGTTAAAAGTTATTATGCCTTTTTAGAGCACAAACTATCGTCTGTCAAGACGGCAAGGTGCCAATGTATGTGTGTATTTCTACTTATTTACTCTATGTATTTATTTTTTTAGGTATTCCCCTATTTCTTTTGCCTTGTGGATTCCAAACAAACGCCTTTCTAGTTACACTATTCTCAGGTTTTGTCAGTGCATGTCCTATCCTGCGTATTTTCTTCACCTATGGGATTATATAACCAGCTTCCTGGCCTAGAAGTTAGCGACTTTTCTTCGCAATCTCGTATACTCTTGTTAGTAACGTGACGAAGGTGAGAATCAGTAGTGGTTCGAATCGCGTCGGTAACTTACGGGGTATGTCAGCCGGCCGCTCAGAAAGCAATAGCAAACTACTGAGCGTAATCTTGCCAAGAAATCAACAATCAGCTGAAAGATGCTGATGTTGACAGCAATGTCCTGTAAAGGATATGCAAACTTAAAAAAATAAAATTGGATTATATAATCCGAATATGATAGTGTTTCATCTTCTTCACTTGACTAAAATTCTGACCTATAATCCTTGACTTGGGGACGTAAATTTCAAGTACCTCTGAAATCGTAATGGGTTCACCTGATGGCGAGGGACACAGTTAATAGGGAAAGCTAATCCACACGCAAGGTTCAGTCTAGCATTGCTAGAAGTAGTGTGTATGGACTACGCTTGAGTTTAAAGCTAGCGAGAGCAAAAGAAGAAAAAAAAACATATATCCTCCACCACACTGCCTTTCCAGATTCATAGATAGTTCTAGCACTGCCAGTGCCAGCTCTGGGGAGATTTCCCTAGGTGAAAAGTCTGCGATCCGGACTCCTTGTGGCTTTCTCCCAGTGATACCATGTCTCTTCTAGAAGAGTCTGCTTTCCATTTGTTCGATACTCTTTTCCTTTATCTTTGAACGCGTTCGTGATTTGTTAAAATTTGCAGATAAAGATTTTCTACGGAATAGGAAAGTGAGTCCCATGCCCAACCCTCATTCGTCGCCTTTTGCGACCTGCATGGCAGGTTACAGTGGGATACTATTCTTTGCTTCCTGTAAGGTTCCCGGACACACATGGGAGGAAACTTCCTTGGTCGCCTTTTACGACATGCGTGGTGGGTTGTAGTGTTACTATTCTTTGCATTCATTTAGGGTCCCGTTAACACGTTATCGGAGGTAAAATATAAAGTTGAGCTAACATACTGGCGGGGGATAGTATATAAAGTTGAGATAACATACAGGCGGGGGATAGTATATAAAGTTGAGATAACATACAGGCGGGGGATAGTATATAAAGTTGAGTTAACATGCAGGCGAATTTGTATATACGGTTGAGTTAATATAAAGGTGGGGGTTGTATATAAAGTTGAGTAAAAATACAGGCGGGGATAGTATATAAAGTTGAGTTAAATACAGGCGGGGATAGTATATAAAGTTGAGTTAACATACAGGCGGGGTTAGTATATAAAGTTGAGTTAACATACAGGCGGGGATAGTATATAAAGTTGAGGTAAAATTCAGGAGGGGATAGTATATAAAGTTGAGTTACCATACAGGCGGGGATAGTATATAAAGTTGAGTTAACATACAGGCGGGGATAGTATATAAAGTTGAGTTAACATACAGGCGGGGATAGTATATAAAGTTGAGTTAACATACAGGCGGGGATAGTATATAAAGTTGAGTTAACATACAGGCGGGGATAGTATATAAAGTTGAGTTAACATACAGGCGGGGTTAGTATATAAAGTTGAGTTAACATACAGGCGGGGATAGTATATAAAGTTGGGGTAAAATTCAGGAGGGGATAGTATATAAAGTTGAGTTAACATACAGGCGGGGATAGTATATAAAGTTGAGTTAACATACAGGCGGGGATAGTATATAAAGTTGATATAACATACAGGCGGGGTTAGTATATAAAGTTGAGTTAACATACAGGCGGAGTTAGTATATAAAGTTGAGTTAACATACAGGCGGGGATAGTATATAAAGTTGAGATAACATACAGGCGGGGGATAGTATATAAAGTTGAGATAACATACAGGCGGGGGATAGTATATAAAGTTGAGTTAACATGCAGGCGAATTTGTATATACGGTTGAGTTAATATAAAGGTGGGGGTTGTATATAAAGTTGAGTAAAAATACAGGCGGGGATAGTATATAAAGTTGAGTTAAATACAGGCGGGGATAGTATATAAAGTTGAGTTAACATACAGGCGGGGTTAGTATATAAAGTTGAGTTAACATACAGGCGGGGATAGTATATAAAGTTGAGGTAAAATTCAGGAGGGGATAGTATATAAAGTTGAGTTACCATACAGGCGGGGATAGTATATAAAGTTGAGTTAACATACAGGCGGGGATAGTATATAAAGTTGAGTTAACATACAGGCGGGGTTAGTATATAAAGTTGAGTTAACATACAGGCGGGGATAGTATATAAAGTTGAGTTAACATACAGGCGGGGATAGTATATAAAGTTGAGTTAACATACAGGCGGGGTTAGTATATAAAGTTGAGTTAACATACAGGCGGGGATAGTATATAAAGTTGGGGTAAAATTCAGGAGGGGATAGTATATAAAGTTGAGTTAACATACAGGCGGGGATAGTATATAAAGTTGAGTTAACATACAGGCGGGGATAGTATATAAAGTTGAGTTAACATACAGGCGGGGATAGTATATAAAGTTGAGTTACCATACAGGCGGGGGATAGTATATAAAGTTGAGTTAACATACAGGCGGGGATAGTATATAAAGTTGAGTTAACATACAGGCGGGGATAGTATATAAAGTTGAGTTACCATACAGGCGGGGATAGTATATAAAGTTGAGTTAACATACAGGCGGGGATAGTATATAAAGTTGAGTTAACATACAGGCGAATTTGTATATACGGTTGAGTTAATATACAGGCGGGGAAAGTATATAAAGTTGAGTTAAAATACAGGCTGGAATAGTATATATAGTTGAGTTAAAATACATGCTGGAATAGTATATAAAGGTGAGTTAAAATACAGGCTGGAATAGTATATAAAGTTGAGTTAAAATACAGGCGGGGATAGTATATAAAGTTGAGTTAACATACAGGCGGAGATAGTATATAAAGTTGAGTTAACATACAGGTGGAGATAGTATATAAAGTTGAGTTAACATACAGGCGGGGATAGTATATAAAGTTGAGAGTTAAAATACAGGTTGGGATAGTATATAAAGTTGAGGTAAAATACAGGCGGGGATAGTATATAAAGTTGAGTTAACATACAGGCGGAGTGCAGTATATAAAGTTGAGTTAACATACAGAATGAGTAGTATATCAAAGTTGAATTAAAATACAGGTTAAAATACTATTATTCCACCAGCGCCACTATTATTCCACCCGCCCCAAATATTCCAACCGCCACTGGTATACCTTCAGCGCCACTGTTATTCCACCAGCCACTATTATTCCACAACGCGTCTATTGTTCCACCAGCGCCAATATTATTCCACCAGCAACATTATTATTCGATGAGCGCCACTGGTGTTCGACATCCGCCACTATAGTACCACCGAGCGCCACTATTGTTCCACTAGCGCCCCTATTATTCTACCATCGACACTGTAGATCCACCAGCGCCACATGTATTCCACTAGTATCACTCTTGCTCCACCAGTTCCACTCTTGTGTCGACCTTGAACCGTTTAAAAGGCGCAATGTGTGTATACCTATGACGGTAACGAGAGACAAAACGCCTGTAACCTCACATCCTACTGCTGTGATTAAGTCAACATCAAAGGCTAACATTTCACACCACTTTCACATTATCTGTCACATGATCGACTTGACATTTATTCGCAGCTTAAAAAATGTAATTGTCCGTGAAATCCTTACGGCCGTTGAAATATCGCGTGAAAATCACTCACATATATTGATTGACTTTTCCGTGTTTTTCTACTGTCTAGTTCATAGTTGTAACTTATGGGGTTAGTGATTGCAGTTGCACAATTTTCCGATTATACGAGTGCTCGAAATCAGCCGATTTCTATTTAGGGGCAGCTCTGTTTGCGTTGATTTAGGTGATATAAAAGTCCGCCTTTAGGAAAGCAATGCCAAACTAGGTAGGTAAAACATGCCTAGTAAATAATAAGCAATCGATAAATGTTGGGATTGACTGCAACGTCGCGTAAAAGGACATGCAACTTTATTATTGTAGTATCACTATTTCTTTCCACTGCTTCTATGAGTGCATATCAATACCTTCGAATTTGTTTCGCCAATTAAAATCAGTGACTGACGATTATATCACGACTCGGTGTATAGAAGACATCAAGTCACCTGCTAGCATGTAAACCTTTTCATGTACGACAGCCAGTCATCAACATCATCATCATTATCATCGTCATCATCATCATCATCATCATCATCATCATCATCATCATCATCATCATCATCGCCATCATCATCATCGTTAGCATCATTATCGTTGTCATCTCAATTATGATGATGATTCTAGGACTCTTTCTATAAAAACAAAGAAAAGGGGTTAACAAGACAAGAGGACCGACTTCATTGCACCGGATTTGTATCCCTTATGGCTCGGTCTCTTTTCACCGAAAGCGTCGCACAAAGTACGAACTTCGTACCTCCAGCGACGAATCCCAGGAGCCTCCGAAAAAATTGCATTCGTGAACCGAACGACGTGGCGAGGAATCGAACCCCCATGGAGATGCTTGCTTGCGTTCGCTGGCTGTGAACTCCAGCGTGAAGTCCTATATGTCGGATGAAGACATCCTGAGTGTTGTCCAACATCAGTGTGATGTCATACAGGACCTGGCGTTTGCGTGAGTTGTCCCATGTCTGGCTTATTGGTATGCAGACTGGTGGTACCTCGCTGTGCACCCCATGGAGATAATAATCTTTCTGTAATATCTAAGCTCAAAAGCCCCAATATATTTCGTTAATCATTGCAGTATGGTCCAATACTCACAGCTGTATCTAGCCATTTATGTGTGTATATGTGCGCTCATACATATCAGTCGAACCAAACTGTAGTATTCCTCTAGTAAACATATAAAGGAGCTCAGAGAATGAGTTTCGTTATTATCACAATCATACTAAGTATACACATCATTGCTCTTTGACAATCACCTTCTATTGGAGACCCATTTACCGGCACACAATCAAGCATTGTACTGACATCCACCGGGGCACTCCTTAGTTTTCGCTCTCGGACCACCATAAAATATCCATTGCTTCAAGTTTCTCGTCTTACCTTCTTCAATTTTTGTCATGTACCACTTCCATTTATTTCTCTGGGATCTTCACTAAACCGTTACCATCTCCTAACCCAGTGTTTCCCAACCTTTTTTGTGCTATGCCCCACCTAAGCCTTTCTAAAATTCTTATGCCCCCCCCCCCCCCCCAACATATGCATCATTTTCAATATTCAAAAATTGAAATGTTCACTAAAGAAACTTGATTTTTTTTTAGAAGGGCTCACGGTTCCCAGAGGGGCCAGAGCCTCCCCTCCCCCCCTCCCCCAAGGTCCTGCATCCCTGTGTGTCGATTGTGTTGGGTGATTTTTTTTTTTTTTGGTTTGGTGGTTACCCCAGACAAGCTGGTTCCCCCGCCTCCCCCTTTTTTGTGTGGACCCTTAGTCTCACTGTGAGCTATTGCCCACAGTGGTCCACCAGGCCCACATCTAAGGTGAAGATATGTGATGGGTTTTTATTTGATCATCCCGGCCCCCGACCAGACCAGGCGCACTACTGGGGGGGGGGGGGGGGAGAGCAGCAAATGCACCCGATCCTAGCCAAAGGACCGATAGGTTTTAGGAAGAAATCACTAGGAAATTATTGAGCAAACACAGTAAGTAAATTTTCAAAACATATAATGGAGAACTGAAATTCAAGTACAAAATAATTTTAATGAAAGATTTTTCTATATTATTTTAATTATTAGTAATTATTTAAATTTAGTGAGATCCTTGCGCTTGAGGCTTGCTGCAAAGAGATTTTATGTCAGGTTCCAATTTAGTTAACTTCAGTCTCAAGTCTCCCCGTTTTGTTATATTCAGCCGATTTCTTCCATTTTCGAATTGCTCCCCTTAACAATCAAATTGCCCCCCTGTGGGACGTGGACCCCACGTTGGGAAACACTGCCCTAACCGGTTCCCATGATCCAACGACTCCCGCGGGTGTCTATATAATAGTATCAACATCATGATTCACATTAGTATCTCAGCCTGGGATTCTGAGATACGTAAAACATTTTTATTTTCCCTTCAGGTTTTCAATTTCCTCTTCATTCTTTTAAATGTTTCATCTTTTCATTCTTCTCATTCCGTTCTTATGTCTTAATGCAATCATTGGATGGTCTTCTCCGTGATTATGTGTTGTGTTTTGTGTATGTATTTGTTTGCTGATGAAGGCTAGTCGCCGCAAAGTCCTGTGTTTTGTGTAATTGTGTTCTGTAAAGCTGTATTACTGTGTGTTATTTTATTTATTTACATATGTTGCCATAAGAGTGACAAATGTTCTCACTAATGTTATTTTAATTTCCACAAGCAATTGAACATATGAAGCCTATATGACTAAACATATGAACATAAATGGGCACTCTTCCGCTGTTTATACTTCACCTCGACAACGTAAGATATAGGTGTATTTTTAACGACTGTGCGGTGTTTGAAAATATTGCCGGACAAGTTTTGTATTTACCTGTTATGTTGCATGAACTGGCAAATTAGATCTCTATCGAGCAGGAGGAAGACACAGAGATCGCGAGACCACACAACATAATTGAACATGAACATAAACCTAATCCGAGACTGGACATTTAATTTGTTTTGTCACCATCACCCTTGTTTTTCCATCATCAATCTTTTTCTACTATCATCACCTTTGTTCTACCATCATCACCCTTGCTCTACTAGCACCACACTTGTTCTACCATCATCACCCTTGTTCTGCCATCATCACCTTTGTTCTATTAGTACCACATTTGTTCTACCAGCATTACCCTTGTTCTGCCATCATCACCCTTGCTCTACTAGCACCACACTTGTTCTACCATCATCACCCTTGTTCTACCATCATCACCCTTGTTCTACTATCATTACCCTTGTTCTACCATCATCACATGTGTTCTATTAGTACCACTCTTGTTCTACCATCATCACATGTGTTCTACTAACACCACACTTGTTTTACCAACACAACGAACAGCGAACATTGACCGCCCACTCTTTTCGTTTCCCACATAATGGTGATGGTGGGTCTTAGATTCAAATGGCAATTCTGAAAGGGAGGCGTTTTCAAAGCGCGCTGCGAATAATACTGAGCATTGACAATTTAAATCATGTTTAATATATATTTTATACATTTAGTTCTGTATGCAGTTCCTAACCGTAACCCTAACCCTAACGCTAATCCGAAACTTGAAAAGAACGCTCTTTTTTCTATCGCCATTTTCGAACATTTTCGACGGTAGTAAACGTCACGTGACCAGCCACGTCTGTGAATAACACTGAGCATGAGGAGGTGTTATTCACAGCGCGCTGCGAATAATCACTTGGATTTTGAAATACCAGCCACAGAAAACACCGTTTGGGAACCTCTGCATCTTATTTCGCATAGTCTCAACAAGTTACAAGAGAAATGAATGTATGCATGCACTAAAGAAAGCACAGAAGAAGGCGGTATGCAGAAAAGGAAATAGAAAAATCTTTATTTCCCTAATTGTACAATTATATTGCAGTGGTTTAAAAAGAAAACCGTCACGTGAACCATTGATTATAATATCATGAAGTAAATTGAGAAAACTACAGAAACGACAGAAGAAGAAACGGATCGAAGACATATTCTTGCGACCGACTTTTGTCGCTTGCTTTCCGATGGTTCAGATTTCAATTGCAGGAGAGAATTCGCTATTGACTCATCCATCGGAATTAAGGGCAATAACTTGGTGCACAGCATGCGGGCTAAATAGTAATTATCTGCCGATGAATGAAATGTTGATTGACAAGCTACCTTAGAAGAACTGGTTACATGGATGGCAGCCGCTAGAAGTGTGAACAAAGACGGGAAATAATCGAACGAACGTTTGTTGTTTGCAGGGAGACTAACAATGTGTTTACAGGTAGGCACTTTTGGATAAATTGATCCAGGTCTTTAGTAGTTAAGGTTAGCGCAGATGCTAGGAGGAATGAAAATGAGTAACAACGTAGGAAGGCCGATGGAATATTATAAATTTCTACGGTAGGATGGGTCAGCGGATTATTCATCTTAATGAAAGTTTCTTGTTTAAGGAGTTAATCACGTTGAACCCCACTCTGGAAAACAAAGTTTCCAAAGTGGGTAATACTCACTCGGTCACCTAGGCCGGAGTTTGGACTGAGAAAATTACGCAACATCAATGTCCTTCTCCTTGTTTTTATGCAAATGTTACGTAATCAACCCACTAAGGTTAAGAAATTTTAACAAACCTCCCTTCTAAATCACCACATATGGGGAAACATGCTGTTATTATATAATTTGAAGTAAGATATTCCAAGAGATTAACAACACAGCAATTGTTTATCATCCATGCGGTCTTTACAACCTGCATATTCACAAACTACGTCTTCTCGACTAATTCCCTACTTCGCTTTCTCGATTTCATAGCGTTGTCGACTTATCCTAACGATTCGCTTTCTCGACTTATTTTCCCACATTTCTCGTTCTCGATTTATTTTGCTGCTTGGCTTTCTCGACTTATTTCTCTATTTGGCTTTCTCGACTTATTTCCCCACTTCACTTTCTCAATTTATTTCCCTACTTCACTTTCTCGAGTGATCCCCACGATTCGTTTTCTCGACTTAATTTCCCACTTCGCTTTCTCGACTAATTTTCCCACTTCGCTTTCTCGACTTATTTCCCTGCTTGGCTTTCTCGACTTATTTCCCTACTTGGCTTTCTCGACTTATTTCCCTACTTCGATTTCTCGATTCAGTTTCTTACATCGCTTTCTCGACATATTTCCCATCTCACTACCATTCCTAATCTTACGTTCTATCTTTAATCCTCCTTCCAAGACGGCCATAATTAATCCCCATCATCATTTTATTACACATTCTATACATACCTACATAAACCAACCCTGTATTACAACTACACTCTCTATCTACACCTCGCACAGTCAACCCATCCCTACACCAACACGATCTATCTATCCATACCTCCATCAACCAAACCATCACTACACCAACACCATCTATCTATCCATACCTCCATCAACCAACCCTGCAATACACCAACACCATCTATCCATACCTCCATCAACCAACCCATCACTACACCAACACCATCTACCCATACCTCCATCAACCAACCCATCACTACACCAACACCATCTACACATACCTCCATCAACCAACCCATCACTACACCAACACCATCTAATCCATACCTCCATCAACCAACCTTGCAATACACCACCACCATCTATCCATACCTCCATCAACCAACCCTGCACTACACCAACACCATCTATCCATACCTCCATCAACCAACCCATCACTACACCAACACCATCTATCCATACCTCCATCAACCAACACTGCAATACACCAACACCATCTATCCATACCTCCATCAACCAACGCATCACTACACCAACACCATCTATCCATACCTCCATCAACCAACCCTGCAATACACCAACACCATCTATCCATACCTGCATTAACCAACCCATCACTACACCAACACCATCTATCCATACCTCCATCAACCAACCCTGCAATACACCAACACCATCTATCCATACCTGCATTAACCAACCCATCACTACACCAACACCATCTATCCATACCTCCATCAACCAACCCATCACTACACCAACACCATCTATCCATAACTACATTAACCAAACCATCACTACACCAACACCATCTATTCATACCTCCATTAACCATCCCTGCAATACACCAACACCATCCATCCATACCTCCATTAACCAACAATGCATTACACCAACTCCATCCATCCATACCTCCATTAACCAACACTGCATTACACCAACACCATCTATCCATACCTCCATCAACCAACCCATCACTACACCAACACCATCTATCCATACCTGCATTAACCAACCCATCACTACACCAACACCATCTATCCATACCTCCATCAACCAACCCATCACTACACCAACACCATCTATCCATAACTGCATTAACCAAACCATCACTACACCAACACCATCTATCCATACCTCCTTCAACCAACCCATCACTACACCAACACCATCTATCCATACCTCCATCAACCAACCCATCACTACACCAACACCATCTATCCATACCTCCATCAACCAACCCTGCAACACACAAACACCATCTATCCATACCTGCATTAACCAACCCATCACTACACCAACACCATCTATCCATACCTCCATCAACCAACCCTGCAATACACCAACACCATCTATCCATACCTCCATCAATCAAGTCATCACTACACCAACACCATCTATCCATACCTCCATTAACCAACCCTGCAATACACCAACACCATCTATCCATACCTCCATCAATCAACTCATCACTACCGATTTGGTGTCAAACCAAGAGGTAAACTAGAGTATGCCTACCCAGCATGTGAAGACAGGATTCGGCAGACTGCGCGGAAGAAATCATTCCTGATTCAACGGGCAAGACGGCGTTTACCTGCAAAGCGTTGTGGAACGTAATGAGCACGGCAAGGCACGTAGATCGCCCTGGTCATCCACTGCACCTGTATTCGTCTCCAATCGTCTCGACTTGTCTTGCCACTGGACTCAGATGGACTCAGGCGAGAGAGTGAGGTCGACGAATTGCGCAACTCTTCCTCACTTTAATCCAAGTCATCGCGCAGTCATTCTTCATCCAACGTCACTTATCACCTTCAAGCCCTGTGGCGATGGGCGAGCGGCAAAGTGGCAGGCGTGGGTACGCTGGCAGCCGTAGTCGCAGACCTGCACACAGGCGGCTCAGGCCATATGGTCGTCTTCTACTGACCGGAGCAGCAGTGGGATTCGGCAGCCCCCTGAGCGATTGAGCAGCCCTCTATAGGAACACACTGCTCACCTCCATAGCATGAGGAAGGGGCTAGAAAAGGTGCCCTAAACATTGTCTGCTTCATCACTACCTAACCAGCTAGCCGCGGTTGGTGGGTACCCTAACTGTGGTCGACATACAAAGAAAGATAAAACAAGCAAAGCTAAAAGAGTAAACCATATTCCCTTAACAATTGGAACTTGGAATGTACGCACCCTACTTGACAGAGACGGCGCGTCGGGTCCAGAGAGACGAACAGGACTGATTGGGAGAGAGCTAGGCAGGTACAACATCGACATTGCAGCCTTGAGCGAGACACGACTTGCAGAAGAAGGCCAAATCTGTAAAATTGGTGCCGGCTACACATTTTTCTGGAGTGGAAGGAAAAGCGAGGAAAGACGCCAATCCGGTGTGGGATTTGCCATTAAGTCGGCCCTGGTCGGCAAATTAGCTGGATTTCCAAAGGCTATAAACGACAGGCTCATGACCATGAAGTTGCCTCTGCTGAATGGAAAGAAGCACGCAACCATTGTGAGTGTCTACGCACCAACTATGACCAACGAAGATGATGTCAAGAACAAGTTCTATGAGGACCTGCACAATGTATTAACATCTGTTCCCAAAGGAGACAAACTTATACTCCTTGGGGATTTCAATGCCAGAGTAGGCACGGACACCACCTCTTGGAGTGGCATTATTGGAAAGCATGGAGTCGGAAATTGTAACAGAAACGGACTCCGCCTCCTTCAGACATGTGCCGAACATGATCTCCTGATTACGAACACAATTTTCCGTCTCCCCATGAGAAATAGGACATCGTGGATGCACCCTCGCTCGAAACACTGGCACCTCATTGACTATGTCATCGTCAGGAGGAGTGACAGACAAGTCGTTCGAGTGACAAAATCCATGTGTGGTGCCGAATGTTGGACAGACCATCGTCTCATTGTCTCGAAAATGAACATCCACATCAGGCCACCACGGCGTCCTCAAGGGGCGAAAATGCAAACAAAGCTAAATGTCACCCGCCTAAACAGCAAGAAAATGCAGCAGTCGTTTGACAATATGCTGGAAGACCGCCTCAAGCCCAATGCTGAAGCTAAACAGGATACAGAAAGAGAATGGAGAGCCCTAAAGGACACCATTTACAACACTGCTATGGAAATCCTGGGGCCAGCCCCCCGAAAGCATAAAGACTGGTTTGATGAAAATTCCGAAGACGTCAACCAATTGCTGGCCGAGAAACATCTTCTCCTCAAGGCACATTTGAATGACCCAAAGTCAACATAAAAAAAAGATGCTTTCAAGAACATTCAGAGAGTAGTGCAGCAGAAACTTCGGCACATGCGGGACTCCTGGCTGAGCAGCAAAGCTGATGAAATTCAGGGCTTTGCTGACAGACATGATATGAAAAACTTCTACGACTCACTGAAAGCGGTCTATGGTCCTTCATCACCAGGCATAGTTCCCCTCCTCAGTGCAGACGGGGGAACATTGGTCACCGATAAGAAAGAAATCCTCCAACGCTGGGCAGAGCATTTCAGCAAAATCTTAAATGCAACTTCCTTCTTCGATGATGAAACCATCAACTGCCTTCCTCAAGTTCCCACCAATGAGACACTTGATGACCTGCCAACCATAGTGGAAATAAACAAAGCCATCCAGCAACTCTCCAGCGGCAAGGCACCTGGTCCTGACTCCATCCCAGCAGAGATATACAAGGCAGGTGGGCCGGTCCTAACAGAGCAGCTTCACCAAGTCTTCACAAACATATGGATGAACGAGACCATGCCACAAGATTTTAAGGACGCGTCAATAGTCCACCTTTACAAACGTAAAGGAAACCGCCAATCCTGTGACAACCACCGAGGCATCTCCTTGCTTTCAATTGCAGGGAAGATACTCGCCAGAATTCTTCTCAATCGCCTCACAGCCCATCTCGATCAAGGTCTTCTTCCTGAGAGTCAATGTGGCTTCAGAAAAGAACGTGGAACTGTTGACATGATTTTCGCTGCAAGGCAGCTGCAAGAGAAATGTCAGGAACAGAACTGCGAAATGTTCTCCACTTTCATTGACCTTACCAAGGCTTTTGATACAGTCAGCAGAGAAGGACTGTGGAAGATTATGGTAAAATATGGCTGTCCACGAAAGTTTGTCCAAATAGTGCGGCTATTTCATGACGGCATGCAGGCAAGAGTACAGGAAAATGGTGAACTGTCTGAACCCTTTCCTGTCACCAATGGAGTGAAGCAAGGATGTGTCCTGGCACCAACACTGTTCAGCCTCATGTTTTCAGCCATGTTGATGAATGCCTTCGAGAACGACGACATTAGAATAGACATCAACTACCGTATGGATGGAAAGTTATTCAATCTCAAAAGGCTGAAAGCTAAAACCAAAATTAACAGCGGCACCGTCAGAGAGCTCCTGTTTGCTGATGATTGCGCTCTATACGCCAACTCAGAGGCGGACATGCAACATAATGTTTCAGCTTTCTCACATGCCTGTGCCAACTTTGGGCTCAATATCAACTTGGAGAAGACTGTAGTTATGTACCAGCCAGCTCCAGGGAATAATCACACTGTGCCGAATATCAAAGTGAATGATCATAGACTAAGTGTTGTGGACAAATTCACCTATCTTGGCAGCACCGTGTCACAAGCTGCCACAATCGATGACGAAGTGAATGCAAGAATCTCCAAGGCCAGTGGAGCCTTTGGCAGACTGTACAAGAATGTATGGGACAGAACTGGAATAAGCCTGCAAACAAAGCTAAAAGTCTACAAAGCAGTTGTATTATCCACACTGCTATATGCTTGTGAAACCTGGACTGTTTATCAGCGACACGCTAGGAAATTAAACCACTTCCACACAGTCTGCATAAGGAAGCTCCTGAAGATTAAATGGCAAGACAAGATTCCAGACACTGAAGTCCTAGAAAGAGCATCCATGCCCAGTATCCACACTCTACTGATGAAGAATCAGATTCGCTGGGCTGGTCACTTGACTCGCATGCCAGATCACAGGCTCCCTAAACGAATTTTCTACAGCGAACTGCGTTGTGGTAAACGCTCCCAATGTGGCCAGAGGAAACGTTTTAAAGACACTCTGAAAATTTCACTGAATGCTTTTGGAATTCATCATGACACCTGGGAGGCTGCAGCCAGAGACCGAAATTCGTGGCGTGCATCATTGCACAAAGGTGCAGTCATATGTGAGGCAACCAGGACTGCAAGAGTTGTGAAGAAAAGGCAGGACAGAAAAATCACTGCAGGAAATCCTCCTCCAGAGACGTCAAGCATTCTTTGCCCACATTGTCAAAGAACATTTCGAGCCAAAATAGGCCTTATCAGCCATCTTAGAACCCACGGCTCCACACCTTCAACCCCACTGGATGAAATGAATGGTCATCATCATTCTTGATGGACAAACAACACAACACAACACACCAACACTATCTATCCATACCTCCATTAACCAACCCTGCAATACACCAACACCAGCCATCCATACCTCCATTAACCAACCCTGCAATACACCAACACCAGCCATCCATACCTCCATCAACCAACCCATCACTACACCAACACCATCCATCCATACCTCCATTAACCAACCCATCACTACACCAACACCATCAGTTCATACCTCCATTAACCAACCCATCACTACACCAACAACATCTATCCATACCTCCATCAACCAAACCATCACTACACCAACACCATCTATCCATACCTCCATCAACCAACCCTGCACTACACCAACACCATCTATCTATCCATACCTCCATCAACCAACCCTGCACTACACCAACACCATCTATCCATACCTCCATTAACCAACCCTGCACTACACCAACACCATCTATCTATACCTCCATCAACCAACCCATCACTACACCAACACCAACTTCTACCCATACCTCCATCACCCAACCCCTCACTACACCAGCACCATATATCCATACCTCCATCAACCAACCCATCGCTACACCAACACCATCTATCCATACCTCCATCACCCAACCCATCACTACACCAACACCATCTATCTACCCATACCTCCCTCAGGAAACCCTGTCTTATATCTTCAATGCACCCGTCACATGCATGTCTCCCAGAAACCAGCATTGATTCCCTGCGCGCCACCAACACATCCCGCAATCAAGTTGTTGTGACCGTGCCCTCAAGTTTGATGTCGCTTCTGCTGAATTTATTACTTCCTTTTTTAACTTGTGTTTTTAAAATTTATTGTGTTTTTTTTTTTTATTTCCATGTAGCAGGAGATAATAACGTCGACAGTGCTAATTAACTATTGCGGACAGCCGGGGGAATCCACGCGATATCTGGTGTTGTGTGACTTAGTCACGCGCTGGCGCTCGTTTGGGCCTGGTGTAGTCACGCATGAATTGACAGATTCTCCCGCACCAGGCTGTGGTGAGGGGAGGGGGAGGAAATACCACTCGCTTTACTTCTAGACCTGGCTGGTGAGTAAGCGAGTGTTTCTGTCGCTTGAGAAAGTAGGTCAAGTCTGAAAGAAAAAAAAAATGTAATATTGATAATCAATCGTGCATTCATCGCCACTTGCTCCCAGTTTTTCTTTATCTCTTTCTTCTTGTTTCGTTCTTTCTTCTCGTTTCTCTGTGTCCCTGTCTCGTGCTTCTTTATCCTTTTCATTTTTCTGCATCTTTCTTGTCGGAGTCTGGGGTTTAGAGGTAAGTGAACGCAGTTTCACGGCTCTCTGAATAAGCGCGTGGGGTTTCGAAATCAGCTACTGTCGGTTGGGAACAAGATTGCTTTGCGTTGTTTCTCTGGTTTGAGAGCCCGCATTTCAGAAAGTAATTGAGGAAACTTGAGGAAGTTAGGAATAAGCATCAGAATATCATCCCACACATTGTTTTTGCCTCTACAATATATCACCTGGAAATATGCTTATGCTTCTCCAGTGTTTCGCATAGAAATAAATGTATCACCCATCATCAGATCCCGTAGAAATCTGTATTTGATCCAGAATGATATCGTCTATAAATTTGATTATGACAATCATGATGTCATCTCGAAATTAATTTACGACCCATCATAATGTAACATACCTAACATGTAACCCATTTACGATCAATCAGGAAATCATATAGAAATCAATTTATGAACTATCAGGGTGTCACTTAGGAATCAATCTATGACCTATCAGGCTTTCACAAAGAAATTAGTTTATGATCCATCAGTACATCACCTGGGAATTCGTTTATAACTCACTAGAATATCACCTATAAATCTATTCATGACCCATCTTGGTGACACACATAAAACGATTTATGACACATCAGTATATTTTCTAGAGATCGGCTTACCACCATCAGGATATCGCCTGTAAATTAATTTATAGCGGGATATCACATAGACATCTGTTTATAACCCTTCAAGGTTTCACTTAGAAATATGTTTGTAACCATTCAAGGTGTCACCTAGAAAAATATTTATAACGCTCAAGGTGTTACCTAGAAATATGTTTATAAGCCTTCATGTTGTCATGTAGAAATATCTTTATAACCCTTCAATGTATCACATAGAAATCAATTTACGACCCATAAGGAAGTCGCCTATAAATAAATTTATAGCTCGCCATGATATCACCTAAAATGTGTTTATAACCTTTCAAGCTGTCACATAGAATTCAGTGTGTAACCATTTAAGGTGGCACCTAAAAATCAATTTATTACAATTTAAGGTGTCATCTAGAAATCTGTATATAACCCTCCAATGTGTCACCTAGAAATCTGTTTATAACCCTTCAAGATGTCACCTAGAAATCAATGTATGTCCCGTCAGGATATCGCCTATAAATAAACGTATAGCTCTGCAGGATATTACCTAGACATCTGTTCATAACCCTTCAAGGTTTCACCGTGAAATCAATTTATAACCCTTCAAGGTGTCACCTAGAAATCTGTTTATAACCCTCAAAGGTGTCACCTAGAAATCAATTTATGACCCATCAGGATAAGAGAGTGGCGAAAGTTAATTACGCTGCCAGACTTCAGTCCCAAACATCACACTGCATCGCTTGTGTAAACCAGGGGTGCTGAAAATTGAATTATCCACCGTGCTGAAGGTTAAAAATTATTGATTTACTAGGAACTAATTTTTTTTTATCCGTTCCAAGGACGTCGGCTGACTGGAAATTTGACGGGAAGTGGAACTCATCTATAGCGGAAATTTTAAATGTTATCTTAGGGAAGCCGTGATCTTTATCAGCACGTGGTTCCGGTGAAGATCAATATGATCGGAAGTTGGATGTGATAAGCTGGTGTTAACGGAGCGTTGGCTGTTAACTCATTCTGTTATATAGTGCTTGCGATATTAATTAACTCTCTCTCTCTCTCTCTCTCTCTCTCTCTCTCTCTCTCTCTCTCTCTCTCTCTCTCTCTCTCTCTCTCTCTCTCTCTCTCTCTCTCTCTCTCTCTCTTTCTCTCTTTGCCACGTTTTCTTGATTACACAGTCAGTAAAAATATTCCCAAGGCAGATTTCAGATAATGCTTTGCTGATGTGAAGTGTTAAGATTTATCGCACACTAAAATAAATACAAAGGTATTCATTGGCACTTATAGAAGTAGACGACATAAGTCGGGATTAGAAAACACACTAGACTATATAACAATTGAAAGCTATAATTATCATACTCGACCGGATCTCTGGCGAAAGTGTTGCGAACGCAATTCACAATCTCGTATACCGCTCGTATACCGTCTTGCGTTGGTTTTTAAAATAATGGTATGTGCCGGTCGTTTAGATAGCAATGGCAAACCATTGAAGGTAAACTTGCCAAGAAATCACAAACAGCCAAAAGATGCTGGAGTTGACTGCAACGTCCTGTAAAGGATATACAACTAACAAACCAGTCTCGCCTGCAGTTCCGGTGGTCATAAGTTCAATCCGCATCGGGGTGAATATTTAAAATTGATTTCGGGTCCCAGGTCGACTTAGCCTAAAAAGGATACCTCGAAATATCTCGGTAAATAAAGGCTGTCTGCGTGGTACTGACCACATGGTACTGACAACATGATACTGACCACATGGTACTGACCACATGGTACTGGCCACACGGTACTGACCACACGGTACTGACCACATGGTACTGACCACATGGTACTGACCACATGGTACTGATCACATGATACTGACCACATGGTACTGACCACATGGTACTGACCACACATAGTTTGTATATGAAATATGTACCTAGCGACATATCCCTGCTACATCTTTAGGTGTGAAGAAAGAATCGTTTACTTGTTAATCACATAGGAATCCGAACCTGTCGACTTCGAATAATGAAATTGCCTGGCTGTAAGTGTACTTCGTAAGTGTACTTCGAACCGTCAGGTCTTAGTCAGATATGACTGAGCTACCGTATAACAGTAGACGGTACTACCTGGTTTCTGTTAGCGCTGAACGTTGGGCGGCGCTTACCAAACCCGACACCCCACATTGTGCCAACGGCTTCGGACGGAAGAGCGCAATTGGGAGGGTACAAGCCTTACCCTGGTGCGAGGAAATGCAAGCTAAAGACAAAATGTCATGGCAGGGCAGACCAGGCCCTAAGCCTTGGTTGGCGACTGGTCTAGGATCGAAGCTCCGACAAACGGACAGTTAGAGCATTGCTTTGCTGATCCGGCAGCTTCTGCAGCTTGTCTTGTTCCAGATGTAGGGGTGTTATCCTTTCCTCTGGAGTAAACTAGGCAGGCCGAGAGAGGGATCATGCTGCATGGGCAACACATGATCTCTATATTTTAGCCCAGGCTTTGTGCTATGGAGAGGCAATAACTCCATCCCTGGTCTTAACTGGTCTCGGAATCAAAGCGAGAGGCAACTGTTACGGGTTATAAGTCCTTGTCAGTTGGCGTAGACATGTCGCGCCACGCGTTGCCTCTGACGGTGGGAGACACCTATAGGTGTCACTGATCAGCTACCGCCCGCCTCAAGCTGGGCAGCCCCCAGCCAATTGGGTGCTGATCCGCCACAGCCTGCCTGCTTCAATGGGTGCTTGGGGCTAGGACAAAATCTGAATCGCAGGCTGTAAAACCAATGCACCAGGTACAAACAAAAATAAAAATAGAAACCTCAAGCTACGGCTTGCAACCTGGAACGTGAGAACCATGTGTCCAGGATTTTCCACTGACTTGACCAATATTGACGATGTGAGAAAAACGGCTGTGATTGATGCCGAACTCAATCGTCTAAACATTGATATTGCTGGCCTGCAGGAGACTCGCCTCGCTGAGGAAGGGTCACTCAGGGAAAACAACTACACCTTTTTCTGGAAGGGTAGAGGGCAGGCAGAAAAAAGGCAACACGGTGTGGGCTTTGCAGTGAAGAATTCGCTACTGGGAATGATTGAAATTCCAGCAGGAGGAAATGAAAGACTATTATCCCTGCGCTTGGCAACCTCTTGTGGGTTTGCCACCATTATTACTGCATATGCACCGACACTCGATTCCTCTGATGATGTGAAGGATTCGTTCTATGAGGAGTTAGACTCCGTGATCAAGGCAGTTCCAAAATCTGACTACATTTATATGCTCGGTGATTTCAATGCTCGTGTGGGCAAGGACTCGAGTTCATGGCCAGTGTGCCTTGGAAAATACAACATCGGTCGCATGAATGAAAATGGGCAAAGGCTGCTGGAGCATTGCACCAGTAATGACCTATGTATTACAAACTCCTTTTTTAAAACAAAAGAGATGCATAAGGTCACATGGAAACATCCAAGATCCGGCCATTGGCACCAGCTGGACTTCATCATCACACGGAGACAACATCTGAACCATATATCATTGACTCGTAGTTACCACAGTGCTGACTGTGATACGGATCATTCTTTGGTTGTTGCAAGGGTTAGACTGAGACCAAAGAGAATCTACACAGCTAAACACAAATCTAGCCTCAGGATTAATATTATTAACACTCATGATCCTGAAAAGTGCTTTCAGTTTCAACAGCAACTTGAAGACGCTTTCACTGATACACCAGAAAATTGTACAGTAAATGAAAAGTGGGGTCAAATTAAGGAAACTCTTTATAAAACTGCCGTAGGGGTTTACGGCACTGTGGATCATAAGAGGCAGGACTGGTTTGAGGCCAACAGCCGAGACTCTGCAGCCCTTGATTGATAAGAAGAAGAAAGCTCTCTTAAGAAACAAGGAAAGACCAACGCGTAACACTCTGAGTGAGCTTAGGCAAGCTAGGAAGGATGTTCAAAAGGCTGCCAGGCAGTGTGCAAATGATTATTGGATCAAGTTATGTGAGTCCATTCAAATCGCAAGTGATAAGGGAGACATAAGAAGCATGTATGAAGGAATAAAGAAAGCCTGCGGTCCAGTGATCAAAAGAAGTGCACCATTGAAAACCTTGACTGGAGAAATCATCACTGATAAGAAACAGCAGATGGATAGATGGGTAGAGCACTATTTGGAGCTTTACTCAAGTGAGACCAAACTAGCGGATGATGCCCTCAACGCCATAGAGGCTCTACCAACTCTTGACCACCTGGACACACTTCCCACCATATCAGAAGTTAAGTGTGCTATAAATGAACTTGCATCTGGCAAGGCTCCAGGTAAGGATGGGATTCCAATAGAGGTTATCAGGAGTGGGCAAGACACACTCACTATACAGATCCACCAGCTAATAGAGCTATGCTGGCGTGAAGGACAAGTCCCACAGGATTTCAAAGATTCAAGCATCATAACACTGTACAAGAACAAGGGCGATCGGAGCGACTGCAACAACTATAGGGGTATCTCACTTCTGTGTATTGTTGGAAAAGTATTTGCCAGAATTGTTCTGCGCAGACTTCAAGTCCTAGGAGATCAAGTCTACCCCGAATCACAGTGTGGCTTTCGACAGAACCGGTCTACCACTGATATGATATTCTCATTGCGACAAATGCAAGAAAAATGCCGTGAACAGAATCAACCACTGTTTATTGCCTTCATCGACCTCACAAAGGCATTTGATTTGGTCAGTCGTGAGGGTCTGTTCAAGGCACTAAAGAAGATTGGCTGCCCACCAACTCTTCTGTCCATTGTGGAATCGTTCCACACAGGCATGAAGGGTATAATCAAGTTTGATGGTGCAACTTCTGAAGAATTTGAAATCAAGAGTGGAGTTAAGCAAGGTTGTGTACTAGCTCCCACCCTCTTTGGAATATACTTTTCACTTCTACTGAAATATGCATTTCATGATCAGGATGGTGGTATATACATTCACTCACGCTCAGATGGCGGCCTCTACAATGCTCAGAGATTGAAGGCTAAGACCAAAATTAAAAGAGTACTGATCAGAGAGTTGCTTTTTGCAGATGATGCTGCAGTTACGACCCACTCTGAGGAAGAATTGCAATGTCTACTATCTGCATTCTCCAATGCTTGTTCTGAATTTGGTTTAACAATTAGCAAAAAGAAGACACAGATTATGTCACAAGGTGCACATGGGGTACCATCAATCTTTATTGACGACGCCGAACTAGAGATAGTAGACCATTTTACATATCTAGGATCAGTGGTAAATAGCAAATTATCCCTAGATCAGGAAATCAACAGTCCGGATTGGTAAGGCAGCAACAACAATGAACAGGTTAAGAAAAAGAGTCTGGGAGAACAGGAAGCTTACTGCCAAAACAAAAGTCCTTGTCTATCAAGCCTGTGTCCTTAGTACTCTTCCTCTATGGCAGTGAAACCTGGACAACTTACTCACACCAAGAGAACACCTTAAACAGCTTTCATATGCGGTGTCTGCGAAGAATTCTTGGTATTAAGTGGCAAGACAAAATCACAAATACTGAAGTATTGGAAAGATCAGGTTGTGTGACAGTTTATTCGATGCTCAGTCTTCGTAGACTTAGATGGATAGGACATCTTAGAAGGATGGATGATGGTAGAATACCAAAGGATATCTTTTTTGGTGAATTACAGATGGGTAAGAGATCTCAGGGTCGGCCTCTACTACGATACAAAGATGTGTGTAAGCGGGACATGATTGATACAGGCATTGATAATGCATATTGGGAGCAAGTCGCCGCTGAACGTGTTGCATGGAGGGCAAATATCAGAAATGGAATAAAGTCAAAGGAGAAAATTATTGCAGAAAAGTCACACACCAAGCGTTTGAGACGTAAGATGGTGCATGATGGTGGAAATGACCACGTGTTCACATGCACCCACTGTGAACGGACATTTACAGCGCAAATTGGCCTTATCAGTCACACTCGCTACCGCCATAGTTAAAAGTTATTATGCCTTTTTAAAGCACAAACTATCGTCTGTCAAGACGGCAAGGTGCCAATGATGATGATGAAGTGTACTTCGACACACGGCCAACTAGATGCATATACAATGTCATGGCATAATGAGTATGGGTGTTCGATTCCCTTTCTGCCCGTATTTCCTTGTTCTACCACAGTAAGACTATTGGACAAGTTATTGAATTCCTATTTTATGAAGGTATGACAGCGCGTTAGCAAAGTTGATAGATAACCATGGAGATATGGCACTGTCACGGCCGGACTCGGGATCAACGCACGGGCTAAGATACCTGCTAAGTGAGAGAAAGAGTGACCACATATTTCTCCCAGCATTCAGGTATTCAGAACGTGATGTCCCTATCACAACACAGGCCGGACTCGGGATCAACGCACGGGCTAAGATACCTGCTAAGTGAGAGAAAGAGTGACCACATATTTCTCCCAGCATTCAGGTATTCAGAACGTGATGTCCCTATCACAACACAGGCCGGAGTCGGGATCAACGTTCGGGCTAAGTGCCCTGCTAATTGAGAGAAAGAGTGACCACATATTTCTCCCAGCATTCAGGCATTCAGAATGTGATGTCCCTATCACAACATAGGCCCCTAGCAGGAAATTGCATAGGGACAACATTTTAAAACTCATGTACTGAGACCTGGCCACTAAGACCGGGATAATCAACCTAAACAAAAGTTCGAACCATAAAGTCCCTGGCACAGGGCCTCGCCTTAGTGGACTAGACAAGGCCGAGCGGCTTCTATGTGGGACTAAGAGGCTAAAACAAATTTAAGAAACAAAAACAAAACAAATTTACGTGGAGTTGACTACTCGAGCCATATTGTTAAGAATGAATCACAAAGAAAAGAAAAAGAATAAAAGAAATAGAAAAAAAAACAAAAAACAGTAGTAGACAGAAAGCTTTAGCAGAGTACGATCACGAGTAACAAAATGAACGTTGCGGCCAAATCTTTCGTCAGCACACAAACAACTTCCACATTGCTAAGAGTAGACTTCATGCCCTGGCATTGAACACAGGACCCCCCCCCCCCCTCCCCCATTGTTAAGTTAGCAAACTACCACTATCACAAGGTCTGGGTGTCTAGGTTGGTTGGCCCGTGTCTTACCAGGGCCCTTAAGTGAAGCAAAGAACAGTAAGATTGTAACCTATCATACATGTCTTACATGGCGACTAAGGAGGGTTGGCGTTAGCCCGGCTACCCTCTTACGGTAGAATAATTTAGCTGCAAAGCAGATAATTATAAATACGTCTGTAGAGCGTTTGATAGTCGTGAGTTCAAATCTGCATCGAGGAGGAATTTTTAATTCAACCTAGGCTCCCGGGACGGACCAACCTAACATGAGCCACAGGAAATGTCTTGAGAAGTATAGGCCGCCTATAATATACAAATATGGGTTTTGTAATATATGTCCTTCACAGGATGTAGCAGTCAACCCCAGCATTTTGGCTGTTCGCCAAACTCCGTGCCAAAGGTGTTACGGGCGCGATTCGTAATCCCGTATACTGGGTTCGAAATACAGCGGTGCTGGCTTTTTCGAAAAAGGTATAGGAGCCAGTCGTTCAGAAAGCAATGACAAACTACTGAACGTAAAACTTGCCCAAGAATCACGAACAGCCAAAGTGCTGGGATTGACTGCTACGTCCTGTGAAGGGTATGCAACTAAATTTTAAATCATATGTCCAATGCGCCTGGGGGAGTGTAAAATGGTCCTTCAATTTTTGCTTTTACCACAAACGATTTGGCGTAGTTTGGTTGACTGGATATGTTCCATTGCACGATGAAAGACAGAAGCAGCTGAAGACTTGAGTTTTGAATCTTAAGTCCGGTGTCTTGACGAACACGATGTCTGAGACTCGAAGAGGGCTTGCATTCATTAGAGTGACGTTCGTGTGGAAATTCCCCGACCACGCCTGCCTTATCATGCACCAATTCCCCACGGAATGGTTCAGATCCAGCCAATCTGTCCGTCTGCTCGTTTCCCACCAACTAGCCAACATAACAATTAAAAGATATTGTCACTCCTGCCAAGATTCGAACTGCCTAACCACTGCGTAATCACTGCTTAATCAGTGCGTAACCACTGCGTTACCCCAGCTGTCTTGTGTACTTGGTTCTGTGTAATTATTGCTGCGTTGAGCTTCCTTCTCCTCTGAAAATGTTTAATATTTACTATTTAGTCGCACTAAAATCTCCGAACGCGAAGTGATCAATCGGTAATTGCTCAAATATGCGAGACTCTTCGGTAAATGAATATTGACAAATCGGGTCTTATCTGACACGGAGATGGCATCAGCATAGTTTAAAACTAGGGTAATGTAGAGAAATAAAAATCATGGAAATATAATAGCGGTCGAATAATCTACTCGCACCAGACGACGGCGAACTAATAGGTGTCCTTCCGCGCAAATACACGACAGGTCTAGGGATTCGCTTGCTTGGTAACGAGTACACAAAGTAGTTCTTGACTTAAGGGATTATTGCTGAGTTCAAGCTTTTGGATGTACTACGTAAAAAGGTAAATGGTATTAGAAATTGATTGTAGAGTACCCAATTTTACACAATCGTATTTCCTATATTAGTCGTCAGCCGTTAGTAGCGGTTCCAACTTTATCACCAACGGTCACCCCATATTGCTCCGTTCCTGGACCGGTTAATATCACACGAAATGCTTCTTATTGTTCCATGTAAAAAGTAGAACAGACAGCAGTCCCGACATACTAACAGCACGCACAGACATGCATGCATAAGACCGCTGCCTGAATGCCAATATAACAATCTGCCACTAAAACTGCAGTCCATCTATATTATTACCTGTCTGTCTAGCCACCTTTCTAACCTATTTACTTTTCTGTTTACCTGACTTATTACTTACTTATGAAATTAACTACTTGTCTGTTTGCATATCTAACTGTACTCTAAGCATTCTTATTTACCAACAATCTGCATATATTTTACTATCAACTTATGTATCTGCCAGTCATCTACATAACAAGTATTCCGACCTACTTATCTGCCAACCATCAACATAACTTTTCATGTCGACATCCTTATCTAACCAACAATTTACATAATTTGTATAATCAAAATTCTTATCTACTAGCAATCTACATAATTAATACTATCAACATATGCGTCTACCAACCATCTACATAACTAGTACTATCAATCTACTTAACTCCCAATAATCTACATAGCTTTAACTAACACAATTATTAATCTCAACATTCTTTTCTTCCAACAATCTACATAACTTGTATAATCAACATGCATATCTACTAGCAATCTACATAACTAGTACTATCAATCCACTTAACTCCCAACCATCTTCATAACTTTTGATTTCAACATTCTTAACATCAACATTCTTATTTACCAATAATCTACTTACATGGTATAATCAACATTCATATCTACTAGCAATCTACATAACAGCTATTGTCAACAGTTTTACTGACCAAACATAGATTCTTGCTACGGGGCTGGAATTTCTGTTCTGTTTTGTTCTATTTTTTTAAAGGGTTGAACAGAGTAACTGGATATATTAAAATTCCTGACGACCTTTCCATTGTTTCATCTATTTTTGACATTTCCTGCGTAACCTTTTGTATTTATCCGCTTATGTTTCTTGTTGTTTCTTTAATTAATTTGCCAAATCTGATTTAATCACCATCTACACGTACGTTTCATTTCAAGAGAGAAAATAGACAACTTTCATCCAATCAATGTATGTAATCAAGTTAACAATTTATTTCTTTGACAGAAAACAAAATGATAACACACGAAACACACATAAAAAAACTACAGTTTTTGTTCCACTCAATTTCCAACGCAAGTTTTTAATACATAACTTCAAAATGTCGTCACTTCTATAAACATTACTGAATATAATGGAACAAACACTACACCTTAATCTAATTCCCACGAAACAGTAATTCGTCATAATTATGGTTATTTGATTTTCGCGCAAGATTTTTGTGGGTATTTTTCGGTAATTCGTGGTTTCCATCGCTACAGCCCGCCAATGAAAATCCACAAGGGTCTGAAGAGAAACCCCATGGGTGGCGATGTTTGCGATGCCAAAGTGTCAATAATTATAATATGTCCCTGCAATGTTGCTGTTATTCTGCGTTTGAGGAGGGATATTTGCGCTCTTTTACAACCGAAAGATCTTGTGTTTAAGATATAAATGATTTATATAGCAATTAAACTATGTATGTGCCAATTCTGAGGAGCGATTTGTTCGACACTACTACAAGAACAAGACTAAAAAAAGAAAAATTGTTGAATAGATCACAAGAAATTGTCTGTCGGTGTACAAATGAAAGAAAAACTACCGCAAGAAGAAGAGGAAGACGGAGATTGAGGAGGAGAAAGAGGAGGAGGAAGGAAAGAAGAAGAAGAAGAAGAAGAAGAAGAAGAAGAAGAAGAAGAAGAAGAAGAAGAAGAAGAAGAAGAAGAGAAGAAGAAGAAGAAGCAGCAGCAGCAGCAGCAGCAGCAGCAGCAGCAGCAGCAGAAGAAGAAGAAGAAGAAGAAGAAGAAGAAGAAGAAGAAGAAGAAGAAGAAGAAGAAGAAGAAGAAGAAGAAGAAGAAGAAGTCAACTCATTTATTCAGAAAATAAATTATGTACGAGTCCTAACTCACGTGATTGCGCCTATCTCCCTCTCGGCGTTGTATAGGAGGAATAGAAGTATAAGAACCAGAAGAAATACGAAGAAAAAGAAGGAGACGGGAATAAGCAAAAAGAAGAATGAAGTAAAATAAAGAATAAGAAGAATGAAGAGGGGGAAGAATGAAAACGAATAAATCGGAACTAGCGTGAAAATGCAAGAAGAAAGAGAAAGTGGGAGGACGTAAAAAGACGTAAATTGGAATATAATGGAGGTAGAAGAAAAACGGAAGAAGAGAGTATAACGATAAAGGGGGGGGGGGGGGGGGGGGGGAACAAGAAAAGAGAACAAAGAAGGGAGGAAAATCTTCTTGAGGAAGAAAAATGATGAATAAAGAATTAATAAGAAAGGAGGAGAAAAATAGACAGAGGAAGAATAAATTAGGAGGAAGGCGAAGAAAGGATGAGGAAGAAGGAAGAAAGAGGAAGCGGAAAAAAATGATAAAAAAGAGAAGAGAGAGAGAGAGAGAGACAGAGAGAGAGAGACAGAGAGAGAGAGAGAGAGGGAGGAGAGAGAGAGAGAGAGAGAGAGAGAGAGAGAGAGGAGAGAGAGAGAGAGAGGTAGAATGGGGGGGGGGGGGGTGAGAAAAGAAGCCGTGGGGACAACAAAGAATATGGGGAAAAAGTTCCAGAAGGACGAAACAACTATGATGAAGAAATAAGGGTGATGAAAGAAGACGGAGAAATAAGAAGGACGATGATGTAAGACGAAGGTAGAAAGACAAATGAGAACGAAGAGGGAAGAATCAAGAAGGAGAATGAAGAAAGAAGGATGGAAGATAAATAATGAACAAGTACGCATGCAGAATCAAGAAGACAACAGGGAAAACAACACAACTTGAAGTAGAGTCTCTACTGTGTAGTTACTGAACACAGCTAAACACATACACACATGCATGAGCACAAACACTTGTCATTTATCAGAGTCAGTGAGACGGCTATATGTGATCTAAGATCTAGGACCTTAAACTATCTGTGATCTAAGATCTAGGACCTTAAACTATATGTGATCTAAGATCTAGGACCTTAAACTATCTGTGATCTAAGATCTAGGACCTTAAACTATATGTGATCTAAGATCTAGGACCTTAAACTATATGTGATCTAAGATCTAGGACCTTAAACTATATGTGATCTAAGATCTAGGACCTTAAACTATATGTGATCTAAGATCTAGGACCTTAAACTATATGTGATCTAAGATCTAGGACCTTAAACTATATGTGATCTAAGATCTAGGACCTTAAACTATATGTGATCTAAGATCTAGGACCTTAAACTATATGTGATCTAAGATCTAGGACCTTAAACTATATGTGATCTAAGATCTAGGACCTTAAACTATATGTGATCTAAGATCTAGGACCTTAAACTATATGTGATCTAAGATCTAGGACCTTAAACTATATGTGATCTAAGATCTAGGACCTTAAACTATATGTGATCTAAGATCTAGGACCTTAAACTATATGTGATCTAAGATCTAGGACCTTAAACTATATGTGATCTAAGATCTAGGACCTTAAACTATATGTGATCTAAGATCTAGGACCTTAAACATCGTAGTTGTGTGTGGCATCTGTGTTATGAGGATATTGATATGTCATGTACAGAACGTCGCAATCCAGCCCAGCCTTTATTGACGGTTTGTTATTTTCTATGCAGTTAGGTTGTTTGCCATTTCTTTCTAAACGGCCGAGCTTGAAAATAAATAAATAAATAAATAAATAAATAAAAAAGTCCACAAGCAGAGCCAGCTTTGGGTCCTTGATGTGCTAGGACCGTCACATTTTGCGGTCCTGAAAGCACGGGGGAATAGGTGGCTAGTCCTTCCCTCTCTTAGCGAACAACGAGAACATGTTCTAACTCTAGTTGGAACGAGCTCATTATATCCCAGGCATAACCCCGTAATGCATGCTCACCCCACGCTACTATAGGGTGTATTTTTAATGACTGGGATTTTTGAAAATATTGCTGCTCCAAGTTTTGTATTCACCCTCTGTGAACTCATGCAACATAAAAAGTCAATACAAAACTTGGAACGGCAATATTTTCAAAAACCACAGTTTTTTAATGTCTGTGCATTGTTGAAAAATATTGCCGGTCCAAGTTTTGTATTCACCCTCTGTAAAGTTCATGCAGCATAATATGTAAATACAAAACATGAACCGGCATTATTTTCAAACACTGCACAATCATTAAAAATACATCCTATACACCCTGTGCCGTCTCCGTGACTAAGTGTTGCGGACACGATTCGTCAGCCAGCTGACCTGCGTTCGAAACACAACAGCAACCGATTTGGCAGCAGACCGTGCCGCGCTTGGTTTTAACGTGTTGATATGGGAGTCAGTATTTCAGAAGGCATTGGCAAACTATTGAACGTAAACTTGCCAAGGCATCAACAACGGCAGTAAAATGCTGGTATTGACAGTGATGCCCTGTAATTAGGATATGTGGAAAAAAAATATATACCCTGTAACATTGTAAAAAATAAAACAAAGGGATTTATTCCCAAGTCGACTGCGACTGACTTTGAACCCTAAATGTCAGCATTGTGAAACTGTGATCACTACATCTACGCCACGGAGGATCGTGAATGGGGGTATTATTTTGCTTAAGCGTGTTTTGAAATGCAACGCCTATAATAAAGTTGTCGCCCAACGATCGGTTGCAGTCTTCACTGTCCTCATTTTGCTGTCTGCATCCTTGAAGGTTCCGCAGAAATAAATAGTTCGGCTAATGCCAGGGAGTCTGGGCAATTGTTCCCTACAATACATTACTACAAATGTCCGATAGAATTAACCCGTCAACCGTAACATTTACCCCAGCAATTTGTAACTCTACCGCGCTACCAATTCTCCACGGACGTCTCCTGTAGGCAGACTTCGTTGGACCCGAGAGTCGATCTCGAGACATTAATGGCGCATTAATACACTCAGGGCCGACAGATGGAGCTATATGTGAGCAAATGTTCACATTGGCGTGATGAATTCACGCGCCTTGTGAACAGACTCGGGGCATGTCACAGGAATGGGGGAGAGGTGTAGGAGGCGATGGAGGGATATCGGTTGTGTAGTGGAGGAGAGGAGGCAATCTAAAGTGAGTAACGTTTCTGGTTATGTCTTGGAGATTGACAGTTCCAGATTGACATAAGTTGGCTTCACCTACAGCGGAGAGATAAAACTGGCGTTCGGGATGCCAGTTATCATTGCCTATTTGTTATCATGTGCCCACAAGTCTGTAGCGGATTGATTTTGCTGCACCCAGTCGAACAACTTAGCCTATGAATGTGTTGAGTTAGCTGCATACCCTTCACAGGATGTTGCAGTCAACCCAGGCAATTTTTGGCTGTTTGTGATTTCTTGGCAAAGTTATGTTCAGTAGTTTGTTGCTGCGTTATGACCATTGTATAAAAAGTAGAACAAAGCGGTCTGCTTTCAAATCGGCTAGTGCCTTCGTCAGGACACAAACAAAACACACACTGAATATATTTTTAAAAAAAATAAATAAATAAGAGTGCCGAAATTAAATATAGAACTTGGTTTGCTGTATGGCAGTGAATCTTGGAACGTCAGTGAATTAGGAAGATCTTAGAAGCAATAGAGATGTGGTTCCTGAGACGAATGTTGCGAATTCCTTGGACTGGCAGAATACCTAACAACAACTGTCTGAAAAAGGCTAATGAAACTAGAACATTATATACAACAATAAGAAAATGACAAACAGATTTCTTTGGTCGTGGTATGAGAAGAGAGGCACCGGAGGACATTGTAACAACAGATAAATCAATGAATAAACACGCAGACGCAAACAAAGAAACATAATGCTGGATGGATTGAGACGATTTCATGGAGGACCGATCATAATGATGATAATGATGATGACACAGCTACCAAAAATATACAAACGATATTTAGACTGATAGTGTCCAAATGTCATCTGTGAGTGAATGCGGATTAAGAAAGTCAAAAACCGAGAGGATGATAATGATGATCTCAGATTTAAAATTAAGTCGCATCAGAAAAGGAGGCATTAGTAGAGGTAATAGTGGCATTAGTATTAATAATATGAGTAGTAGTAGTAGTAGTAGTCGTAGTAGTAGTAGTAGTAGCAGCAGCATTAGTAGTAGTAGTAGTAGTAGTAGTAGTAGTAGTAGTAGTAGTAGTAGTAACAGTAGTAGTAGTAGTAGTAGTAGTAGTAGTAGTAGTAGTAGTAGTAACAGTAGTAGTAGTAGTAGTAGTAGTAGTAACAGTAGTAGTAGTAGTAGTAGTAGTAGTAGTAGTAGTAGTAGTAGTAGCAGCAGCAGCAGAAGTAGTAGTAGTAGTAGTAGTAGTAGTAGTAGTAGTAGTAGTAGTAGTAGTAGTAGTAGTAGTTATTGTAGTAGTAGTAACAGTAGTACTAGTAGTAGCAGTAATAAGAGTAACAGTAGTAGTAGTAGTAGTAGTAGTAGTAGTAGTAGTAGTAGTAGTAGTAGTAGTAGTAGTAGTAGTATTAGTATTAGTAGTAGTAGTAGTAGTAGTAGTAGTAGTAGTAGTAGTAGTAGTAGTAGTAGTAGTAGTAGTAGTAGTAGTAGTAGAATTAGCAGCAGAACTAGTCGTAGCAACATCTCTTGTAAAGTAAAATAACCTAACAATTTAACGCCTTGATGCATATTGGGTTATTCATTCATTCAGTAGCATGTCCTTTGCAGTACCTCGCTCCCATACCAACCTTCCGGAAAATCTCTCGATCATATACAATATGTCCCGCGTCTGATACACCCATCTGGAGATCATCCGCCACATCCTGCACCCATCTCCTCTTTGCGTATTGGGTGCATGGTGCTAATGCCAATGCATGGACCCGATGGGTTTGTGAACATCTGTTGTGATACCCTACGAGACACCCACCATCGTCATAGCCATGCTGGTTGTGTACTGCGTTGGTAATGTCATGAACACGGTGGGGCGCGAGTTCGACGCCCGGGCTCGTCTCTTGCCAAAGCTAGGGACAGACTGATCCCTATTTACCCGTGCTCTCAGGCCTATAAAAGGTGATGGCGCTATCATAACGCAGGGAAATAGCAGGAAAATGTTTGGGAACAAATAAATTGTCCTATTCGCTACGGAGTTCGTGCTTTCTGCGGCGCTTTCGGCGGGTCGTCCTGCGGAAAGAATCAGAGCCAATTGGGATAAAACCCGGGTCAATTAAGTCTTTCCGGTGACTGCCGATTCCATCGACGATGAACTGTATTTTTCGTGGAGGACTTTTGTGTTGGCATTCTGGCGGCAGCATTATTCATAGTGTACATGTGCGGGCTGTTGGCTTGCTGAAACTCCTGTCTTTTCCACTTTTCACATTGGACAGTGAGGAGCATTTTGTGTGATATTCGCTGGCACAGGAACGGAACATAATGAGGACGACCCGTTGCCATGAAGTTAGAACTAACTAACTACCTAACTAACTAACTAACTAACTAACTAACTAACTAACTAACTAACTAACTAACTAACTAACTAACTAACTAATTAACTAACTAACTAACTAACTAATTAACTAACTAACTAACTAACTAACTACCTAACTAACTAACTAACTAACTAACTAATTTACTAACTAACTAACTAACTAACTAACTAAATAACTAACTAACTAACTAACTAACTAACTAACCACCCACCCACCCACCCACCCAACCAACCAACTAACTAACTAACTAACTAACTAACTACCCACCCAACTAACCAACCAACCAACCAACCAACCAACTAACTAACTAACTAACTAACTAACTAACTAACTAACTAACTAACTAACTACCCACTCACCCACCCACTCACCCAACCAACCAACCAACCAACCAACCAACTAACTAATTAACTAAATAACTAACTACCCACCCACCCACCCACCCACCCACCCAACCAACCAACCAACCAACCAACTAACTAACTAACTAACTAACTAACTAACTAACTACCCACCCAACCAAACAACCAACCCAACCAACTAACTAACTAACTAACTAACTAACTACCCACCCACCCACCCAACCAACCAACAAACCAAACAACCAACCAACTAACTAACTAACTAACTAACTAACTAACTACCCACCCACCCACCCAACCAACCAACCAACCAACTAACTAACTAACTAACTAACTAACTAACTAACTAACTCACTCACTGACTCACTAAATAGCTAACTAACTAACTAACTAACTAACTAACTAACCACCCACCCACCCACCCGCACACCCAACCAACCAACTAACTAACTAACTAACTAACTAACTAACTACCCACCCACCCACCCAACCAACCAACCAACTAACTAACTAACTAACTAACTAACTAACTAACTACCCACCTACCCACCCACCCAACCAACTAACTAACTAACTAACTAACTAACTAACTAACTAACTAACCACCCACCCACCCAACCACCCAACCACCCAACCACCCAACCAACCAACCAAACAACCAATCAACCAACTAACTAACTAACTAAATAACTAACTAACTAACTAACTAAATAACTCACTCACTCACTCACTCACTGACTCACTATATAGCTAACTAACTAACTAACTAACTAACTAACTAACTAACTACCCACCCACCCACCCAACCTACCCACCCACCCACCCAACCAACCAACCAACTAACTACCCACCCACCCACCCACCCACCCACCCAACCAACCAACCAACCAACCAACTAACTAACTAACTAACTAACTAACTAACTAACTACCCACCCACCCACCCACCCAACCAACCAACCAACCAACCAACCAACTAACTATTTCACTAACAAACTAACTAACTAACTAACTACCCACCCACCCACCCACCCACCCAACCAACCAACCACCCAACCAACCAACTAACCAACTAACTAACTAACTAACTAACTACCCACCCACCCACCCACCCAACCAACCAACCAACCAACCAACTAACCAACTAACTAACTAACTAATTAACTAACTACCCATCCACCCACCCAACCAACCAACCAACCAACCAACTAACTAACTAACTAACTAACTAACTAACTAACTACCCACCCACCCAACCAACCAACCAACCAACCAACTAACTAACTGACTAACTACCCAACCACCCACCCAACCAACCAACCAACTAACCAACCAACTAACTAACTACCCACCCACCCAACCAACCTACCAACCAACCAACCAACTAACCAACCAACTAACTAACTAACTACCCACCCACCCACCCAACCAACCAACCAACCAACCAACTAACTAACTAACTAACTATCCACCCACCCACCCAACCAACCAACCAACTAACTAACTAACTACCCACCCCACCCAACCAACCAATCAACCAACTAACTAACTAACTAACTACCCACCCACCCACCCACCCACCCAACCAACCAACCAACTAACTAACGAACTAACTAACTAACTAACTAACTCACTCACTCACTGACTCACTAAATAGCTAACTAACTAACTAACTAACTAACTAACTAACTCACTCACTCACTCACTCACTAACTAACTAACTAACTAACTAACTATGTATGTACAACATATTTCAGCAGCTTGTGTCTACATTTCTTATGTTCGGAATATCACCATTGCACCCCGGAGAGGTTATGTGTTGAGATCTGCCCCTCAACAAATCCGACAATTGTCTTAATGAGGACGTTGACCTTTCAGTTGATATTATGTTTATTCCAGCCATTATTTATCAGCCAACCACTTTACTGGCCAGGCAGGATATTTCCGTCATACTTTTGCTCAAACCATTTCATTCTTTCCTCTTGTCAGTGTTTCGCTCCAATGATACGTTTTCTCCGTCTGCGCTGGTTGGTATTAAATCCTTGTGACTCAAAGACAACATAAACAATATAAAATAACACAAAGTAATGCAGCTTTACAGAACAGAGGAACGAAACACACAGGATGCTGCGGCGACTAGCCTTCGTCAGCAAACAAAAATACATACATAAAACACAATAACATAATCACGGAGAAGACCCTGCAGTGACTACATTAAGGCATAAGAACGGAATGAGAAGAACAACAAGATGAAAAATTAGAGCATTGAGGAAAAAATAAAATGTTTTAAATTTTAAATCTTGTTATTCTTCTCATCCCGGATATTTGCAGATGATGTGCTGGTGTACAAACAGGGCAGGGACAGGGCCAGTTTGGCGAGACTTACAGATGGCGGTAAATGGGGTTGCAGAGTGATGCAGGGAAGCAGGGACCATTATAAACCCAGACAAGGCATCGTTCGTGTGGTACTCCCTGGATAACCGGATCGTCAAGGCAGATGTCCCAGGTATAATGTTGAATGGATGTCCTCTTAGGCGAGAGAGTAAATTGAAGTACTTGGGTATCACCTTTGACAGGTGTTTATCTTTTAAGGATCATGTGGAGGCTTTGGTGGTGAAGGCTGGTAGGGGACTTAATGCATTGAGAGCTATGGCAGCAACCAGGGTAGACCAGAGGATGCTTTACAGCAGGGGTGGCCAACCTTTTCAGCAGGTGGGCCAAATTTCAGAAATAATATTTCCTGCCGGGCCACGCACCTAATTTTGTTTGTCAAATTAAAGTAAACAAGCAAGTGTGCTACAGCTTCGACCACATCGTCGTTTCCCACTCTGCGGGCCGCAACATGACTACTTGCGGGCCGCATGCGGCCCGCGGACCTCGTGCTGGCCACCCCTGCTTTACAGGCTTTATCAGCAGTTAATAATTTCTGTCTTTGAGTATGGTATGGGGCTGCTGACAGTATCAAAAAGCCAACTTGAAAATGCCGCTATGCGGTTAAACCTGGGGTGCACAAAGGACACACCAATTATATGCATGAGGCATATCATGGCGCTACCAACAATGACGGATATTCATATCGTCCTTCGGGCCAAATGGTACCCGAGAGTTGCCGCAGACAGGGATCACCCGCTGCATGCAGCAATGGATATGGTCAAAGGCCATAGACTAAGACGAAGCAGGTCCTGGATGGCACAGTCATAACTTTCTATAAGTAAGGTGTGTGATCTAGAGACCATCAATCGTGAAAGAGAGTGAGTGGAAGTTCCGGATGACATGACGGACTGGCACAATGTAATAATAACACTGGGTCGTGAGTGCAGAGAATGGGCAGCGGGCCGCACTGAGTTTGAAGTGCAACAGCTGATCCAGAGCAACACACATCAAGGTGACATAGTCATCTACACCGATGGGTCAGTGGTGAGAAACAGACGTAGTGGTTGCGGCTTTATTGCAAAGGCTAATGGGCGAGTCTTGAAAAAGAAGAGTCTGGCATATGAGACTACGACCTCCAGCTTGAGAATAGAGTTGGAGGCAATAACAGCGGCATTCCGGTGGCCAGAGGAGACCACTGCAACACACGTTGTATTCATTACGGATTCAAAGAGTATGCGTAGGAAGGGGGAGAAAGGAATGTTTCGTGTGGAATGGCGCTTGTCGCTTCAGAGTTCAGAGGTCACAGATTGTGAGAATTGTATGGATATTTTCCTTGGCCATGCGGAGATGCGGGGGAATGAACAGGCTGATAGGCTAGCAGGGAATGCACCTCTTGGTGGCAGATTGCCTATGGACAAGGGGGAAGTGGTCGTGCGCTTATGGGACCATGTGGAGAAGGCGGAGGAACAGGTTGAGAGCCCATATGTATAAAGAATGAGATTGATGGGGATCGGCATGGGTTCTGGAAGAATCTCAGAACTGAGAGTGAAGACCAGGAGAACTTTTAATCAGAAAGTGGTGGGAACGATTAGTAGAGAGACTCTTCGTTGCCTGTTGAACGAGGAGACGGAGCACATAAGGGAATAGTAGAAGAAGAAGAAGAAGAAGAAGAAGAAGAAGAAGAAGAAGAAGAAGAAGAAGAAGAAGAAGAAGAAGAAGAAGGAGGAGGAGGAGAAGAAGAAGAAGAAGAAGAAGAAGAAGAAGAAGAAGAAGAAGAAGAAGAAGAAGAAGAAGAAGAAGAAGAAGAAGGATGAGGAGGAGGAGGAGGAGGAGGAGAAGAAGAAGAAGAAGAAGAAGAAGAAAAGAAGAAGAAGAAGGAGAAGAAGAAGAAGAAGAAGAAGAAGAAGAAGAAGAAGAAGAAGAAGAAGAAGAAGAAGAAGAAGAAGAAGAATGTTGATCGATGCCCTATTTGCATGATGATGTTTGCGTGTGACTTGTGACGTGTACCTATTTATAGGACTCGTCACCACGCTCGTGTTTCCTAGTGTTTGTAAACATAGAGACACGTCATTGGCCACGTGTCTCATTCGTGACGATAGTTGGTTTATTCAGTGACATGGCGACTTGCACGTGCTGTGATGTCACGGCATAAGCAGGCTAAAGCCAATCAAGAAAATGGAGAACTCACAACACACGCCATACCCTTACGGGCATACATTAATTCATCGTCAAGAGCCTTGCCGGTTGGCGTGGGCGATCATGCCTCTTCACAAATTGCGATTTCCGACGGCATTGATCAATTCGTGTATTGACTAACTTCCGTGCCATGACACTAAACTGACAAAAATTTTCTTTCGCTGTCTTCCTCTATCTCTCCACAAATCTTTCCAGTTGTCATAAATTGTTCTCGTTTTTATCTTCTCATAACGTGGCCAAAAATTATGATTGTCTCTTTCTGATGTTTGTGATAAGCTGTTTTTGCGACTTAACCTCCCTCAAAAGGTCGAGATTGTTAATTTCGGCCCTCCGAAGAGTTTTCAGCATTCTTCCATAAAGACACATCTCCAAGCCTACTGGGAATTTTCGCCTTTTACGAATTGTCCAGGACTCGCAGCCGTTTGTTAGAACTGGTTCTATGTAACGCAATGTTCTTCAATGCCTCTATTCTCATAACATGACCAGACAATGCTATTTGTCTAATTCTTAAATGTGTATATAATGTTGTAGTTTCATTAGTCACCCCGAGACCGGTATTTATCAGGACCAACATAAGATAGAAAGGAAATAACCAGGCAGCACAAAAAACAACCTTATCCGACAAACAGAGGGGAACCAATAAAACCAGTATGAATTAGGACTAACAGTCCACACAACCACGGATCTCAACAATAACCACAGCCGAGGAGGAAGGTTTAACGAGACCGAATTTGAAATTTTTTTTTTTTTTTAAATTGGAATTGGAACTAGTCACCCCCAGGCAGTCATTATTAGTTACTTTGGCAGTCCAAAGTATTCGCAGCTTTATGAAACTATAGAATAATTAACTGATTTAGTGTTAAAAAAAACCAGAGAGACGAATGGAGACGAATTGTATCTACAGCAAAGAACCTCAATGGCTCGGAACGCTGAAGAAGAAGATGATAAAAAAAAAGTAGGTTTTGACCAAACATAGTACACAATCAAATTATCAAGTATTATAATGAAAATCTCCGTTCACTGAGCATTTAAATTGCGGAAGCTATTACGAAACAAAACAAACAATGCGACGACTATAGTATGGCGAAGTATCACCACTTTGCTCAATTGGGAAGTGATACTTGGCGACATATATTGCCCTTTGTCACTGAATCGGTTAAGAAAAGAAAAAAGCAAGACAAGCATAAATATCTAAACGTAATAAAATACTCACAACCAGCATAGACACAGAAAGACATAACAACCAATAGAAATCACAAACAAAAACGCACACAGCAACAAAACAAAGACAGAAACAACATGTCAAAAACAGTATCCATAATCCTTCTTCTATTTTGTCCTTGTCAGGACATTCTACTGCAGAAATTCCGTTAACATCAGAATCTCCCATTCTTCTGCGCGGCCCTTTGTTTACCTTGTCAACGACAAGCTCCAATTAAAACCCCAATCTTCTCGGAACTCCGGAGATTTGCAACAAGACAGAGAAGTTATCGATATTGTGGGAAATGTTATCAGTTATCCCGTCACTTCCCTGGCAACACTTACACAACGGCTCGTGCAATTTCCCCACGTGGCACGTCACGCGTCCACACTCCGTGTTTTCTGCAAACTCCTGGAGCTGTTTTCAAGCGGCGTTGTGACTATTCACTATGTTTCCGTTATGGATAATATTATGACAGATTTGTGACAAAGATAATCTTTAAGAATTACCCTGTTTCTTTTGTCTTCAAAGCGACGGATAACGCAGCCATTTTGGGTGGAAGATTTATTTAAAAAAAAAACAAAAACGAACAAACAAACAAAACAAAAGCTCTGAACTGATTCAGTGCCAAACAAAACAGTAGGTTTGGATCAGACATGGTACACACTCGAATGAACAAGTATTGTAATATACATTTTCCTTCACCGAACACTGAAATTACGAAAGATACCACGACACAAAAGAAATAACGCGATGACCATAGTATAGTGATATACTAGAGGGAGAAAGTGGAGAGAGAGGGATAGAGAGAGGGGGAGAGGGAGGGAGAGAGAATAAGAGAGAGGGTATGAAAGAGAGAAGGGAGAGAGATGGAGGGAGTGCGAGTGAGAGATATTGAGAGGGACAGAGAGAGTGATGGAGTGAGCGAGAGGGTGATATAGAGAGAGGTAGAGTGAGCGAGAGAGAGAGGGAGAGAGCGGAGAGAGATAGAGAGAGGGGGAGAGAGGGAGAGAGCGGAGAGAGATAGAGAGAGGGGGAGAGAGGGAGGGAGAGAGAGGGTAGGGAAAGAGAGAAGGGAGAGAGATAGAGGAAGTGAGAGATAGTGAGAGGGAGAGAGGGACAGAGAGAGCGATGGAGTGAGCGAGAGGGTGAAGTAGAGAGAGCGAGAGTGAGCGAGAGAGAGAGAGAGAGAGCGAGAGGGAGGGGGGATTGACAGAAAGTGAGGGAAAGGGAGAGAGAGGGATAGAGAGCGAGAAGGAGAGTGAGAGAAAGAGAGAGAGAGAAAGAGAGAGAGTGAGTGAGAGAGAGAGGGATAGAGAGCGAGAAGGAGAGTGAGCGAAAGAGAGAGAAAGAGAGAGAGAAAGAGAGAGAGAAAGAGAGAGAGAGAGTGAGAGTAAGAAGGCGAGAGAGAGAGAGAGAGAGAGAGAGAGAGAGAGAGAGAGAGAGAGAGAGAGAGAGAGAGAAATATTACCCTTTAGGAGCCAAATCTTAACTAATTTTTAGGTATCTAGGTCACGTCCGGTTCGACCTATCTGCTCGGTCTAGACCAGATAATGCAATTAAGTGTGCCAGTGAAGACAGAAACACTAAATGGATGACTCGTTCTTGAGAGTTTCTGATGAATGATAGATCGTCTCTGGCGTGTTTCAACCAAGGAAACAAAATAAGTAAAGGATCAGGTACATAGAGGTCACACATACTATTTTGAAATTTCAAATTACGTTTTAGCTAATTCGTTCATAACACACATGTTGGAGTTGTAGCCGACTCACAGAGCATGCTTTGTGCAGAGTGGCATGCTTCAGTTCAAAAACTGAAGAAAGGGACATGCTGGTGTGCTGGGAAACGATGAAGTGGACAGATTGGCTGGGTCTGCTCCACACGGTGAGGTAGTGATGCACGAAAAGGCAGATGTGGTCAGTGGCCTATTTAATCGTGTTAATAATGTGGAAGGACAGATAAATCGTCAAGGCCTCGACAGAATTGTTGGACAGGTGTGACCAGAGAATTTAGCCCACTCTCAGCTCTTCGAGGAAAGAACTGACGGACACATAATCAGATTCGCATTATTGGTACCATAAGTATTGGGACTCTTCCTTGGCTATTGAGGATGAGGACTGAGCGCGTATGGGAATGTCCCAAGTGCTGTGATGTCGGTTCTTGAACCAGCTCATATCCTGTTCAATCCTTGTCCAGATATAATTAGTTATTTACCTTCTGTTGTCGGTGTAGATACGGAGCGGTGCTCGTGTGACGAAGCCGGTAAAGGCAGTCTCGTAGAATCCCGTACAATTAACAGACAAGCGGGACGCAGAGGTGTTTCCAAGGCAACAGGGCCGGGTTATATACTGGCCAAGACCTATTGACGCGTCCTCGTCGAGCGTCCTGGGCAACAGGTCCCTTCGGGGTCCTGGCTAATGTCAGTAGGATCGCCGATTCCTCCGAAGTCGGAGAGTGTCTGCCTGTACGGCGAGGAACCACAGGTCTGCACACCAATAAGCCAGACATGGGACAACGGATACTCACGCAAACCGCAGGTCCTGTATGACATCACACTGATGTTGGACAACAGGATGCCTTCATCCGACATACAGGACTTTGCGTTGGAGCTCAAGCCAACGAACACAAGCAAGCAAGCAAGCAACAGACAAGCGGAAAAAAAGCCTGGTTGCTTTGAAGATTTAGTTGTATGGGAGAATGCTGAACATTCCCGTGGACAGCCAAAATGTACAATTTGGACATTTTGAAGAAGGTTTACTTGTAAAGACAATTTATCAAAAATATCAGAAAGAGGCAGCTTCATATTTTGGGCCACATAAAGAGAAGACAAAACTCGATCATGTTGCGACAACTGGAAACATTTGTGGAAAGAGAGATAGATAAAGAGAACAATAGCAAATTCTTGACAGTCTTGTGTCATGGCACGGAAGGGAGTCAACACATGAACTGATCCATGTCGTTAGAGATCCCAAAATATGGAGAAGCATGATGTGCCTACGCCAATCGGCAAGACACTTGATGATGATGATGATGATGATGATGATGATGATGATGATGATGAGTCGTATAGCAGATTCTACAGTTAGGATGTGAAATGTTAATGTCAAAATGAGCTTGGGGTGGACAGTTCCCTTCCTCTTTCCGGCCTTCCCCCCAGTTTGCTACCCATTTTTTATGAGGATGGGTCGATGAAGATCCTTAATGGTCAGAAATAAAAACCATAGTCCTGCTTCTGCTGGTAGATGAACTTGAGCCACTGCCTTGGCAGGAGAGTGAACAAACCACAGCGGCTGCGGTTCTAGTCAGATATACCAGAGAACACCAAGAAACTCAATACGTTTACAACTACTAATGACCAAACAGTGATATTCAGACAGGAGTATGAAATATAGCTCCTTAAAATGTAATCTTCCCAACTGAAAACATACAAAAGTTAATTTCAGAAGCCCTATTGGGGATTTCAGGGTATTATTTAAATAGGATTAAATTTTAAGGAATGAAAATGAAGATGACTGGCTCGTTAGTTAATAACTTTAAAAAAAGTATGTTTCCGGGTTTAGACTTAATTCTGTCAGTCTGACTGCTTGCCTCCCTGAGTGCCTACTTGCCTACCTACTTACATACCTACTACCTAACTAACTAACTCTTTGTCTGTCTGCATGCGTACCTACCTAACTCTCTGTCTTTCTGTATTTGGGAATTGACAGAGAGTGTGTTAGAGAGAGAGAGAGAGAGAGAGAGAGAGAGAGAGAGAGAGAGAGACAGACAGACAGACAGACAGACAGAGAGAGAGAATAATAGAGAGTATATCATCATCACCACATCCAGTTTAATGCCGGCTGAGTGGGCGATCATGCCTCTCCACAAATTACGATCTCCGACGTCATCGATCAGTTCGTGTGTTAACTCTCTTCCGTGTCATGACCCAAGACTGTCAAGAATCGTATCACCCTGTCTTCCTCTAATTCTCTTTCGGCAAATCTTTCCATTTGTCACAACATGTTCCCGTTTTTGTCTTCGACGAAGACTGCACCTTTCTGATGTTTGTGATAAGTTACTTTGCGACTCAGCTCTCTTAAAACGTCCTGAGTATGTATGTATGAATAAATGTTTGTTAGTGAGTTTGTGTTTGTGAATTAGTATATGTGTATATGAAGGAGTGTGTATTTGTGTGTTATTCAGCAGGTGCATAACTCAGAGAGTTTGTGTAAATGATATAAGTATGTATGTGAGTATGAATGTATATGTGTGAAGAAAAGGATGGACAGAAAAACCACTGCAGGAGATCCTCCCCCTGGAAAGTCGAGCATTTTTTGCCCACATTGTCAAAGAATATTTCGAGCCAAAATAGGCCTTGTCTGTCATCTTAGAACTCACGGCTCCAAACTTTCAACCCCACTGGATTAAATGAATGGTCATCATCATTCTTGATGGACAAACAACATATGTTTATGCATGCATGTGTGTGTGTGTGTGTGTGTGTGTGTGTGTGTGTGTGTGTGTGTGTGTGTGTGTGTGTGTGTGTGAGCGTGCCTATCTGCCCGCCTGCCAGCCTGCCTGCCTGCCTGCGTGCCTGCCTGCCTGTCTGCCTTTCTCATAACATGGTAATGTGTATTTTTTATGTTCACAACATTGGTTTGACAATGTTTTATTTCCTATGTGATGTAGCATGGACAACAGACAATTGATGCACAAAAGATGAGTGGTTGGAAGGGCTGAATGTAAGACGGGCCTATTTGCCCAATTTGTGAACCTTTGACAATAAAGTTTATTCGTTCGTTCGTTCTGTCTCTGCTTGTCTCTCAGCCTATTTGTCTGCCAGTCATTCTGCCTGTCTCTCTGCCTCCCTGCTTGCATACCTACTACACATCTAACTAACTCTCTCTGTCTGTCTGCTTGCGTACGTACCCACAAATCTGTCTGTCTGCTAGGCCCACCTGTCTGTCTGTCTGTCTGTCTGTCTGTCTGTCTGTCTGTCTGTCTGTCTGTCTGCCTGCCTGCCTGCCTTCCTGCCTGCCTGTCAGTCTATCTGTCGGAATGGTCTATTTGCACGTCTTTCACATAGGGACACTATACGATTTATTTACACGTCATTCACAGACAACGGGCTTTGCTAACTATTTACACGTCATTCACAGAGGGACTGTCACCAGTACTATTCATCGTGTATACGGTGCCGATCACTGAACAACAGTTGGACGGGAGGGGTAGGACTCTGTCATTTGCTGACGACATTCTCGTGTATCGACAGGGTCGAGATAGACAGGCGGTTGCCAATGATATGCAAGGCGAACTAGATCGAATTTCCTCATGGTGTGCTGATGCCATGACCTTGTCAACCCTGCAAAGGCATCGGTTACATGGTTCTCCCTAAAAAACCATATTGTGAACACAGAACTGCCGGCAGTGAGAATGAAGGGGAGCATTTTGAGTAGAACCCAGTCGATGACATATCATGGCGTGAGGCTTGATCGCAGCCTGTCTTTCAGGGATCATGTCGATTATGCCATAACGAAAGTTCGAAACAGTTTGTCAGCAATGAGAGTCATGGCGACTGCCAATATCGAGCAAAGACTGCTAATACTTCTGTTCCAAGGACTGGTGCTTTCACCCATCGAGTATGCCCTGGCCATCCTCACTGTCAGCCCTACACAGATTGGAAGACTTGAAAAGGTACAAAACGAACCCATGCGCATCATTTTGGGCTGCACGAGAGACACCAGCTGTGTAGCAATGAGATACCTCCTTGACTTCCCGACAATGAATCACAGGATCAAGATCTGGAGGGCTCGTGCATACTTAAAAATAAATGCAGATGAGCGGCACCCTCTGCGTGATGCTATATTCAGAGAAAAGGGTGACAAGCTAAAAGAGGGACAAATCATGGATGGGTCGGGCGGAAGATGTCGTCAGACAGGTCTGCAGTACTACCAGAATCAACCCCGGCAAGGAATGGGTGCCGGTGCCACCAGCTTTTAAGTGCACTTTCTCCTGCATTATCACACTCGACAGACGGTGCAGAGAGCAGAACCCTGCCGCTGTCAATGCTGGGGTTAACGCGCTCATCTATGAACACTCAGATAGCCCTGAAGTGCTTATCTATACTGATGGATCTATTGTAAAGCAGCAGAGAAGTGCGTGAGCATTTACAGCCCGTTCAGCGGGCCGAACCGTACAAGAATCCAGTGGTGCCCACTCTATGACCACGAGCAGCATGACGATGGAGGTGATGGCAGTTACACAGGCTTTCATATGGCTGGAATCACAGCATTATACCAACGTGTGTGTACTAAGTGATTCAATGAGATTGATTCGGAAGGTCGAAGCTGGATCTGTACGTAGACAGTGGACTGAGTCGCTGCGGAAGTCTGTTGTCCGTAAAGTCACCTTCATCTTCGTCCCGGGACATGCGGGAGCCGAGGGAAATGAACGAGCTGACAAACTGTCTGGCTCTGCACCCCCTGCAGATGGCCAGCCGATGGATCGTGCTGATGTTATTAACGCCCTTAAAGATATGGCGAGAACAGAGGACTTTGACGTCAGTGAATCCACATCATTGTCCAGGATGAAAGACTTGGGATTAAGAACTGGCACGGCCAGACATGAGAGGTACATCGGGAAAACGAGTTACCTCTTCAACCAACACAGAACTGGCATTATTAGCCACCGAACGCTGATGCATATGCTGGGGGAGGATCTGAGCACCTATGGACCTGTCCGGAGTGCAATGAAGATACCCCAACTGATAACTGATAACTCACAGAGGGACACAATACGATTTATTTACAAGTTATTCACAAACAAAGGACTATGCTAACTATTTACACGTCATTCACAAACAACGGACTATGCTAACTATTTACACGTCATTCACAAACAACGGACTATGCTAACTATTTACACGTCATTCATAAACATCGGAGTATGTTATCTATTTACACTTCATTCACAGACAACGGACTATTCTAACTATTTACACGTCATTCACAGAAGAGATTACACGATCTATTTGACACGACACTGAAAGAAGAACACTGTACGATTAATTTATGCGTTATTTACAGGCATACTCTATGTAATTTATTTACGAGTAATTCACAGAGGACATTATTCGGTCTAATTACACATCATTCACAGACGGACAATATAGATCTATATACACGTCACCCACACACGGACAATATACAATCTATATACACGTCACTCACACACGGACAATATACTATCTATATACATGTCATGTATATCCTAACTCACTCTACGATCCACACTCGTTTAGATTCCTGTATCAGATAAAACAATGTATGCATCTTTTACGAGATATGTACTGTGTCATTTCAGCCATCGTCTGCTTCGATTGCCAACTGTCGGACCTTATCAACATTAATGAACTACACCATCCCTGTCTAGGGAATCAACTATCAGTTCCCGTGTTGTAATAGGATCTAGTGTACACAATGATATTATAAAGATAACACGAGTAACGGTGAGATGTCTCGAGACATGGTAACTGGAGAAGGGGGTTTGTGTTTGAAAGTTGATTCTATGGAAAGGATAAATGACACATACAAATTGAAATGCATGTGGTGAAATAGACAATTAAATTCATGTCGGGAAAGAGACAAAAATCGCCATAAACAATTCACAAACAAAGAAACAAACAATAAAACGGACTCATGTGTATGTAGGTTTTACTGTAACGACAGCGGCGGAGAAGAAGAAGAAGAAGAAGAAGAAGAAGAAGAAGAAGAAGAAGAAGAAGAAGAAGAAGAAGAAGAAGAAGAAGAAGAAGAAGAAGAAGAAGAAGAAGAAGAAGAAGAAGAAGAAGAAGAAGAAGAAGAAGAAGAAGAAGAAGAAGAAGAAGAAGAAGAAGAAGAAGAAGAAGAAGAAGAAGAAGAAGAAGAAGAAGGAGAAGAAGAAGAAGAAGAAGAAGAAGAAGAAGAAGAAGAAGAAGAAGAAGAAGAAGAAGAAGAAGAAGAAGAAGAAGAAGAAGAAGAAGAAGGAAGAAGAAGAAGAAGAAGAAGAAGAAGAAGAAGAAGAAGAAGAAGAAGAAGAAGGAAGAAGAAGAAGAAGAAGAAGAAGAAGAAGAAGAAGAAGAAGAAGAAGAAGAAGAAGAAGAAGAAGAAGAAGAAGAAGAGAAGAAGAAGAAGAAGAAGAAGAAGAAGAAGAAGAAGAAGAAGAAGAAGAAGAAGAAGAAGAAGAAGAAGAAGAAGAAGAAGAAGAAGAAGAAGAAGAAGAAGAAGAAGAAGAAGAAGAAGAAGAAGAAGAAGAAGAAGAAGAAGAAGAAGAAGAAGAAGAAGAAGAAGAAGAAGAAGAAGAAGAACAAAAACAAGAACAAAACGTTGAATAGATAAAAAAGACGAACTAAATGTCGAGGAAGAAATAATAGAAGAAGAAATAGAAAGAACAGTGGTCAAATACCCTCTGTGAATCGCAGTGGCACAGTAGCTGACGTGCCCACCGGACATAGGTCATTATTCAAATCTCCATCAGGCGAATGTTTAGAAATTGACATGGACTCCTTGATCGATCCAGCGTAAACTATGTACTAGTTTAAATCATGGCAAATAAAGGCGGACTGTGTGATGTACTGGCCAAACCACGATTGAGTGCCGACTGTCCTATAGAAGTGTAGGGCTACCAGCACAAATCCAGTACGCCCTATGGCGTATGAAAAGGTAGTTTGCATTTTGACAATAAAATCTTTTTGTGATTATAGGAGCTGACTTGGCGAACCTGAAGACTGAGGTCCATAGGACGATGACTTTATTCAAATCCTGCGCCAAACAGGCCAAGGCCGAGAAATGGGACGAGTTCTGCAGGAAGGTGTGCTCCGAGCAATCTCTTACGACATTCTGGCGCCTCCACAAGAGCATGAACGGTGCTGCACAACGTAGGGGTATTCCAGACTTTCAAGGCACAGACCTCGCATGGAAAAAGTCAGATGCGGATAAAGGTAAGGCCCTTCTTGCACGCTTCATAGAACAGACTGACCAGAAAGACGAGCCCGCCAGACAGAGGACCACAAAGACACTCTCTCAGTTGTGCGAGGAGGTCGGGACAGACGAAGAATGGTCAATCACAGCTGAGATATTGCGTGCGATGCTCAAGAAATCACCTAACACCGCCCCAGGCCCAGACGGCATCCGATATGGTGACCTACTGGTGATATCAGATGATGACATGGAAGAACTGGCCATAGAATTCAACACCAGTATCCAGAGGGGTCAGGTCAAAGAAGAATGGCTACACAGCTACTTGCTGCCGCTGCCAAAACCGAACAAAGACCATTCCAAGATAAGCGGCTACAGAATCATTACGATGCAGAATACTGTTGGCAAGCTACTGGAGAAAATTATAGCACACAGACTTGCTTGGGACTTGGAACAGCTCGGCTGCTTCCCGCCCACACTTGGAGGATACAGACGCAACAAAGAGTCATGGCTGAATGCGGCGGTCTTTGCTCAAGATGTTTACGAAGGATTTCAGGTCAGAGAAGAGACATGTGCGGCCGCCATAGACTTAGAGGACGAATATAACAGAGTATCTTTCGAGCACTTGATGCAAACCCTCCTCAGACTGAAAGTGCACCCTCACCTTGTACGATGGATAGCTGCAGTTCTGCTCCAAAGGAAGGTGGTACTAAGATGCTGGAGTTGGTCTTCTGAGCCGATAACGATATGTCCAGGATTGCCACAGGGTTCACCACTGTCACCAGTACTATTCAACGTGTATACGGTGCCGATCACTGAACAACAGTTGGACGGGAGGGGTAGGACTCTGTCATTCGTTGACAACATCCTCGTGTATCGACAGGGTCGAGATAGACAGGCGGTTGCCAATGATATGCAGGGCGAACTAGATCGAATTTCCTCATGGTGTGCTGATGCCGATGCCCTTGTCAACCCTGCAAAGGCAACGGTTACATGGTTCTCACTAAACAACCATATTGTGAAAACAGACCTGCCGGCAGTAAGAATGGATGGGAGCAGTTTGAGTAGAACCCAGTCAATGACATATCTTGGCGTGAGGCTTGATCGTAGCCTGTCCTTCAGAGATCATGTCGATTATGTCATAACGAAGGCTCGAAAAGGTTTGTCAGCAATGAGAGTCATGGCGACTGCCAATATCGAGCAAAGACTGCTAATACTTCTGTGCCAAGGACTTGTGCTTTCACGCATCGAGTATGCCCTGGCCATCCTCACTGTCAGCCCTATACAGATTGGAAGACTTGAAAAGGTACAAAACGAAGCCATCCGCATCATTTTGGGCTGCACGAGAGACACCAGCTGTGTAGCAATGAGATACCTCCTTGACTTCCCGACAATGGAACACAGGATCAAGATCTGGAGAGCTCGTGCATACTTAAAAATAAGTGCAGATGAGCAGCACCCTCTGCATGACGCTATATTCAGAGAAAAGGGTGACAGGCTAAAGACGGGCAAATTATGGATGGGTCGGGCGGAAGATGTCGTCAGACAGGTCTACAGTCTTACTAGTATCAACCCCGGCAAGGAATGGGTGCCGGTGCCTCCAGCTTTTAAGTGCACTTTCTCCTGCATTATCACACTCGACAGACGGTGCAGAGAGCAGAACCCTGCCGCTGTCAATGCAGAGGTTAACGCACTCATCTATGAACACTCAGATAGCCCCGAAGTGCTCATCTATACAGATGGATCTGTTGTAAAGCAGCAGAGAAGTGCGTGGGCATTTACAGCCCGTTCAGCGGGCCGAACCGTTCAAGAATCCAGTGGTGCCCACTCTATGACCACGAGCAGCATGACGATGAAGGTGATGGCAGTTACACAGGCTTTCATATGGCTGGAATCACAGCTTTATACCAACGTGTGTGTACTAAGTGATTCAATGAGCATGATTCAGAAGGTCGAAGCTGGATCTGTACGTAGACAGTGGACTGAATCGCTGCGGAAGTCTGTTGTCCGTAAAGTCACCTTCATCTTCGTCCCGGGACAAGCGGGAGTCGAGGGAAATGAACGAGCTGACAAACTGGCTGGCTCTGCACCCCCTGTAGATGGCCAGCCCATGGATCGTGCCGATGTTATTAACGTCCTTAAAGATATGGCGAGAACAGAGGACTTTGGCGTCAATGATTCCACATCGTTGTCCAGGATGAAAGACCTGGGAGTAAGAATCGGCACAGCCAGACGCGAGAGGTACATCGTGAAAACAAAGCGTCTCGTCAACCAACACAGAACTGGCACTATTAGCCACCGGACGCTGATGCATATGCTGGGGGGAGGATCTGAGCACCTATGGACATGTCCGGAGTGCAATGAAGATACCCCAACTGATAACTGATAACTGACGGAGGAGCTGACTTTAGTTGAGTTGAGTTGAGTTTAGCTGAGTTGAGTTGAGTTTAGCTGAGTTGAGTCAAGAACCGAAATCACAGCACTCGTGACATTCCCATCCGTGCTCCGTCCTAATCTTCATAAGCCAGCGAAGAGACCCAATACTAATAGTAGAAGTAGCAGTCTGATTATGTGACCGTCTGATGTTTCCTCGGAGAACTGAGTGTCGACCAGATCCTCTGGTCACTCCCTGCAACACCTTTCTCCCAGGGCCATGAAGATTTATCTGACATGAAACCCAGACAAGCAAGAATGAAATACAATGAACAGATTCAGTGCCAAGCAATATGTAGGTTGGGACCAAACAAAAATAGATGCCGGAAAAAGGAAAGTTGGGGTATGTCACTGTAATGACTTAAAAGTTGTTAATATGGTAGCAGTCATATATTATATATCAAATTAATGGGAATTACTGTCAGGTCTTAGTCAGATATGACTGAGCTACCGTATGACAGTAGACGGTACTACTTGCTTTCTGTCAGCGCCGAATGTTCAACAAACCAGACACCCCATATTGTGCCATCGACTTCGGGCGGAGGAGCGCAATTCGGAGTGTACAAACCTTACCCTAGTGCGAGGAAATGCAACTCAAAGACTAAATGTCATGGCAGGACAGACAAGGCCCTAAGCCTTGATCAGCAACTAGTCTAGGATCGAAGCCCCGACAGGCGGACGGTTAGAGCACTGCTATGCTGATCTGGCAGCTTCTGCAGCTTGCCTTGTTCCAGACGTATCGGTGTTACCTTTCCTCTGGAGTAAACTAGACAGCCCGAGAGAGAGAGAGAGAGAGAGAGAGAGAGAGAGAGAGAGAGAGAGAGAGAGAGAGAGAGAGAGAGAGAGAGAGAGAGATCATACTGCAAGAGGTATAACTCCATTTTACAAAATATCGTCTGTCAAGACATCACGGTGCCTGTCAATGGGAATTGCATAGTGAAAACTACTGTATTGATATTTTAACTATTGATAGATTTATAAACCCATGGCAGTTACAGGGAATTCTAATAGAACGATTTATCATCCCATGACAATTAATCGGTTAACCATGTTTAATAAACACCCACAATCTTACCTTGAGCTTGTGATTGACAGCAAAGGTATGTCAGCGTGAACAACCATACACACAACATCAGAGGCAGCCAGGAGACGCCGACCCAAATCTGTCTAGGTAATGGCGGGTTCATGTTACGATATCCAGGCTTGTGTACATTTCCGATTGGTCGTAGCCATTATCCAGTATAAGTTAGGATAACTTGAGAACCGCTGTCAGTTTGTGTGGCTGTGGTTGTGGTGTCTGCTTGAGGGGCTCACGTCACGTTAACCATGACTTGTGGTCCTGGGGATAGAAGAAATGTGAGGACCGTTGATACAAACAGATGAGAATGTGTGGGAAGACTGTTGATACAAACAGATGAGGATGTGTGGGAAGACTGTTGATACAAACAGATGAGGATGTGTGGGAAGACTGTTGATACAAATAGATGAGGATGTGTGGGAAGACTGTAAACATATAAGGATGCGTGGGAAGACTGTTGATGCAAACAGATGAGAATTTGTGAGAAGACTGTAAACAGATGAGGATGCGTGGGAAGAGTGTTGATATAAACAGATGAAGATATGTGGGAAGACTGTAAACAGATGAGGATGTGTGGGAAGACTGTAAACAGATGAGGATGTGTGGGAAGACTGTTGATACAAACAGATGAGGATGTGTGGGAAGACTGTAAACAGATGAGGATGTGTGGGAAGACTGTAAACAGATGAGGATGTGTGGGAAGACTGTAAACAAATGAGGATGTGTGGGAAGACTGTAAACAGATGAGGATGTGTGGGAAGACTGTACACAGATGAGGATGTGTGGGAAGAATGTTGATACAAACAGAAGAGGATGTGTGGGTAGAATGTTGATACAAACAGATGAGGATATGTGGGAAGACTGAACAGATGAGAATGTGTGGACAGATTTAAATGAAAACAAATACGAAGAGTGATTCAAATAGGAAGTGTGGTTCAAGTGGGAAAATTAATTGCTAGAATGTTGTAACAGACAAAATGGAAGATTCTTAACTTTGTAGCATATCATGGACTGCTTTCAGTGGATCAAAATGGTCACAAATATACAAAACTATGCATAGAATGGCTACAGGTATTGAAACTAGATCAGCGGTTCTCTACCGGTGGGGAATTCCTCTTGGTGGGGGGGGGGGGGGGGGGGGAATTTAGGGTTTCGGGGGGGGGGGGGGGGGAGGGAAAGGGAAATTAAGATTATTTCAAGATCGCGTTAATGCAAGAACCGATTACTTGATAGTGTTTTCTCCTCTATACTATACGGTTCAGTACTTCACCCCTTTCTAAAATTCGTTTTAAAACTTAAGTAAACCCACAAATCACATTTTATTTAGACGTCTAGACTTGCTCTAGTATGAGTTATTAAATTTAGCTTCCATTTTTACCTATGCTTTGTAGGAGCGGGGTGGGTGGGGGAGGGAGATTTATAGTGAAGAAATACGAAAGGAGGAATGACATTCTGAACATATAGAGAAGGGGTGCGGTGCATGAGCCAAAAAATGGTTGAGAACCACTGAACTAGATGTTAGGATTATATAAAATGCAAGGATGTTTATTTTAATTCCAATGTTTCTACAAGCTTGGTATGTGTGGTGACATGTTGTGAAAAACATTCAGCCAAAATCCGACCGGAAACGGTGAGCTTCTGGTTACATTGATCAGTTGTGACAGCCTCCTCTCCTAAAAGAAAGTTTGTAAAATGGCGGTTTTTACGGGAAACAGGAAAGCTGAATACGTACCACTGACAATAAGTGAACAGAGTGTAAAAGAAGGCAACTCGGAGGGCTAAATAAGAGTGTAAAGGAAGACTTCTAGAAAGGCTATATCAGAGTGTAAAGGAAGGCACATGAGAAAGCTACATCAGAGTGTAAAGGAAGGCACATGAGAAAGCTACATCAGAGTGTAAAGGAAGACAACTATGAAGTCTAAATCAGAGTGTAAAGGAAGACAACTAGAAAGGCTAAATCAGGGTATAAAGGAAGGCAACTGGGAAGACTAAATCAGAGTGTAAAGGAAAGGAACTGCGACGGCTAAATCACATTGTAAAGGAAGGGAACTGGGAAGGCTAAATCAGAGTGTAAAGGAAGACAAATGGGAAGGCTAATTAAAATGGGAAAGACTGGATTAAAATCAGCTAGAAGCTGTAGACGGAAGTCTCTGGGCTGAGTGGTGGTCTGTGTAGGGCAACACTAGCCCACTTTCCAGCTGGCCCAGTGGTCAATGGTTCATTCACAGGGGACTTGAAATGAAAACCTTACATTGTGTTTGTTTGTTTGGTGAATATATTTTGAAACATTAAAGAACAAATATCATTTTTCGATGTAGTCACCACTGCGTTCAATGCAAGTCCCCCAGAGCAGATACAGTGCTTGGATTCCTGTAGAAAGAAAATTCTCTTGGTGGGGAGTGTAACCACTGATGCGCCACTTGCTGCAGCTCTTAATAGAATTTGCCCCGTTTTGAAAATTCCTACTCCACTAATACATTTGATGGACTGACGGGAATGCTGGGCCTTCATTTGCCGATGAATTTCTTTAGGTATCACCTCTTTACTGATCAAAAAATGGATAATAGAACGATGCTCCTCTTTGGTGTATGTCAAAAGTTAGGCGGCCATCTTTAAACTATCCTTATGACATCACCGTTATCGTCCGCACCATGATGTCAAGTTCCGACCACTCTTGACATACTTAACAAAACTATTGACAGGTTATAAGACAATGGTGTGATTATTTGTAATCTCTATCACACTTGTATGGTTTTCATTTGAAACTTCCCTCCTCCCCCGTATAATGCTCCAGGCGTGGGGAAATGGATCCGGTTCATTGTTGTTGTCACTGTTGAAGGAAGCGCATTGACACAATCTCTTGGGAAATAAAGTATATCCACAAACACAGAGAAAGTTATTATTAATTCATAAACATGAAAGGAATTTTCAATTGAAATGGGAGAAAACGCTTAACGATTCTTGACATAAAGACATGCGGATTCTCAATGGAAAGTAAATAGGAACATTTCTTTTTATATAAACAGATGGGAAGCTGCGGAATTTATATAGGAAGAAGATGGATACAAAAACATTACAAGGTGATTGATAAAAACATGCAGGAATACTGACAATATAAAGTGTAGCTGACAGAGGCAAATGGGAATAGCGTTGTTGAAAACAGCAGATAAAATTCCCAATCAAATAAATGGTGGAACTTTGTTGACACAAATTAATGGAAAGACTCGATTCAGACTTAAATAGAGATAGTCCATACACAAATATGGGTATACTATTGATGGTAGAAAGTAGGAAGATTTGCTACATAAACACACGGCAAAATCTGCTGCGACAATTACAGAAGACAAAAAAAGTTAGTTGCATATTCTTTACAGAACATAGCAATCAACTCCAGCTTGTTTGGCAGTTTGTGATCTCAGGGCAAGTTTACGTTCAGTGGTTTGCCAATGCTTTCTGAACGACCGGCACACATACCATTCTATAAAACTAAACCCAACGCAAGGCGGTCTGCTGCCAAATCACCCGAAGCTGTGTTTCGAACACGGTATGCGGTATTACGAACTGGGTCCGTAACGCCTTCGCATAGAAGTCTCACAGAAGACAAACTGTTAATATAAAAGACGCACATTAATGCAAATTATGGTCTTAGTCAGATTATTTGACTGAGCTACCGTATGACAATAGACGGTACCACCTGCTTTCTGTTAGCGCCGAATGGTGAGCGGCGTTCACCAAACCCGATACTCCGCTTTATGACAACTGCTCTGGGTGGAGGAGTGCAATTAGGCGGGTACAAGCTTACCCTTAGTGCGAGGAAATACGGCCTAAAGACTAAATGTCATGGCAGGGCAGACCAAGCCCCAAGCCTTGGTCGGCAACTGGTCTAGGATGGAAGCTCCAACAGGCAGACATCTAAAGTATTGCTTTGCTAATCCTTCAGCTTCTGCAGCTTATCTTGCTCCAGACATATTGGTTTTACCTTACCTCTGAGTAAACTAGGCAGGCCGAGAGATGGATCATGCTGTATGGCAACACATGGTCTCTAAATTCAGCCCAGGCTGCATGTTATAGAGAGGTATAACTATTTTACAAACTATCGTCTGTCAAGACCCCAAGGTCAAGTAAATACAAATGAATATGCCGTTTGTATAAGATAGACAAGGTCATGTTTTCATCTACAGTCTGTGGCAACTGCCCATGGTGAAGTGTTCTGAAGGGTGTGAGTTCGTTCCCCGATTTGCGTCGCTCAGAGCACGGGTACAACGTTTCCAGAGATTCCTAGGAATCTACTGGCAACGCTTATCGGACGCTTGTCCACGTCGGAATGGCAGCACTTGACTCGAGTTTCGCTCTCGTATGAGCTCGACAGTAGTGCATATCCTTGACTAGACCCCGGAACTAACTAAAGATCACTGGTGCGTGAGGCGGGCGTGGAACTACTGACACGCGGCTCATGCTAGACGCGAGCAAATTATCACACTAGAATGTCACAATGTCACCCATTGTAGGCTATAGCTCAGACTCCTGGAGATCATAGATGTAGCTACGGAGTTGTTGCTCTGTGTGATGCTCTCGGCAAGTGGCTTGCCTTTCTGCGAAGAGAGGCCGGGCCCGGTGCAATGAAGTCGACTCTCTAGACTTTAGTACTTTAGTACACTCTGTGGGGGAGGGAGGGTGGGAGCCGAGCTACATCAGTGGATAGCACTCTTTACTGTCCGCCAATGACCGTGTGTTCGAACATTCATTAAGGCGGACATGTAAAACTGACATGAACTCCGAGATCGACACTGCCTAAAACTGGGAACAGCAAATGGTCTGGGGGAAAAAGGTGATCGGTGTGGTATTGGCCAGATCACATATCTTTGGCCGATTTATCATTAAAATGTGGGGTTTAGCACCATAAACCCAATAGCCGGGGCGTTAGAATGGTGTCGAGGAAGCTGTACTGACAATGTCCTGAGCGCGGTCCAACACCTGGGCTCATCGCGTGCTAAGTGAGGAAAATATTGGCTACTTATTCCGCCGTGGATTCAGTCCTAAAAAATACCATGGCTTTTTCACATCATCGACCATAGCAGGAAACTATTTCGGGACAAATGATGACCACATACCCAATAAATGTGACGTGTCCTTGACTTGCTAAGAATGGTAGAATAGAAGTAAGATAGAACAATTATCTAGAGCATTGTAACACACAAGCCACAAGCAATAGATAAGAACTATTTAGTGAATGTTAACACACAAGCCACAAGCAATAGATAAGAACTATTTAGTGAATGTTAACACAGAAGCTGTCGCGAGATTGCCATGAGTTAAACAGATAAATATACCGACGTTTGCTGGGCGTGTATTTTCTAGGCCCACAACAGCCGTACTGGAAAAACAGCACAGGTTACATCAGGTCAGCCCATATACACATTTGGTGGTGAGTGAGGAGGAAGTGAGTGCGCTGAATCAGATATCACTTTGACAAGTCATAAACACATCAGACGGAAATGGCTGCTGGGATTGTCACCACTGAACAGAAGCTTGACAGTTGTCAACAGTCAGAGACAAACCGGAATTGGCAGCGAGAGACAGGAAAACAGTGCATCTGTCAATTCTTGGTTTCCGGCACATCGAGAAGTTGACGGGGTTATTTGCAACTCTTTGTTGGAAGTAGACATAAACTTGCTGGCTTGTTTTGAAAATCTTAACAATTACTGACAACTTTGACAGGACTAAAGCCAGGAAAATAGATTCTTGCAAATGGCTGATATGTCCAAATAACACCTGTGTGGGGGCGAAAAGGATAACGTCACGTGGACAACTTGGGTAGTTTGCCATATAAACTCGAGTTGGGATCAACTAGGGTGGACTTGAATAATGCTCTAGTCGGAGTGAGGGCACTGCAGCGCCTAGTGGAAATAATATCTACCGTGTGTTAATTAGTGACTTAATTTTACACGTGCCTATATGGCAGATGTAGATATGATTTATAGGACTGCAGTAGTGCCATTTAAGGTATAACTTATTATAATATATTCGTTATAATTACTTTAGGCAGTAGCCTTGTTAAACTATAGTGTGATGATTAGCACTGTTAGTGGAAACTAGCTAGATTAGGGAAGTGATACTTGGCTCTGTTAGCTAGAATAGATTAGTGAAGTGTTGATAAGCTTTACTAGTTGAGTAATGAAGGATAATTGGGATCCTCCCGTAGGTGTCCCTGGTGGGCGGGGTTCCGCATTCTGTTTGCTGATATTTTTCTTTGTCATAGCCTGATTCGACTCTAGGTGGGTAGCTAATCTGCTCTATGACTAAGTCTAGTTAGCTAAAGATCATTAAGCAAGGTGATAGGCTTACACTCAGCCGAAAGGATCAGTGACTAGTACTATCACCAGATGTGTTGTTTCTATCCTAGGTTCCCTACCAGATCCAAGGAAACTCAACAAGTTTTGGGAAAGACTTAAAAAACCCATTCTGAAGAACACCAGTTCAAGAGTCAATAACGTTGCATACAGAAAGCAACTAAAAGCTAAAAGGACGTTGATTCACCACACATAGTGATGATTACAGATGCACCATACAGCATCAGACAGTAGTAACTACCGGAGAACAATCTAATAGTTACCTAGTGTTATATAATCTCGTGTAATAGAACACAAGACATTATACTTGAGGCTAGATAGACACGAGTGAGGATCCAGTACAGTAACAATTAACATTAATGACTGTGTACACACTAGCAAAGACTTGTGCAGTTTGTTTAGGAACATTAGGAACGGACATTGTGTAGAGTGCAACCGGTCCCTGATTAACTCTTAATACCACCGGTGTCTATTTCGGATGTTCATGAAATTGGATTACCAGAGGTCTACAGAGGCAAAGCATTATCCGGCAAGATGGTTCCGGCAACGGGTGAGACGTACTTGTTCTGACGTAACGTGCTGTGGTCTATCTTTGCTGTGATCAGCTGACTGAGTTGATGTCTGAGAGACAGAGTCTACACACTTTATAGAACACGTCACACATTTTCTTCGCATACACGTCTCATACACGTTACACTTTTATTTTAATAAATTAATCTTTATTAATTTCTAGAAGCAAGAGTTGTTGAGTATGTTGCGTTGGGGAAGTATGAGAAAGGGGCATAGTACGACAGTGTGAGAGTGATAGGAAAAGGTGTCCATAGGCTGATGGAGTGTGTTGGACGGAAGCTGGTGGATTCTCCAGAATATTGAGGGGGAAAAAAAATAATATTATAATGTGGGTGTCGGATCTCCTCACTCCAGGGACGACACTTTAAAGGAGGACACGACATTATTGGGGGCTCGTAAACGTGATATTTGGACAGCGGGATCTATCGTAAACGTGATCCTTGGACATCGGGATCTCTCGTAAACGGGATCTTTGGACAGCGGGATCTCTCGTAAACGGGATCTTTGGACAGCGGGATCTCCCGTAAACGGAATCCTTGGACAGCGAGATCTCCTGCAAGCAGGAACGTTTGACAGTGGGATCTTCTGACAACGGGGTCTTTTGACACGGGATCCTTAGTTATAAAAGGGAGATATCATTTTGGAGAATCCAGCTAGAGTGAATGTGGATAGGGGTTAGGATTAATATCTTACCTGTTCACACTCCACACGTCTGCATAGGTCTGTGGTCCTGATTCTACTCTTGTCACTGAGTGAATGTACTGTGTGTGGTAATATCTAGATTTATAGTACTTGTTCATATATCTGTATAGTAATTTGCAGTTATATTGTACTAGACCTGCTAGCTTACCTCTCTGTATAATGGCCACCCCTAAACTAACCACGTTAGAATTAAAGGCAAAGGGGGAGGAAATGGGATTAGCTGGGTCTGCTCTAACGGATTACATACAAGAAGTGGAGAGAGAGTATCGTCAAGCGGAAAGGGAAGATCGAAAGGCTGAGCTGGAATTGAGAAGGATGGAATTGGAAGCTGAGCAAGCAGCTAGGAAATTGGAAGCTGAGCAAGCAGCTAGGAAATTGGAAGCTGAGCAAGCAGCTAGGAAATTTGAAGCTGAACAAGCAGCTAGGAAATTAGAAGCTGAACAAGAAGCACAGAAGAAGGAGCACGAGTACCGGATGCGGGAACTCGAGCTCAAGAGTCAATCTAATGGAGAAACTGAGGGAGCAGTTGGAGGTTCCTCCATCCCAGGATCAACACCAGTAGGTGGACATGGGTACCATGCTATGAAGTTTCCTTTAGCGGTCTACGAGGAGGACAAAGAGAAGATTGACCAATACCTTCAACGCTTCGAGGCTATGTCAGTTGCTATGGGTCTGGAGCGTAACAAATGGAATCTTAAGCTATCCCAGGGATTACGCGGGACGGGATACGAGGTTTATACTCGCCTGCCACCAGGACATGAGAACAATTATGATGAGTTAAAGACGGCTCTGCTGAAACGATTCGAGGTTACGTCACATACCTACCGGAAAAAATTTCGAGCAGCGAAACGAGAACCGGGAGAGTTGTTTGCCGCCTACAGTTTGCGTCTTAAATCTTATCTCCATAAGTGGATGGATTTGGCTGGGTTCGCACATGACTATGAGAGTCTGGAAGAGCTCATGGTGGTCGACCAGCTGAAGAAGCAAATGTCTAAACCTCTCAGGACGTTCCTGGGAGAACAAGGAGCGGAACGTATTGACCTCGTGAATAAATTAGCAGAACGGTTCGTCGAGGTACATGGGGAGGCAGGGGAAAACCTTTCCACCAACACCAAAAGTCAAGAGAAACATGACAAGAAGAACCTGGAGAAAATCAGAAATGCACCAAGGCCAAAAACGAAGAAGGATGTGCGATCTTTTCTCTCGTTGTGTGGGTTCTACCACAAATTTATCCCACATTTCACTGAACTGGGAGCTCCGTTGACGGAAACCTTGAAAAAGGGATTCCCGGACCAAATCATTTGGACACCAGAATGTGAGAATGCCTATAGTCAGTTAAAGGAGGCCTTGGTCAGCAAACCTGTATTACAGCTCCCTGACCTTTCCAAACCATTTGTGTTGAGAACGGATGCAAGTGCGATTGGAATTGGAGCCGCTTTGTTACAGGAAGGAAAAGACGATGCTTCGGTTTTGAAACCTGTGGCATACGCAAGTAAGAAACTTCTACAGGCGGAGAGGAATTATTCAACCGTCGAGAGAGAATGCTTGTCCCTCGTATGGGCAGTGCAAAAATTTCAGCCATATTTGTATGGAGTTAAGTTTCGGGTTCAGTCGGATCATCAGCCCCTGATGTTCCTGGCGACTTCTCAGAAGCTCAACGCACGTTTGATGCGGTGGTCGTTGTTACTTCAACCGTATAATTTCACAGTAGAGTACATTCCTGGGAAGGAGAATGTTGGAGCGGATTTCTTGTCAAGACACCCAGCTCCTGAAGAAGAGGAATGAATTATCTGGATTTAACTCATGGTGGAGGAGAGTGAGATGGACTACTCTCTTAAGAGGGGGCCTATGTCGCGAGATTGCCATGAGTTAAACAGATAAATTTACCGACGTTTGCTGGGCGTATATTTTCTAGGCCCACAACAGTCGTACTAACAGAGTAAACACAGCTGCACAGGTTACATCAGGTCAGCCCATATACACATTTGGTGGTGAGTGAAAAGGAATGGATACACCGCGTTGGCAGTTTGTAAACATTTAGAATTACATAGCCTTGCCCGGCGCAGTAGATGGAACAGCCCTGTCTGTCACTTATACTGCCGGACATCAGACGGAAATGGCTGCTGGGATTGTCACCACTGAACAGAAGCTTGACAGTTGTCAACAGTCAGAGACAAACCGGAATTGGCAGCGAGAGACAGGAAAACAGTGCATCTGTCAATTCTTGGTTTCCGGCCATCGAGAAGTTGACGGGGTTATTTGCAACTCTTTGTTGGAAGTAGACATAAACTTGCTGGCTTGTTTTGAAAATCTTAACAATTACTGACAACTTTGACAGGACTAAAGCCAGGAAAATAGATTCTTGCAAATGGCTGATATGTCCAAATAACACCTGTGTGGGGGCGAAAAGGATAACGTCACGTGGACAACTTTGGTAGTTTGCCATATAAACTCGAGTTGAGATCAACTAGGGTGGACTTGAATAATGCTCTAGACAGAGTGCAGGGCACTGCAGTGCCTAGTGGAAATAATATCTACCGTGTGTTAATTAGTGACTTAATTTTACACGTGCCTATATGGCAGATGTAGATATGATTTATAGGACTGCAGTAGTGCCATTTAAGGTATCTTCTTCTTCTTTGCGTTCATCCGGAGTGATTTTTTCAGATGTGATTGCGGTGTGTCTGGTTAGGCACCTTCGGGTCGAAACCCTCAGGCCAACACATCCGACTTTTGCGTGCATTTTTGACCAGGTTAGCAATCCTGGGAGACTCTCACTTTTGTGGTATTGTCCACCTCCCAGCTGGTAAAGTTGGAAGAGTCGGAGACTGCACGGTCATCCCTCAAATGAAGGCAGGGACAGTCCATAGCATTTTCCGCCATCCTGGGTGGCTTCCATAATTGCAGGGCCGGCACATAGCGCCCTGGTACTGGGCACACAGAGGGAATCGTCACGTCCTGCTCATGGCTGCTTTAATTCCTCACTTCAATGTATTGGGCATTTCGTTCACCCCGAGCCTTTCCCGCACAAACCAAGCTGGTCTGCAGTCAGTATCCACTAAGCGAGTTTTTCGGACATGTGCTTGTCGTTGTGTCCGTCAGAGCTGTTCCAGACACGTCGGACATTCGGAAACTACCTAGTCAGAGCTGTTCCGAACAAGAGCGGCATTCGGAAACTAGGTAGTCAGAGCTGTTCCTAGCACAAGAGACAATCGGACGAGACAATTCACTCGGACGTAATTGCGTAGTGTCAATTTTTAGTTTGCCACCCGTAGGCCGACACTTCCGACTTCCGGCGGGCATTTTTTAATGAGGTTAGCCTTCCTCTGGTTTCGTAGCACGTAAGACTGTTGTGATGTCGCCAACATCTCAGCTGGTCAAGATAGAACGATCAGCGACATCGAGGTCGGCCCTCAAGGGAAGGCAGGGGCAGACCTTGGGCATTCCCCTGCTATCCAAGGAGGCTTCCATAATTGCAGAGCCGGCACATATTGCTCTGAGACTGGGCTCACCCGAGGAGTTGCCACGTCCTGCTCATGGCTGCTTTAGTTCCTCACTTCCATGTGTTGGGCAACCCGTTTGCCACTGATCGCTCAAACACACACCAGGAGCGGTCAGACTGCGAGCGACATCTACTCGGTAAGCTTTTTATTTTGACTTCAGACCACGCAATAGGTCCGCTCGCCGTGCGTTCCATTTTGCGTCATTGAGACGTTCTTCCACTTTTGTCTATACTCTGTGAGCTGGATACAGACAGTTTTCGTAGCCATTTCCTTCGACTGGGGCACTTTTCTGACTTTTCGTACTCGCTCACCAGGTAGGCTACATGTGCTGCCGGCTCAGCACCTTACCTTCGTGCAGCAGTGGACGAGAAACGGCCTGGCCCTATCATCCGGGAATCTCTCATATTCCCCTGCTGAGAGCCTTCGAACATGTAATAGAACTGAGCATGTAGCTTGCTCAGTATCACGCTTCTATTTTTCGGTAGGCGGGTATCGGCCTGGCTCTCAGATGTGAGGGTTTGTGGCTTAGAGGCGTTCAGCCACAGCCCTCGACAGGGAGCCTTAAGAGTTTTGTCCAGACCAAAAGCGTCTGCCTTCGTGCCTTCGTGCACCTTTTTAAACTTTTGACTGCTATCCTCAGTCACCTGCAGAGCAGCAGGTTGTGTCTCTCTTAGTCTGGTCCCTATCCCATATGCTGTCCGATATGTAGTTTTTCACCCATCGGTAAGCACATGGGGTCGATGGGACACGCAAGCTCCCCCACCACGGCAAGGTGGAGACACATCGGGGGAGATTTAAGGTATAACTTATTATAATATATTCGTTATAATTACTTTAGGCAGTAGCCTTGTTAAACTATAGTGTGATGATTAGCACTGTTAGTGGAAACTAGCTAGATTAGGGAAGTGATACTTGGCTCTGTTAGCTAGAATAGATTAGTGAAGTGTTGATAAGCTTTACTAGTTGAGTAATGAAGGATAATTGGGATCCTCCCGTAGGTGTCCCTGGTGGGCGGGGTTCCGCATTCTGTTTGCTGATATTTTTCTTTGTCATAGCCTGATTCGACTCTAGGTGGGTAGCTAATCTGCTCTATGACTAAGTCTAGTTAGCTAAAGATCATTAAGCAAGGTGATAGGCTTACACTCAGCCGAAAGGATCAGTGACTAGTACTATCACCAGATGTGTTGTTTCTATCCTAGGTTCCCTACCAGATCCAAGGAAACTCAACAAGTTTTGGGAAAGACTTAAAAAACCCATTCTGAAGAACACCAGTTCAAGAGTCAATAACGTTGCATACAGAAAGCAACTAAAAGCTAAAAGGACGTTGATTCACCACACATAGTGATGATTACAGATGCACCATACAGCATCAGACAGTAGTAACTACCGGAGAACAATCTAATAGTTACCTAGTGTTATATAATCTCGTGTAATAGAACACAAGACATTATACTTGAGGCTAGATAGACACGAGTGAGGATCCAGTACAGTAACAATTAACATTAATGACTGTGTACACACTGCAAAAGACTTGTGCAGTTTGTTTAGGAACATTAGGAACGGACATTGTGTAGAGTGCAACCGGTCCCTGATTAACTCTTAATACCACCGGTGTCTATTTCGGATGTTCATGAAATTGGATTACCAGAGGTCTACAGAGGCAAAGCATTATCCGGCAAGATGGTTCCGGCAACGGGTGAGACGTACTTGTTCTGACGTAACGTGCTGTGGTCTATCTTTGCTGTGATCAGCTGACTGAGTTGATGTCTGAGAGACAGAGTCTACACACTTTATAGAACACGTCACACATTTTCTTCGCATACACGTCTCATACACGTTACACTTTTATTTTAATAAATTAATCTTTATTAATTTCTAGAAGCAAGAGTTGTTGAGTATGTTGCGTTGGGGAAGTATGAGAAAGGGGCATAGTACGACAGTGTGAGAGTGATAGGAAAAGGTGTCCATAGGCTGATGGAGTGTGTTGGACGGAAGCTGGTGGATTCTCCAGAATATTGAGGGGGGAAAAAAAATAATATTATAATGTGGGTGTCGGATCTCCTCACTCCAGGGACGACACTTTAAAGGAGGACACGACAGAAGCCACAAGCAAGAGAGAAGAACTATTTAGTGAATGTTAACACAGAAGCCACAAGCAGGAGAGAAGAATTATTTAGTGAATGTTAACACAGAAGATCAAGTAAGAGACAAGAAGTATTTAGTGAATGTTAACACAGAAGCCACAAGCAATAGATAAGAAGTATTCAGTGAATGTTAACACAGAAGCCACAAGCAAGAGAGAAGAACTATTTAGTGAATGTTAACACAGAAGCCACAAGCAGGAGAGAAGAATTATTTAGTGAATGTTAACACAGAAGATCAAGTAAGAGACAAGAAATATTTAGTGAATGTTAACACAGAAGCCACAAGCAGGAGAGAAGGATTATTTAGTGAATGTTAACACAGAAGCTCAAGTAAGAGACAAGACGTATATAGTGAATGTTAACACAGAAGCTCAAGTAAGAGAGAAGAATTATTTAGTGAATGTTAACACAGAAGCTCAAGTAAGAGAGAAGAACTATTTAGTGAATGTTAACACAGAAGCCACAAGCAAGAGAGAAGAACTATTTAGTGAATGTTAACACAGAAGCCACAATCAATATGTTGCAAGATTTATTGTGATTATTTATTATTTATCTAATTTTATTTCGTGTGTGTGCGTGCGTGCGTGCGTGCGTGCGTGCGTGCGTGCGTGTGTGTGTGTGTGTGTGTGTGTGTGTGTGTGTGTGTGTGTGTTACTGACGTAGTCACTAGGATCGAAACTTCTGATTTGTTGCGAGTTGTGGTTAAGCTTATTTTGGCATTTTAATTTTTCTAGAATTTATTACAATTATTGTTGTTTTCTTTCCTTTGTATTTTCCCACTCCGACTTCTGAGATACTTGCAATTTACGTCCCCAAGTCAAGGATGATAAGTAAACATTTTAGTCCAATTGACTCACTACCTCGGCATCAGCACACCGGAAGTTTAAGAGCGATTCGCTTATCCATTCGGCCAAGCTGACCACCTTATTTAGTTTTATTCTACCTCTTTTCTAAGTGAATTCTGTTCTATACCTCACCCCACCTCCACACCTCCTCCCACATTCAATATCGCCGTCTGATTTCTTCCCCTCCCATACATCCCATTTTCCTCTGCGGAATTTTCGTTATGAAATTCTTATTGTTCGTGGTCGCAATTCATTTCTAAGCTCTCTCGTTTCTGTTTACCATTTTTCGATTATCTCTGAAAGCGTCCGGTTCTCTAAACATTAGCAGTTGAATCATCTGTTGGATGTCTGGTAATGACATACTTCTGCGACCATTCAGCGAGCAGTAGCAAACAGAGGAACAGCACACAGACAGACATACGCTGGCTTGCATACCTTGGGATGTATGTACAGACGCTAGAATGATGTTTCTCTTTACAGTGTGTTTCTATTTATGTTACCTTGTTGAATGTCCTTTTGTCCGCCTCTCTCTCTCTCTCTCTCTCTCTCTCTCTCTCTCTCTCTCTCTCTCTCTCTCTCTCTCTGTCTGTCTTTACGTCCTTCCTTATTTATATGTGTTATTTTTATGTCTGTACGTGTCTATGTCTGTTTGTATTGGTGTGTCTCTTCCTCCCTATATCTTGTCTTTAGTTGTGCCATTTGCTCTGTTTCTCCGTGTTCCCATAATTCTCCCTCTCGCGTCTTTCGTTGCGTCTCTTTCTCTGTTTATGCAAGTCTCTCTTGTCTGTCGCTGATTCTCTCTGTTTCTCTGTCGCTCTATCTGTCAATCTGTCTGTCAGTTGGCCTGTCTCTCTCTCTGCGTGGTCGTCTGTGGTTATCCATTTGTCTGTCTATTCTTGTCTTACATTGTCTATTCTATGTTTCTCCATCTACCCGTCTGACACCTGTCTATCAGTTTCCCCTCCCACGTCCATCTCTCTCTCTCTCTCTCTCTCTCTCTCTCTCTCTCTCTCTCTCTCTCTCACTATCTTTCTTTCTCTCCCCCCCCCCCCTCATTCTCTTTCTCTTTTTCCATTTGCTGTCTGTATTTTTGTCTTTTGTTAAATCTGTCAATGTTACTTCGTCTTTGTTCTTTCTCTTGTGTATTTTTTCTGTCTGTCTGTCTGTTTGTCTGTCTGTCTGTCTCCACTTCTCTTTGTCTCTTTTTCGCCATTTTTCTTTTTGCTTTTGTCATTCGTTGTCTCTCTCCACCGTGATAAGTTGACAACTCTGCAGCCGAGCAGAGCAGGGCACTCACTTTCTCCTGATAGTCAGAAATGACTGTCAAAGGCTGAGGTAACAAAACCCCATGTGGATGTGGAAGTCAAGGAGAAACCACCACTTGATGTACAAAAAAATAAAAAGAAAAAAAGAGTAACAATGACAAACAGCAATATGCTAAGGTAAATGAAGAAATAAGAGATATTCGTGATGAAGGCAAAAGAGAGTTGGTTAAATGAGGAGTCTAAAAAAATTTAATTAAATTCTATAAAGATTTAAAAAAAAAAATATTATGCACAGACAAATCATTGAGCTCACGGGAAAAAAAAGTTAAGATTACATTCAGGGTGTTTAAAATCAAAAACGTAAGACGGCGTGGCCGAATGGATGCCGAGGTAAGGGGTACAACCCCTACACCGGACAGTTGGACTAAAATGTTGACCTATCATCCTTGACTTGGGGACGTAAATTACAAGTACCTCTGAAGTCGGAGTGGGATAGCCGGATGGCTAGGGACACTGTTAATAGGGAAAGCTAATCCACAAGCAAACTGCAGTCTAGTACGACTAGAAGTAGTTTTATGGACTACGCGTGAGTTGAAAACGAGCGAGCGCATTAAAAAAATACAAATAAAAATAAATCAAAAACAGGAAATATTCAAAACAATGTTTTCCTGTAGTGAATTTGAATAACGAAGACACAAACAATAGATTGCACGATTTCTTGCATGGCATATTTCGCTGCATCTCGTCAGGTACATACTGCAAATATCACACAACTTACGTGAATTAACTTGATAAAAACAGGAAATATGTTATTGGAGGAAGGTGCTATAATGAAGAGGTGGAATTAGTATATAAAAGATTTATGGAGAAAGGGATGAACTAACAGAAGAAAGTAACTTAGAAGGTCCAGTTATTCTAAAAGAAAACGTCTCTGACGCTGTCAAATATATGCAGAAATGAAAAACAGCTGGGCCAGATGGAATCCCAATAGAATCCGTGAGTTGTTATGGCTTCCTCTGTTTCTTGTGCCCTGTCGGTTCCAGTCTAAGGCTTTTCTGGTTTCACTTTCCTCGTGGTTTCTCATTGTATGCATGAATATTTGCAATTTATTTCTAATCGTTTTCGCTGTCTCCATATTTCTCATCTATACATCAATACTTGTTTAACGATAGAATTGAATGTTTTAAGCTGTCAGGTAAGGTTTTATTTTTATTTTTTTTAACTTCCTCAAATTTTCTAGTGTTGTAAAAGCTCCTATAGTCTTCTATATTCTTAATCTGATATCTTTATCTGTTCCACCTCCTTTGTCTACATTGCTACCCAAGTATGTATATGATTCTGAATTACCAAAATCTTCTTCTTCTTCTTCTTCTTCTTCAGCGTTCCGAGCCATTGAGGTTCTTTGCAGCAGATACAATCCGTCTCCATTCGTCTCTCTGGTTGACCTTCTCTTGCCAGTCGTTGATTCCAAGTGCTTGTAGGTCTGTATATATGTTATCTCTCCACCGTTTTCTTGGTCTTCTTTATTATTACCATAATAATAATTAAAATTACTACGTGAAATAGTAATTATTGTTGCACATTTCTGGCAAGAATCCTTGCTCTTGTAATTAACTTATTATTGTTATTGTTACTGTTGTTTTTTTTTCATATCCTTTACAGGACATCGCTGTCAACACCAGCATCTTTCAGCTGTATGTTGATTTCTTGGCAAGATTACGCTCAGTAGTTTGCCATTGCTTTCTGAGCGGCCGGCTCACATATCCCGTAAGTTACCGATGCGATTCGAACCACTGCTGATTCTCACCGTCATCACGTTACCGACGAGAGTATACGAGATTACGGAGAAAAGTGTTATTGTTACTGCTTAAGCTTAACCTAGTAAGAGATTATGAATAAAAGTATTACGAAAGAAAACATAGATAGGACGGGCAGAATGTTGGACGGGCCTGCGTGTTCCATTCTTAACCTTTTGAAGCTAAAATAGTTTTGTTCTTTCTCTCTTTCACTCCTCTCTCCCCTCCTCCCTCTCGCATTCTCCTTCTCCTATCACTCTCCGTCCTATCTCTATCTCCTACCCCACCTCCTCTATCTCAGACGAAAGCAATTATAATAACTTAATTTCTTGAAATCGTTTGTATTATGGATTCCTAAATCAAATTTAAAAACGTAATGTGTTAGCACACGCAGAAACTCACGCACGCACGCAAGCACCCAAGCACACACACGCACGCACACACGCACGTACACTCACACACATACGTATATACACACACACACACACACACAAGCCCACATACAGAGACAAGGAACAAATGGTGTAAGGAAAAAGAAAACTGTTTCTCTCTCATTATCTTTGTCTCTTGTAAAAAGTAAACGTTAAAGTAAGTGACATGAAATTGTAAACCACATTAAGCGCACAAAAAAAAAAAAAAGAAATAGCGAGAGAAAGATAAAGATTGGTATGAAGAAAACCGATCTATTTGACAGCTACGTAGATGGAGCGAGGAAAAAAACTCACAAGAAAAACAATGGAAAATGAAATTTCCTGCGGCAAACTAGATTTCCAGATAGCCTATCTTACGGGGCTACCCTGTTTGCAAGCCATGCCGTGAAGATGGAGAGAAGAATACTCGGAGACTAGAAAGAGGATTCTAGATAAATGGGATTACACATTAGAGATAGGAAGGGATTAATGGATTCTATGGGTTTTCTGAGGGAGGAGGAAGGATGTAAGACAAGTTTAAAAGACGTGTCAAAATAGTTGCAAATGAAATGGATGGAGTGTGAATTAGAGGTGAGATGAAATTGATTGCTGGAGGAGGTGGAGGAGAGATAGGTGGAGGAGGAGGAGAGAAGAAGAAGAAGAAGAAGAAGAAGAAGAAGAAGAAGAAGAAGAAGAAGAAGAAGAAGAAGAAGAAGAAGAAGAAGAAGAAGAAGGAAAATGAGGCAAAAGACGGAGAAAGTAGCTGACGGAAGCAGCCATCGAAGGAGGCAGGGTTAGGAATTAGAGGATGTGGGAGGAAAGAGGAGTAACAGGGAGGAGGAGTGAATAGGAGGGGTCAGGAAACAAGAAAAAAAGAGGAGGAGGAGAGGGAGGAGGAGGAGGAAGGAGAGGAAGAAGAAGAAGATGAAGAAGAAGATGAGAATAATAATAATAATAATAATAATAATAATAATAATAATAATAATAATAATAATAATAATAAGAAGAAGAAGAAGAAGAAGAAGGAAAATGAGGCAAAAGACGGAGAAAGCAGCTGACGGAAGCAGCCATCGAAGGAGGCAGGGTTAGGAATTAGAGGATGAGGGAGGAAAGAGGAGTAACAGGGAGGAGGAGTGAGTAGGAGGGGTCAGGAAACAAGAAAAAAAGAGGAGGAGGAGAGGGAGGAGGAGGAAGGAGAGGAAGAAGAAGAAGATGAAGAAGAAGATGATAATAATAATAATAATAATAATAATAATAATAATAATAATAATAATAATAATAAGAAGAAGAAGAAGAAGAAGAAGAAGAAGAAGAAGAAGAAGAAGAATTCTTAATTACTGATGACAATAAATAATTAAGCATGTCAGAGATATAATGTCAATGTGATTCTTCCAATGAGACACCAACGAAGGTGCGACCTTGATGTAATTATAACCAAAATGCTACTGAATCTGTCAGCATTTACACCATAGGATATTGGCTGAGAGAGACGGATCTTCTATCTGTTTCCCTGTAGTGCTATTATCTCAAATCTAACGTAAATAAACAAGGCGCCCTTAGTTACCTGTACTCAACATTTCTGGCTACGCGCTGCTATTTACTCAAGGAATTTATACTCTTTTACGACATTGATATTACTCAATATATAATTCTATGAATACGCTGTAATTTTTGGGCGCCAAGATTAAATAAATAAGTTGTAGTCGGAGCAACTCTGGGGTAATTGCTTGTTGTCCAGAGCAGACAAACCGGTCTGCTGGACTGGACGTATAGAGATTGAATGGAGTGGACCAAACATAAATAATATCACACACATTGATTGGGTTGGGCCATCAGACAGAATGGATTCTCTTCTAGACACGTGTAATTAAAGTGGCACGATTAGAAGGGTATGTTCGAGGGTTTGTACAGACACATGCTGGACTGTAGTGGGGTAATGATACTGTCTGGCTGTCTGTCTGTCTCTCTGACCATCTGTCTGTCACTCTCAATGTCTATCTGGTAATCTTTCTATCTAACTCCTTGTCCATCCAACCCCCACCCTACCACCGAACGGTCAGTCTGTCTGTCTGTCTGTTTGCCTGTATGTCCGGCCAGCCGTCTTTCTTTCTGTCCGTCCGTCTGTCTTGCTGCCTCTCTGTTTCTATATCTGTCTCTCTATCTTTCTGCTTGTCCACCAGTCTGTCTGTCTGTCTGTCTGTCCGTCCGTCCGTCCGTCCGCCCGCCCGTCCGTCCGTTCATCATCATCATCATCATCATCATTGACCGTCCCTACCATGAGACTGCGACATGTAACATGGCCAACATATTTCTGCTGCCGAGACGTGAGGTTGTGTATGAGCCAGTCTTCTTCCACGTTTAAATCTGGCAGAATCTCGGTATGTTTCTTGTCTTGGGCGGCAATATTCTCAGATCTGTTCTGTAACATTCAAGCTAAACATCCCCAAATCTGTTCTGTAACATTCAAGCTAAACATCCCCAAATCTGTTCTGTAACATTCAAGCTAAACATCCCCAAATCTGTTCTCTAACATTCAAGCTAAACATCCCCAAATCTGTTCTCTAACATTCAAGCTAAACATCCCCAAATCTGTTCTGTAACATTCAAGCTAAACATCCCCAAATCTGTTCTGTAACATTCAAGCTAAACATCCCCAAATCTGTTCTGTAACATTCAAGCTAAACATCCCCAAATCTGCTCTGTAACATTCAAGCTAAACATCCCCAAATCTGTTCTGTAACATTCAAGCTAAACATCCCCAAATCTGTTCACTAACATTCAAGGTAAACATCCCCAAATCTGTTCTGTAACATTCAGGCAAACATCCCCAAATCGCCTTTTTAGTGACTGATACAGGCCTTTGAAATACAGATGTGTCAATACACAGAAGGACAAGAGAGAGAGAGAGAGAGAGAGAGAGAGAGAGAGAGAGAGAGAGAGAGAGAGAGAGTGGGGGGAGAGAGAGAGAAAAGGATGGGGTGAGAGGGAGAGAGGGGAGAGAGAGAAAGAGAGAGAGGGAGATCTAGATGAAGAGAGAGGGAGGGAGAGAGAGAAAGAGAGAGAGAGAGAAACAGGGAGAGAAAGGAAGATCGAGATGAAGAGAGAGGGAGAGAGAGAGGGAGGGAGGGAGAGAGAAAGAGATGGGGTAAGAGGGAGAGAGGGGAGAGAGAGAAAGAGAGAGAGGGAGTACGAGATGAAGAGAGAGGGAGGGAGAGAGGACAGAGAGAAAGATAGAGAGAAAGAGGGAGAGAGAGGGAGATCGAAATGAAGAGAGAGGGAGAGAGGGAGGGAGAGAGAGGGGAGGGAGGGAGAGTGAGAGAGAAAGGGATGGGGTGAGAGGGAGAGAGGGGAGAGAGAGAAAGAGAGAGAAAAAAAAGAGAGAGATAGAGAAAGAGAAACTGAAAGAGAGAGAGAGATAGAGATAGAGAGAGAGCGAGAGAGAGAAAGAGAGAGAGAGAGAGAGAGATAGAGAGAGCGCAGCTGTCAAGTCCTCTAGATCAGCTTGCCGAACGTACGATCTGTAGGACATCAACCATCAACCACCGACCATCCATATGTCTAAATCACCTGTAGGACATAAACCATCGACCATCCATATGTCCAGATCACATGTAGGACATCAACCAATGACCATACATATGTCTAAATCACCTGTAGGACATCAACCATCGACCATCCATGTATAAATCACCTCTGGGACATCACCCATCGACCATCCATATGTCCAGATCACCTCTGCGAAATCAACCATCGACCATCCATATGTCTAAATAACCTGTAGGACATCAACCATCGTCCATCCATATGTCCAGATCACCTCTGGGACATCAACCATCGACCATCCATATGTCCAGATCACATGTAGGACATCAACCAATGACCATCCATATGTCCAGATCGCCTCTAGGACATCAACCATCGACCATCCATATGTCCAGATCACCTGTTGGACATCAACCATCGACCATCCATATGTCCAGATCACCTGTAGGACATCAACCATCGACCATCCATATGTCCAGATCACCTCTGGGACATTAACCATCGACAATCCATATGTCCAGATCACCTGTAGGACATCAACCATCGATAATCTATATGTCCAGATCACTTGTAGGACATCAACTATCGATTATCCATATGTCCAGATCACCTGTAAGACTTCAACTATCTATCATCCATATGTCCAGATCACCTGTAGGACTTCAAATATCGACCATCCATATGTCCAGGTCACCTTTAGGACATCAACCATCGATCTGTAGGACATCAACCATCGACCTGTAAGACATCAACCACTGACCTGTAAGACATCAACCATCGACCTGTAAGACATCAACCATCGACCTGTAAGACATCAACCATCGACCATCCATATGTCCATAGTAAAAATTTTACATGTCCCTTGTAGGACGTTGCAATGAAGCCTAACCTCAGGTTGATTTACAAGGCAACTTTACGCCCTATAGCTTGCTGTTGCTTTCTGAACGAAAAATCAACGTTGACATCCAATTGACATATGGAAAAACTCGCTATCCAGCCATCAGCGCACCAGAAGTTTAAGCGTAAGCTCATTAAACCCGGCGGCCAAGCATCCCTCTATTTCAAAGGTACTGCGTTGTATAATACCTCACTTAGCCACAAATCCGTTAGTTGGAATCAGTCTATACCCCTAACACCTCCCTGCCATTTTACTTGTAAATAAGACTTTCACGCCTTATACCCGGGCCAGACAAACAAAATACCCCGACCAACTCCCAGTGAGATAATCAGATAAAAGGGAACAGAGGCAGCCACTGTTCCATTACAGAAACCCCCAAAACTAATGAAGCGAAGCTGTAATTAGCTTTGACGTCACATCCGGGTTAGTGTCTACTATTTTGGTTGGAAGTTGGGCTGTTGGAGTCGCCAGAATCACCAGAAGAGATTTATTCTTGGTTCGGCCGTCGTCCCCTGACAGTTGTTGCGTGTTTATCTTCTGAATGTGAATTAATCTTCTCTTGTGGTGTAGATTATTTGTTTTGTTGTGTTTCTCTTTGTGTCTAGAAATGTAGATTATTTGTTTTGTCTTGTTTCTCTTTATGTCTAAAAATGTACATTATTTGTTTTCTCTTGCTTCTCTTTATATCTGGAAATGTAGATTATTTGTTTCGTTGTCTTTTTATGTCTAGAAATGGTATATTATTTGTTTTGTTTTTGTGTTTCTCTTATGTCTATCCATCCATCCATCATGTGCCATGCCGGTAAGCGTGGGCGGTCATGTTCTGCCATCTCACTCGATCACCAGAGTCGTGGATCAGCTCCGTGTTTCTGTCTCGACCATGCCACAAGGCCAAGCCATCCAGGTACTTGCTTCTAGGTCTTCCCCTTGGTCTGTTCCCCTCGATCTTACCAGTTGTCACCAAATTCTCCAATCCATTTCTTCTCATAACATGCCAAAAAATTTTGACTGTCTACGTCTAATTTCTCTAATCAATTTACGATCTTCATTTGTTTCTTGAAGGACTTGTTCATTGGTCTTTCTGGCTGTCCATGGTATTCTTTGCATTTTCCTCAGAAACCACATCTCTACAGCCATCAGATGTTTTTCAGCCTGACTGCTCATTGTCCAAGCTTCACATCCATATAAAAGTACAGGTTCAATGTAGCATCTCAACACTCTTTTTCTCGTTTCAATTGACATCTTTTTATTGGTCAATATGTTTTTCATCTTGCTAAAGGCTACTTTTGCCATGGCGATTCTTGTTCTAATCTCTTCAAGGCATCTCCCATCAGATGTTATTACTGTTCCGAGATAATTGTACCTGCTCACTTGTTGAAGAATATTCCCATTTACTTGTATATTACATTGTGGTATTTCGTCCTTCCTAGTGACGACCATAATCTGTGTCTTTTTACAATTTAATTCTAACCCTAGTTGTTCACTGTGTGTAACAATCGCATCTACTAAATTTTGCAGGTCCTGTTCATTGTCTGCAATCAAGACTGTATCATCTGCATATCTAATGTTATTGATGCATCGTCCCCCAA
>JACEFZ010022401.1:190000-207500 GCA_014155875.1 Cepaea nemoralis
GTAGAACAACTGCGTCTACAGCTGCTACTGAAGTTTGTACTACCACTGCTGCTGATGTTAATAGTACTACTACCACATACGAATCACTGCTAACTGTGTAATATAACTGGACACTATTAACATATTTACGCAGAACCTGCAGATTGCGTTTAACTGATGCCCTTTTCTGGAACAAAACCATAGCATCCGAACCAAGGGGAAATAACCATCTTAGTTAGATCTCAACCAAGGGGAAATAACCATTTTAGCCCAGTCTCTCTCAATTGCAACAATTGCCCTTCTCATAACCTGAAATGATTGGGTCCCTTTTTTCTCTTTAACCCCAGAAGTCCACAACTGGGCTTTCCTAGACCCCTGTCTTAAAATCAAGTATGTTTAGCGACGAGCAATGACAATAACCAGAAAGATCCTGTATGATCTTCAGATGGGCAGTTGGGCCTGGGCTTGAAGGAAGGCGCGTGGCGCTAGTTTAGATACGATAAGACAGACTTGCGTCCTGTCTCCAACCGCCGGCCATTTTTCTGTGCGGATTTAAAATCGAGAGCAGCCTGGGGTTATCAGACGGACATGTTGTCTCTTTGTGCGCATCACTGTATTGAATTGCCTTGATTCCTATCTGATACGACCGGATTTCGTGCCAGGCTGATGTTAAATGTTTTCCTTTAAGGGGTTCTAGATTGGTTTTTCCTGTTTTGAATTCTTTCTCATTTTCTTACAAGTGAAACGGAATTACACTCAAGGTTATTTAATTGGTTGGGTTTTTAAAATTTTTCAGTGGTTGGTTGTGTGTGTCTTTTGTATAATATTGTTTGGGAACAAGGGAGTCTCTGTGGCGAAGTGGTCAAGCCGTTTGACTCGTGCTCCGAAGGTTGTGGGTTCGATTCCGGGCCGCACCCTTCGGTTTACGAGATAAATGTTTCGGAGACTCCTGTGGGTCGTCGCTAAAAGCTACGGAGTTCGTGCTTTCTGCGACGCTTTCCGTGCTGCGGAAAGAGACCGAGCCATATGGGATAAAACCCGGTGCAATGAAGTCGACCCTGTCGACTTTTAAGCTACTTTTTTATTGTTTGGGAACATTCCGGAAGTGTCTCTGTCTGTCTGTCCGTCGGTTCCGTCCGTCCGTCCGTCCGTCCGTCTGTCTGTCCGTCCGTCTGTCTGTCTCTCTGCGGGTCTGCTTGCCTAACTGTCTGTCTGGCTGGTTGGCTGTCCATCGGATCAAACGATGCCCGTCCGCTCGCTGTGCATTTAACAATAAAGTTCGTGTGTTCGTTCTGTATGTCCCTTATTCTCTTATCCCTTTAGGCCTTTATGTCCATCTGTCCGCCCGTCATGATCTACATCTCTGCTGTCCTCTCCTAAACTGGCCCGCCCGCCTGACATGTCTTATCTGCCTGTTTGTATACTGCACACGCCCCGGTGATAGCGTCCTCTCAGTCCGTCCTCTTATGCCTATGTCCGGAACAATGTGAAGCCGTAACGGATTCACCACACCCCAACCGCCACATCTGTCATGGGGCTATCCTTGCCTTCACCGTTTGACGTGTTCCTATACAGGTAATCCCATTTTTTTTTAAAAACGTTCAACGGGATTCGCCATGGCACAGTAGGTAGCATGCTTGCCTGTCCGCCCGGTTGTCATGATGTTGAATGTTTTGATGCCGTCAATCTATTTTCTTCTCGGGCGTTCCCTTGCTCTCGTAGCAGATCTTCTTTGATGTAGGGCCAGTGCTGATAGTTTATGGTGTTGCATTCTAACGAGATGGCCAACATTACCTATAAACACAAAAACAAAAACACAAAAAAGAAAATACTGCAAAAAAAAAAAAATGTTGCCGATCCCTTTTCTAGAAGGTTTACCAAACAAACACCCCCCCCCCCCCCCAAAAAAATGTAATAAAAAAGCACCAAAACAATAGCATGGATTCATCTGAAACGCGATAGCCTTCACTTCTACACACCAATTCCCTTCTACTCATTCCTCGGGTTAGCTTTTTTGACCTTCGTTTTCTCCCTCTGCCACGAATTCTCTAACCCAGAGATGCAATCTTTTCAGTGAGTATGCATGCATCCGACCAACAAGGCCGTAGCCAACCAGCCCCCTAGAGCGGGCTCGCAAATGGATTGGCCCTACCAGTGCACGCGAGCCTTAGTCCGTGTATGTTAGCGGAAGTTTTGAGCCAAAAAGCACAGAATTAAGGTCTCACTCAACGACGCATAATGGGAAACTGGGGAAACGTGGACACTAAGATGGGGTCGGGACACGCGATTCTGGGGGATTAGGGAAAAGCTGTGCATTAAAAATGAGTAGACGAATGCGGGGCTGCGCTTAATTGATGCATCAGAAAAATTCCCTGTGTACAATAACTGTTGTATTGATGGGTACAGAAATTATGATTAGCTGCCCCAATGTGCTCTGGTCTATCATTTAAGGAGTTGAACGTTCCCATAGTAACAAGAGACGGGGTAGGACGCCGGTCCTTTATGCGCATGAAAGCCGGGCTGTGACAGGCCAAACTAGCAGAGACCGGGCACAAGTTCATGTCTTCTTCCATCCAGCGTGTGTGAGTCATCATCCTCCGCTGGTTGGTAATCCTGTGTTGGACTTAACAGTTGACACATGGCAGTGTGGAGCTTCAGCATTGATCTCCTGTGAGTGTGTGTTCAAAACAGGAGATTGTGTAGTGGGGAATGAGGAATGCCGAGGGAGGTGCATGGGGTAATCGTAGAAAAAGAAGTAGAAACACACAAGTCAAGTACAGGGCGTATTTTTAATGACTGTGGTGTTTTTGAAAATGTTGTCGTTCCAAGTTTTGTATTCACCCTCTGTGGATCTCATGTAACATAATAGGTAAATACAAAACTTGGACAGGCAATATTTTCAAAAACCCCACAGTCATTAAAAATACACCCTATATTTACTGTTAGAGAACCATGGTAAGGCGGTGATCGTATGCTTTAATCTACATCGGGGAGGATTTTACTTTTAATGTGACCGTCCCAAGTCGACCCAGCCTAAATTGGTCATCTAGAAATGTCTTAGCTAGATCACCCACTGAGTACCGATTGGTGTATGCAATATGGGACTAACACTATATACCCAACTCCCGCTGGTTGTGGGATCCGCTAAAGTCAGGCGGGGAGTCTGACGATAGTGCACGCTTTACACAGGTCCGGACACTTGTGATTGACAGAAGTACGCGCCCTTACGGTCCGGACGAGTACCAGGCCTTCACCTGTGGGACTTGGCTGAACGCCTCTAAGCCGGGTCCCTTGGGTTCCAGGGTCTGGCCATCACTCGCCATCTGCTCGTGGTGGCGAGGTCTCGGAGGTTTGACGCTGTGCCGCCAGCGTCTGCAGCCTACCTTGTGCCAGACGTATTGGTTACCCATTCCTCTGGAATACACAAGATTAGGCCGAGAGAGGGAACATGTCGTTTGGGTACCACATGTTTCTCTGAAGCTCTGCCCAGGCATTGTGATGGAATATTGGCCACATTCCAACTCACATACTTTGGTTTGTCAAGACTGCAAGGTGCCACTCACTATATACCCAATACGCGTGCAAAAGAGTCCTTTACTTTGATTATTTACCCAGTAGGTCCCATGGTGTGCACAAGAGTCCTTCACTTTGCTTCTTTACTACCAACACCGCTTAGCTACTGTGTGGAGCATTCGCTGTTGGGTTCAAAAGTTCGGTCACCTAGCTACACCAGATGGTCAGCATCACATAAACAGCTTTCATTCTCCTAAAAGTTAGTAGCCTGTCCTTTACAGGACGTCGCAGTTAACGCCGTCATTTATTTGGCTGTTTGTGATTTCTTGCAAGTTTACATTTAGTAGTTCTCTATTGCTTTCTGAACTACCGGAACTCATACCATTGTATGAAAACCAACGGAAGGTGGTGTGTTTCCAAACGTGATAGTTGGGATTGTGAATTGCGTTCACAACTCCAACGTCGCAGATCCGGTTTTCATTTTCCTATGCGGAGGAAACAACCACACTCTGTGGATATCACACTCTGTGGGTATCACACTCTGTGGGTATCACAATCTGTAGTTATCACACTCTGTGGGTATCACACTCTGTGGGTATCACACAGACCACCTTTACCTCCCCAGACAGTTCCTGGTACACGTTTTTAGGTTGTGTCGACCCGGAAGTCCCCCTCCCCCCTCCCAGAGAGAGAGAGAGAGAGAGAGAGAGAGAGAGAGAGAGAGAGAGAGAGAGAGAGAGAGAGAGAGGGAGAGCAGGCCAGCGTATTGATCTATTGACAAATCTACCAAATCCAGTTCAGTGAGTCCTGTCTGCATTTTTAACATATCATTTTAAGATGCCAAATATGACTCTGTGTTGTTACAACAGTGGCAGATAATAGCCTTCCCTTGATAAATTACTTCCCAACTGTAATGGGTAGAATCCTTTGATAGGGTCCCACATTTTTAATCCAATTACATTTCCCCCGCCCCTTACACATTGATCTGCCTGTGTGACGTGTTTTAATAGAGCAGCTGTGTGTGTGTAAAGTGTGGTAATTAGTTTAGAGCAGTGGTTCTAACAGTGTAAGTGTGTGTAACGAACGAACGAACAAATGCCAGTTTTAGGCATCGGTTGTAAACTGACTGTGAGCAATTTTTAAAACAAAGTTAGTTGCATGTTCTTTACAGGAAGTAGCAGTCAACCCCAGCATCTTTGGTTGTTAGTGATTTCCGGGCAAGTTTACGTTCAGTACGATCCGGCACCCATACCATTTCTTAAAACACCCAACACAGCTGTGTTTCTAACGCAGGTATTCGAGACTTCTGAAACTATGGAACTATCTTTTGTGAGTTCTCAAAACATGGAATTATCTGTTACACTTCTCAAAACATGGAATTATCTGCAACTTTTTAAATTATGATTTTATCTGTGACTTCTCAAAATATGGAATTATCTGAGAATCTTCTCAAAATATGAAATTATCTGAGACTTCTCGAAGTACGAAATTAACGCTATAATTCTCAAAATGTGGAATTAACTGTGAGTTAATTAATTATATGACATTAGCCGTGAGACATCTAACTGTGTGTGTAGTTACTGCGATTCTCTCTAACACACGGCACCCAATGCGACCCACATGGAATTAGTGTGACCCAGCTAGAAAAATGAAAGCCGCGGTAGCGCAGTGGCAAGAACTGCCCAGGCGGCCAACTGATTATGGGGAGGAATTCGCAAAGAACTCTCACCTCATCTTGTCTCATCTCATCTTGTCTAATTTTATCTTGTCTTATATCATCTTGTCTCATCTAATCTAGTATATGAGATATTGTCTCATCACATCTGATCTCATCTCATCTTGTCTCATCTCATCTTGTCTCATTCCATCTTATCTCATCTCATCTTGTCTAATTTTATCTTGTCTTATCTCATCTTGTCTCATCTCATCTAGTTTCATGAGATATCGTCTCATCACATCTTGTCTTATCTTATCTTGTCTCATTTCATCTAGTCTTCTTATTGTGACTCATGTCATCTCTACTTATCACATCTCATATAATCTTGTCTCATCTCATCACAGGTTATCTCATCTAATCTTGTCGCATTTCATCTCATCTCATCTTGTTCCTGTTGTAGTTTGCGGTGTCTGGGTTGTTATTCCCCCTGTCCATAGTTTATATGGCGGCCTCTTCCTCTGATTCCATTTGGTCTGTACATCATTGCTTTAATAAACTCAACAACAAACAACAACAAAACAAACAACTCAACAACAATTAACTCAACAACAACAAACAACTCTATAGTCAAACAATTAAACAACAAACAATTCCACAATAAACAACTCAACAACACAGAGCTCAGAGATTTATTTTAATTTATTAAAACTCATTTACACGCGCCGATCACCACGCCTTCAAGGCGTGTCCGCTGGCCAAGATGGACACGGACTTCCGATCACCCAACAACAAAAGAAAGTGTGCCAACTGCCTGGGCAAACATGGAGCAAGATACCTGGGCTGTCCGTACCTGCAGAGACACAGAGACGTCTTAAAGATCGCCATCATCACAAAGACACCATTCAAGGAAGCAATGCAAAGGGTCGAGACAGCCACGGGTATAGCACAAGCTGAAAGAGATCAACTTCAAAAGCAGATAGACGAGTTGAAGAAGCAAGTCAAGGCACTGCTGACGACGACTCCGACCAGCGATAATGAGAAGCTGCTGGCCGAAATGAAAGAAATCCAGCTCGGCATCAAACAAGAGATTCAACGCATGGCTGAGATGAAGAAGGAGAACGAAGAAATCCTACAAATGATCAAGACCGAAAGAGAATCGCATAGAGCTGAAATGGGACTCTTTCAAAACAAATTAACAGAAGCCACACAAGAACTCACAGAGAAACAGCAAGAAGAAAACCAAGAGACCGAGCCTGAACCGCAAGCTGAAGCCAGCAGCCCAACCACAACGCCCAAGAGGGAACTACTATACCGTCGGATCTCTGAAGGAGGCACAGAATACCCAATCGACAAGGAGGAACTCAAGCACGAGGAATTCAGAAGGCGCTGGGAAGAAAAAGAAAAGAAGAAGCCTAAGAAACTCCGGGGGAAACCGATGGTATACCCAGTAGTACTCTACGACCGTGAGAACGACTTCGAGTACTATATAGATGACGGTAAAATCGTCCCATGGCTGACCACGGAGGAAGAAAACTTTAGGCAGCAGTATCGCAAACGCAACAGTGAAAACAGGCACAAGGAGGAAAATGAAAACGTCGATAAGCTCCTACAGAAAATACACAATAAAGGAGACAAAAAGACCAAATAAAAAGTTCTTTTAAGGACTGCAGCCAATCAAGCCAGGAGCCTGCACCAACAAAGAAAACAAGTGGAAACATGCACAAAGGACAACAGCCGACCGATCCCCCAGCTGGAGTGGGATAACGAAAAGTCCTTATAAGGACTGCAGCCAGACGAGCCAGGAGCCTACACAAACAAAGAAAACCACAACAGAAGAGCACAAAGGATAGCCGCCGACGACTGCTGACGTCACAGACACAAAATCTACATAACCAGTCCGAGATAGGACTCACAAGACAAGAATTAGGGTGAATAAACCCACAAAAACCACGATCCTCAATAATAACCACAGCTGATGAAGCAGGTTAGCCGAGGACGAATTTGGAATTTTTGTTTTGAAAATTGGAATTGGAATTGGACTTTTCAAATGGACCTGGAATGCTAATCGACTCAGCCACAACGGTTATCAAGAAATGTTCGGGAAATAACCTGCAATTATGAGTCTAGCACAGTATGCCTTAAGGATCATTTTTTGTAATACTTACACCTAGAAACATGTGATTCTTACATACATATACACATACACCTAGAAACATGTGATTATGTACATAAACCTAGAAACATGTGATTCCTTTGGGTCAGCTGAAAATGTTTCAATTATTGTTCTTCTATGGAAGTATAAACAGATCCTCGTATCCGTTCTTTCCGTCCTTGTGTGGGATTGACTAACAAGTTGGCACGACTGCCCATCTAACCTTGCGGGGTAGGACAGAGTGGTCTTGAGTCTGAGGAATTAAGGATCTCTGGCTAGCGCAATGGCTGCGAACTGTGCAGGTCAGGGTTTTATTTTCGTCCCTGACAGAAAAATAAAAAATACCCATCGTGCTATCGTTGATTCGAACCCTCGTCTCATGAGGTAGACTCCGGTGTCTAGTCACACTGCCAGACGCTCAAGCGGGACTACATGCGCATTTTGAGAACCCCTGTTGTTGCAGACTGAAGGCTGTTGACTACCGGGTGTTGGGGTGACGCGCATGTGAATGAGGGTGTGTTGATGGTCACGTGTGAGTGCGTGTTGAGCGAGTAGGGTAACCAGTGTTGTGGCCATACAGACCGAGAAATAGACGAGTTCTAGAAAGTTGTGTCGTTCACATCCGGACAACTAGAGCGAGCAAACCACGATCACTCACAGTGCGTATATTGGAACTGACCTCTTTTTAAAATCTTATTCCTAGGCTATTTTAGTGACAGTGGGGTTACTTGCCATTCTATTGGTCAGAATTTCAAACACCCTAAGTGAGGTGTGACTCTAGTGCGGAACGTTAATAAAGTGTATGTGAGTTTGTGTGTGAGTGTGTGTGTGAGTGTGTGTGAGTGTGTGTGTGTGTGTGTGTGTATGCGTGCGTGTTTGTCTGTGTATTGTTATGTCCACCTATCAGGAAAACAAGAAAACAACAATAAATGGCGTCTTGTCGTTGTGCGGAAAGAGACCGACCCAAATTGGGTAAAACCTGGTGCAAAGAAGTTGATGAAGCTTTTAACTGTTTTTTTGTTTTTAATAATAAAAGTATAGTCAACATATGATTTTTGCTTGTTTATTTCTCTTCTTTGCCATGATATATTCCTAATTCAATACAATCGATCTATCAATTACTCACTCAGTTAACTAGCCAATCTAACCGTTTACCCACCCATCTACCTGCCTACACACCTACCAATCTACCTTTCCCCTACCTGCATATATGTCTGTCTGTCTGTCTGTCTACATGTTACCATCTGATCTATATGATATGCTCTTACCTGGATCAGACAACATTAGTTTGGAGGAAACCCAGACCTTAGGAGATTTTGTAATTGAAATGTGGCATTTCTAAATGACAGCTACACAAGTGGGAGCATTCCTAATTAATTAAAAAGTCCATATTTATAGCTCAGCCAAGGAAACCAGGTGCTTGAGAATGTGAACATCATCGCACGATAAATCTTATGATTTATAAGACGAAGATGCTAATATATGTCTGTCTGCCTGCCTGCCAGAACCCCCCCCCCCCGTCCCCCGTTAGGTCTGTGTGTCTGCCTGTTTGTCGGTCTGGCTCTCTCTCTCTCTCTCTCTCTCTGTCTCTCTCTCTGTCTCTCTCTCTCTCTCTCTCTCCGTCCATTCGTCATCCTCTCATTCACCCATGCATTCATCCATCCACCCATGCATTCACTCATCCATCATCCATCCATCCATCCATCCATCCATCCATCCATCCATCCATCCATCCATCCATCCATCGATCTATCCATCCACCATTCTATTCATCCACCCACCCACCCACACACCCATCCATACATCCATCCATCCATCCATCACCCACCCATCCATCTATCCACCCATCTATCCACCCATCTATCCACCCATCTATCCACCCATCTGTCCACCCATCCACCTACCCATTCATCCATCCATCGATCGATCCATCCATCCACCCACTCACCCATCCATCCTTCCACCCACACACTCATCCATCCATCCATCCATCTGTCTTCCACTAACCCATCCATCTATCCATTCATCCACCAATCCATCTATCCATCCATCCACTCACTATCCACCAATCCATACGTCGGTAGATCGATCTGCCTGTCTGTCAGTCGGTCTGTCTATCTATGTAGCTCTAACCCTCTCATTCTCCTTTCCACCCCCACCCCCCCCCCCCCCCCCCCCTCCCCCGGTCTTGTATCCGCCAATCTTCGTCCCCTCCCCACTTCATCCGGTGAACATTGAACAAGCCCGCTGGATTTGACACCTCGTCAATTAAATTTAGATGAAAGAGATGTCGGCAGCAACAAAAGGAGGTCACTGTTTAGAGCAGAAGAAGATTTCCGGACGCTGCAACATGTAGTCGGGGGGAGCAGTGACGGAGCAGAGACCAGGAGCTACTGCTGTAGGAAGTGGGGATGGCGCTTGCAACCAGGGGGAGACAAATTACTTTGAAAACAGTAGCAATAATTCATTTGCTAAAAGTGGCCTTTGTGGTAGTCAGGATGGTGTGATGAGTGGAAGGAATTAAGATGAAGAGGCGTGGAGAACACAACGAAGAAGTGTATGTAGAGTACCGTGAATTATTCAGAAGTAATGAGAAGACAATCGCGTGAAAAGGAGAAATCAATATTTCATTACGGTGGTTGTCTTCGCTTGAGTGCAAAATGACATACGGCGACCAATTGTGAAGGTTTGAGAATGTAGGACAAGGACATCAATATAAGTGTGACTATGACCCTTCCACTTCTTCCCAATACATCCCCAAACACACACACACACACACACACACTTACCCACACTTACCCATACACATCAACACACACACACACACACTAGTCGCTATTTGATATGTCTTTCTTTTAAAACAATGTCTAATTAGTGTCACTAAAACAATAATACTTGCACTCGGTCTCTGCCATCAACATCTGTCGCTCGAACTCTCAAATGACGTCGACATTCGACCACAGCTTCACAAACACTGCATCTACACAAAAATGGCGGCTAGATAGACTTCTGCCATTTGCCATCTTCAGTCCGACCTCTAATGCGGTCCAGACGTGAATCAGCTCTCAAGGACCCGTGGTCCCCTGCTCGAATATCCGCTTTGCTATCCTCACGCAAAGCGTGACTTACAATCCTCTCAACTTTCTCGTCCTGTCACTGGACTGTGCAAGACTCTAGGTCACCTGTACTCAATAGCCCACGACCTGACTCAGGTCCATGGCAGTAGTGTCGGCCCTGTAGTCATAGGTTTAATCCTACATCGGGGTGGACTTGTTTAAGCTGACCTGACCTCACAGGTCGACCTGTAAAATGGCCACCAGGAAATGTCGGGGGAAGTAGAGTCGGTCTGCGTTATACTCACCAGATCACCCACCGTAAACCGATGGGCCTTTAAAATGTGGGTCTCGCACCGTATATCCAAACATACTTAAGGCGTGTAGAAAAGTCCTTTATAATTGTCGTCAATCTAGAATTATCATCATCATGTTCCGTGTCAATCTAGAATGGCGTCTTAATTTGCTAGGCCTATCGTTAACGTTGAGAATGGTGCTATTAAAGAAACAGATCGTGCCTCATCAGTATCATCCAATGCCTTGCCAGCTGGCGTGGGTGATAGTGCTTCTCCACAAATTGCGACTTGGATTAATTCGTGTGTTGACTTCTTTCCATGCTATGACACAAGGCTGTCAAGAATCGTTACTTGCTGTCTTTCTCTATATCTTTTGATGGCGCTACATTGTGGCAAGTGCAGAAATACACATATTTAAGCACGTAAAAAAATACAAAAGAAAAGAAAAGAAACATGATTTGTTGCAAGAGATGTGTAAAATGTGAATATGTCTCGACAAGTGGTAAAATGTATGATGAAACAAATAGAGTAGTATAGTTACAGAAGAAGTAGTGGATATACAGTTCGTGAGATGCTGGAGTGTGAGATAATAAGCTAGCAAATCTGATGGCTCCAAGAGTGTATGAGTTAAAACACTCATACTGGACAATGGAACCATTTTGAAGAATATTTTGTCTTTGTTCCGCTTTCTTTGAACCCAAGTGTAGTCCATATATGTGCGCCACTAATTCTAGTGCATTTCACTGATTTTTAAGTGTGGATAAGCGTCCCTGTTATCAGTGTCCCTCGCCAAAGGTGAACCCACTTAGACTTCTGAGGTACTTGTAACTTACATCCCCAAATCAAGGACGAGAAGTCAACATTTTAGTCCCGCTGACCGGTGTAGGGGTAGAAGTTTAACCCGCTAACTCGGCCTCAGCACACCGGAAGTTTAAGAGCGAGCCCTCTTATCAATTCGGCCATGCTGACCCCCCACCGAGAGAAATGATAGAGGATGTTCTACAACAGTGGCATGGAGACGTGTCATTAACATAATTGATCCAGAACACGGAGACCGAGATCTGTGGAGAAACATGAACACCGACGCCTTTTGGCCAGGAAAATGTTGATCATACTGAGAATAGAACCACACAAACAAAACATGAAAGGCACACCAACAACACAATACACTTCAAAACTAGGTAAGACTTTACAGAAAACAATAACGAAAGACACTTGTAAACTGGGTTAGAATCTGAGAATTCCAGGGATAAGTTGTCGAGGAGGTGAAGGGTGCCAAGAACTCTTCTAGGTAAATAAAGTGAAAGGAGAGTCATTTGTTTAAGCCATTCGCTTAATGAAACTATTTGTTTGAAAGTGAGCCGTTTGTTGTTGTGAGCAAACATTCACAATTTTATTGGTGTTATTTCCTGTCTGTTAGGAATTTTCAGAGGACGGATCTGGAAAAGGCATTGGCAATAAAGAATCTTCAGATCTTTAGTTCATTTGATGTTTTATTTAAGAATAAACATAAAGAACGATTTAATTGCTATTTGTTTTAACGCAGTCGAAATATCGAATAGCTAGCTTACCGATTTCGCAAATAATGAAATCAAGAATAAAGTGGGGGTTATAGCAACGATAGATTTAATCAGAAAACAGCAAGTGAAATGGTTCCGCTACATAACTAGGCTACCAAGTAACAGTATACCATGACGAGCAATGATGTACAGAAGAAGCAGCCTATCATGTAAACAATGGACAGAGAAAATAGTAGAGTCCATGAGAATCTCCATATACGAAGCCTATAAACGGGCACTCTCCCGCTGTTTATGCTTCACGGCGTCACCGCAAGGTACAAGAGGAACAAGATGAAATGAGACCTATTTCGCAGAAACGGCATGACTATTTCATGCAACCTACGGACGCGCAGGTTCTCCAAGCCGACAATGTGAGTGTATAAATGTAGATTATTCATGTAGCAATTTGACCACAGACTAGTCTTATTCTTCCTCACATGCGATCTGTATCACGAGTCCCCAGCTTAACTCCCTATTGCAGCAGTGGACGTTATACTAATGAACCCTTGCTGTGTCATCCCACAATAAGCGATCGTGGATAGATTGTCGTATTGATCCCATCACAACATAGAATACGTCCCTCTATGGGTTGCAGGTTTTCAATCACAAGGAAAGACCCGATATCTCGTGGGCGCATAACCGCTAGTTTACTTAGCTCACGCAAAGGACAAATTAGTATCTTGGTATTCTCTGGCTCTGCTACCCCTACCCTATTCAACTTAAAAGAGAAGTTATAATTAGGGCCCATCCCAACCGCATGTTAATAATACCATGACCGAATCAGCAACATTACGGATATTGACTGGAACTTTGCCGTCTTGATAGGCGATAGTCTGTAAAATGGAATTATACCTCCCCATAACACAAAGCCTGGGCAGAATTTAGAGACCGATGTGTTGCCCATGCAGCATGATCCCTCTCTCGACCTGTCTAGTTTACTCCACAGGAAAGATAACGCCAATACTTCAGGAATAAGACCAGCTGCAGAAGCTGCCAGATCAGCAAAGCGCTGCTCTAACTGTCTGCCTGCTGGAGGTTCCATCCTAGACCAGTTGCCGAAAAAGGTTTAAGGCCTGGTCTGCCCTGCCTTGACATTTAGTCTTTAGGTTACATTTCCTCGCACTAGGGTAAGGTTTCTACATTCTCAATTCTGCTTCACCGCCCGAAGCCGTTGACACAATGTGTGGTGTCGGGGTTTGGTGAGTGCCGCCCAACATTCGGGGCTGACAGAAAGCAGGTATTAACGTCTAGTATTATACAGGTATATATAACATGTGTGATTCAGGCATACGCACAATTGGATCTCCGTCGATGCTACGGTGTTCGTGCCGTGAGTTGACACTCTTCTTGCTGAGGCACGTATGAAAGTTCCAGTTTGTAATAAAATAGAGCACTTAGATTAAAAACCAAACACACGAATAACTTTATTGGACACGCTTTACCAACCGTTACTTCATCTTTCTCCTTCCACCAGATCACTGAAGCAATAACTAGTGGACACTGCCCATCAACCATTATTTCTCGTTTCTCCATTCCACTAAATCACTGGAGTAAAACTTATTAGACTCTCCATCAACCGTAATTCTTCATTGCTATAATTTCTCACTAAATCGCCGAATTAATGACTATTAGACACTCTCCCCAAAAAATTGTTATTTCATCATTCCTCTAACATTTCACTAAATCCCTCAAGTAATAACTATTAGACACTCTCCCATCCACCCTTTATTTCTTCATTTCCCTAACCCTAGCTTTAAACTAAATCACTGAAGTAGTGTCTATTTATCTGTTAGACACTGTTCTCAGCCGTAATTTCTTCGTTCCCTATAACTCTCCACTTAAATCACTGAATTAACAACTATTAGACACTGTCAGTCAATCATTTTCATAACTTTCCATCAAATTCCTGAAGTAGTATCTGTTTAACTATTAGACACTGTTACTCAACCGTCATTTCTTCATTCCCCAAATCTCCACTAAATTATTGAATTAATAACTATTAAACACTCGATCATCGGTCATTTCTTCCTTCCCCTAAACGTAACTTCCAACTAAATCATTAAAGTACTAATCTCTCAGAAAATAACCCCAGTTTTTTCCACCCATCTATTCCAAGAGATTTCTACTTTACTTCAAACATTCGCTCTAATTCTATTCCTTGTTTCCCTCTCTATTATTCCCCGGATCTCTTCTGATGTCTGGGCCCATGCAAACATCACTAATCATTCTCCTCCCGTCTTCCCTCTGGTCTCTCTTCCTGCACACAGCCTCCCTTGTGCGTCAGATTTAATATGAAGGCAACCGCTCTTGACTCTAATCATTAAAACTTTCCAAATAGAGCTCTTCGGGAAATACTGATGAGACCAAAGCTCTACAGACAGAACCGTAGTAGGGAAACTACAGTCGTTGAGATCTAGGTTTGTATTCCTGTCTCCTGTAAACTAAATAAAATGTCGAAGTTGGAAAAACAAACAAATCTAATTTTACAGCCTTTGGTCACTTCGTTCTAAATTTACTAGGTACACGTTTGCTTGAATTCCGGTGAAGTTACTGCAGTAGTCCGAGAGAATGTTAAGGATGATATGGGTATGTACTTGTTTCCCTATGGAGAATTATATATATTTAATACATATAACTGTGGGCCGCTAGCGAAATAGATACTGAACTATGTTGGTAAAGTCATGAATGAATCATTAAAACACAACGTAAAGTAGTCGGTGAACATTATCAGAACACGATCACTAGTAACAAAATTAACGTTGCTGCTATTGCCTTCATCAGCACAGAAAAAACAACAACACATAAACCGATATAACCAAATGAAAAAGCATCATGAAAATATAAATATATAAGTTATTTATCTTTATCCTTGTTGTGGCCTGGACACGTCTTTCATTGGATCCGCGTGTATGATTTCAATGCTAGTGGATTCGACGCCTGGGCTCGCTGCTTGTCAAAGAGAAGAAAATACTGGCCACCTATTCCTCCTGGCTGTCAGGCCTAAAAAACGTCACATCTCAGACCAATAGCAGGAAATTGCTTCGATACAAATTTTAATACCTAGAAATAGCAATTATTAGGGGACGGTTGAGATAATTGGCCTTAGTTTTAAAAAAAAAATAGTTGCAGGTCCTTTTCATGACGTGGCAATCAACCCCAGATTTCATTATCTGTTTGTGATTTACTAGGCAATGTTAGTTCAGTACTTTGCCATTGAATTTTGAACGACCGACGCCTCATACCATCGGAATCCACGCAAAGCTGTCTCCTTTCAAATTTCCCGGATCCGATTTCGAGCCCGCGACTCGGCGTGACTGGGGAATTGTGAAACTGTGCGTGTTTCTTTCCTCTAAACCACAACGCCGCTTATTGAAATAGTTTTAGTTAGTTGCATGTCCTTTCAAGACGTTGCAGTCAACCCCCGCATGTTTGGCTGTTCGTGTTTTCTTGGCAAGTTTACGTTCAGTAGTTTGCCATTGATTTTTTTAGCAACCAATGTATGGAAACTAATGCAAGACGGTTTGCTTCTAAATCGTCCGCAACTGTGTTTCGAACGCGATATGCTGGGATTATGAAATGAATTCGTAACCTCTTCAGTCACCGGGCCAGATACAGAAATAGTCAGAGACATGATTTCAAAGATATGACCGATGGAATTTGTCGTTATCGGGGAGAGCCAGCTATAGATATAGTGAAAGAAATGATTTCAAATATATGTATATACTGCATATCCCTTACAGGACGTTGCAGTCAACATCTGCATTTTTCAGCCGCTGTTGATGTACTAGGCAAGATTACGCTCAGTAGTTTGCCATTGATTTCTGAGCGACCGGCTCACATACCCCTAAGTTACCAACGCGACGAGAACCGCTACCGATTCTCGCGCAGGTTTCGTTACTCACGAGAATATACGGGATTTTAAAGAGAGATGTAAACGCCTAGGCCAGGGAGACCGGCTTCAAAGATATGAGCGATGAAAGTTATCGTTATCGGACAGAGCCAGGTTCGAATCCCCGTGTGGCCATTTTAGTTGTTAATATTTATATTGACTGTGAGAGGTCCTTAGGTTCATCATAGAACAGATGCGACAGTCGTTGCCAGTATGTGTTGCTGACTCAATATTTACATTTCAATCCCGAAATAACCAAATAAATCAATTTTGATTATTGCTCATTGGATTTGGAGGAATGGTATACACATATTCAGTGAGAAGTCTGATCGTTTCGGGTGCACATCGATTGCGACGTCAGTGCGCGGCGATTGGGCAATCTTGAGCTAGCCTCACGATGTGACGTTATGTAATTTCTGTATCGATATTGGCTGTTTTTCCAACCGTGTGCCCGTGGTTTACACACCGCGCATTCGACACGCCAGTGATCTGGGGCTCTTTTCCGGATCCGGTCAGGGGATATGCACCTACTTGAGAGCCGCCACCGAGGGCGAAACTCGAGTATGTGCTATCCCCATATTGAGATTATTGCTCATTGGATTTAGGAGGCCTGGTGTTCCTTGCCAGTGAGAAGTCCTGATCGTTTCGGGTCCACATCGATTGACGGACGTCAGTCGCGGCGATTGGGCAATCTTGAGCATAGCCTACGATGGGTGACGTTGTAATATTCTGTTATGATAATTTGGCTGTGTGTCCAACGTGTGCCGCGTGGTTACACACCCGCTTCACACGCCAGTGATCCGGGGCTTGTTTCCGGATCCGGTCAGGGATATGCACTACTGACGAGCTCAAACGAGGGCGAAACTCGAGTATAGTGCTTCCATATTGACGTGGATAGGCCTTAGGTTCATACCAGAATACGATCAGCGTTGCCAGTAGTGGGTTGTGCTCAATATTTAAATTTCAAATCCCGAAATAACCAAATAAATCAATTTGATTATTGCTCATTGGATTTAGGAGGCCTGGTGTTCCTTGCCAGTGAGAAGTCCTGATCGTTTCGGGTCCACATCGATTGACGGACGTCAGTCGCGGCGATTGGGCAATCTTGAGCATAGCCTACGATGGGTGACGTTGTAATATTCTGTTATGATAATTTGGCTGTGTGTCCAACGTGTGCCGCGTGGTTACACACCCGCTTCACACGCCAGTGATCCGGGGCTTGTTTCCGGATCCGGTCAGGGATATGCACTACTGACGAGCTCAAACGAGGGCGAAACTCGAGTATAGTGCTTCCATATTGACGTGGATAGGCCTTAGGTTCATACCAGAATACGATCAGCGTTGCCAGTAGTGGGTTGTGCTCAATATTTAAATTTCAAATCCCGAAATAACCAAATAAATC
>JACEFZ010022401.1:212500-313295 GCA_014155875.1 Cepaea nemoralis
TTTTAATTGATTCAATATATGTAATATGTTAACTGATTTAACAGATGAAGTATTTTTAACTGATCCAATGCATGAAATATTTTTATTGATTCAATATATCAAATATGATGGCTCTGTGCAGAAGGGCTTACGAATGCATTTCGTAATCCCGCATACCCTAGTTCGAAACATAGCTGCAGGAGATTTGGAAGCAGACAGCCTTGCGTTGGTTTCCCATACAATGGTATGAGTGCCGGTCGTTCTAAAAGCAATGACAAACTACTGAACGTAAACTTGCCAAGAGATCACAAACAGCCAAAAATGCTGGGGTTGACTGCGGCGTCCTGTAAAGGTTATGCAACTAACTTGTTGAAACAAATATTGTAACTGATTCAACGTATGGGGTATTTTAGCTGATTAAGTACATGAACGCCGGTCTCTCTGGCTGTGGGGTTACAACACTTTCTCTCTGTAATCCCGTTTATCACGCAGAGTCTCGTAGCGGAGCGAGAGCTGAGGCGGTTCGACCCCCGCTCGTGACTTGCGGGATACTGAGCCGGCCGCTCAGAAAGCAATGGCAAACTACTGAGCGTAATCTTGCCAAGAGATCAACATACAGCTGAAAGATGCTGGTGTTGACAGCTAAGTCCTGTAAAGGATATGCTAAAAAAAAAAAAAAGTACATGAACTATTCTATCTGATTAAGTATCTGAAATATTCTATCTTATTAAGCACATGAAATATTGTATCTGATTAAGTATAAGCAATATTCTATCTGAATAAGTACATGCACTATTTTAACTAAAATGTTTATTTTTAATGACTGTGACGTGTTTGAAAATATTGCCGTTCCAAGTTTTGCACTCACCCTCTGTAAAGTTCATGCAACATAATAGATAAATACAAAACTTAGACAGCAATATTTTCAAACACTGCACAGTCATTAAAAATACACCCTTTCAGTACATGAAGTATTCTAGCCGATTTCAGTACATGCAATATTTTAACTGATTCAGTACATGAAGCATTGTAATTAATTCAGTCTCTCGCAAGTAGTTGGTCCTTCGCATAACGTTGCAATATCTCCCACCTCATGCATTCTCATCCCCTGTCATATCTCCCACCTCATGCATTCTCATCCCCTGTCATATCTCCCGCCTCATGCATTCTCATCCCCTGTCATATCTCCCGCCTCATGCATTCTCATCCCCTGTCATATCTCCCGCCTCATGCATTCTCATCCCCTGTCATATCTCCCGCCTCATGCATTCTCATCCCCTGTCATATCTCCCGCCTCATGCATTCTCATCCCCTGTCATATCTCCCGCCTCATGCATTCACATCCCTTGCATTATCTCCCACCTCATGCATTCTCATCCCCTGTCATATCTCCCACCTCATGCATTCTCATCCCCTGTCATATCTCCCGCCTCATGCATTCTCATCCCCTGTCATATCTCCCACCTCATGCATTCTCATCCCCTGTCATATCTCCCACCTCATGCATTCTCATCCCCTGTCATATCTCCCACCTCATGCATTCTCATCCCCTGTCATATCTCCCACCTCATGCATTCTCATCCCCTGTCATATCTCCCACCTCATGCATTCTCATCCTCTGTCATATCTCCCATCTCATGCATTCTCATCCCCTGTCATATCTCCCGCCTCATGCATTCTCATCCCCTGTCATATCTCCCGCCTCATGCATTCTCATCCTCTGTCATATCTCCCGCCTCATGCATTCTCATCCCCTGTCATATCTCCCGCCTCATGTATTCTCATCCCCTGTCATATCTCCCGCCTCATGCATTCTCATCCCCTGTCATATCTCCCGCCTCACACACTCTCATCCCCAGACATATCTCCCGCCTCACACACTCTCATCCCCAGACATATCTCCCGCCTCACACACTCTCATCCCCAGACATATCTCCCGCCTCACACACTCTCATCCCCAGACATATCTCCCGCCTCACACACTCTCATCCCCAGACATATCTCCCGCCTCACACACTCTCATCCCCAGACATATCTCCCGCCTCACACACTCTCATCCCGACATATCTCCCGCCTCACACACTCTCATCCCCAGACATATCTCCCGCCTCACACACTCTCATCCCCAGACATATCTCCCGCCTCACACACTCTCATCCCCAGACATATCTCCCGCCTCACACACTCTCATCCCCAGACATATCTCCCACCTCACACACTCTCATCCCCAGACATATCTCCCGCCTCACACACTCTCATCCCCAGACATATCTCCCGCCTCACACACTCTCATCCCCAGCCATATCTCCCGATTCACACACTCTCATCCCCAGACATATCTCCCGCCTCACACACTCTCATCCCCAGACATATCTCCCGCCTCACACACTCTCATCCCCAGACATATCTCCCGCCTCACACACTCTCATCCCCAGCCATATCTTCCTCCTCACACACTCTCATCCCCAGACATATCTCCCGCCTTACACACTCTCATCCCCAGACATATCTCCCGCCTCACACACTCTCATCCCCAGACATATCTCCCGCCTCACACACTCTCATCCCCAGCCATATCTCCCGCCTCACACACTCTCATCCCCAGCCATATCTCCCGCCTCACACACTCTCATCCCCAGACATATCTCCCGCCTCAAACACTCTCATCCCCAGCCATATCTCCCGCCTAAGTGCACTCTCATCCCCTGACATATCTCCCGCCTCACGTACTCTCATCGTCAGCGTGTCTTGTCCTGTGTCCATCTTCATGCTAGTAGACCCCCCACCCCCCTCCCTCTTCTCCCAGGAACCACGCCCTCCATCACTGTCCTCTCCCAGCCACCCTGACCTTTAACATGGCCTAAGTCTTTAAGTTTCCGGAACATGATACTCCTTAAGTGCCATCTTTCCTCGATGCTCAGTTCTTATAAAAAATTCAGTATTTTTCTGCAACATTTACGCTCAAAAGTCCACATTTTCATTATTAGTGATTGTGAAATGGACAATGACTCACATCCGTTTATCTCCACTAAGAAAATGCATGATCTCAACATTCAATTGTACTTGTCACTTTGCTTGCTGGTGCTGTGAAGTTGGTTCTTAATACGGGTTAATCTCTGCATTGCTATGTGATGTCAACATCCCTGATTGTTGTAGATTATGAAGTCAAGATATTCAAAGTCTGTGACATTTCCAATGTCTCCATTGTTGCTTGTGACCTTTAGTTGGTCTGTATTTATGTCCGTAGGCATTCTGTTTGTCTTGCTTGCGTTCAGAAACAGATTGTGGTTTTCACTGTGTCTCTTCTAATCTCTTTAGTACTTTTTGAGATGAGGACTGTGACATTTGCATATTTAAGTTCTAGAATTAGAAGTTGGTTCAATATGAATTGATTCAAAACATGAACTGATTCAGTATACGGACTGATTCAATTCATGAACTCATTCATCATATGAACTAATTCAACATATGGACTAATTCAACACATGAACTGATTCAACACATTAACTAATTCACCACATGGATTCATTCAACATTCAACACATGAACTAATTCAACACATGAACTAATTCAACACATGGATTCATTCAACACATGGACTCATTCAACACATGGACTCATTCAACACATGGACTCATTCAACACATGGACTCATTCAACACATGGACTCATTCAACACATGGACTCATTCAACACATGAACTAATTCAACACATGGACTCATTCAACACATGGACTCATTCAACACATGGACTCATTCAACACATGGACCCATTCACCACATGAACTAATTCAACACATGGACCCATTCAACACATGGACTCATTCAACACATGAACTAATTCAACACATGAACTAATTCAACACATGGACTCATTCAACACAGGACCCATTCAACACATGGACCCATTCAACACATGGACTCATTCAACACATGGACTCATTCAACACATGAACTAATTCAACACATGGACTCATTCAACACATGGACGCATTCAACACATGAACTAATTCAACACAATTACCCATTCAACACATGGACTCATTCAACACATGAACTAATTCAACACATGAACTAATTCAACACATGGACTCATTCAACACATGGACTCATTCAACACATGGAATCATTCAACACATGGACTCATTCAACACATGAACTAATTCAACACATGGACTCATTCAACACATGGACTCATTCAACACATGGACTCATTCAACACATGAACTAATTCAACACATGGACTCATTCAACACATGAACTCATTCAACACATGAACTAATTCAACACATGGACTCATTCAACACATGAACTCATTCAACACATGGACTCATTCAACACATGAACTAATTCAACACATGAACTAATTCAACACATGAACTAATTCAACACATGAACTAATTCAACACATGAACTAATTCAACACATGGACTAATTCAACACATGGACTAATTCAACACATGGACTCATTCAACACATGAACTAATTCAACACATGAACTAATTCAACACATGAACTAATTCAACACATGAACTAATTCAACACATGGACTCATTCAACACATGAACTAATTCAACACATGAACTAATTCAACACATGGACTCATTCAACACATGAACTCAATTCAACACATGAACTAATTCAACACATGAACTAATTCAACACATGAACTAATTCAACACATGAACTAATTCAACACATGGACTCATTCAACACATGGACTCATTCAACACATGGACTCATTCAACACATGGACTCATTCAACACACGGATTCATTCAACACATGGACTCATTCACCACATGGACTCATTCAACACATGGACTCATTCAACACATGGACTCATTCAACACATGGACTCATTCAACACATGGACTCATTCAACACATGGACTCATTCAACACATGGACTCATTGAACACATGGACTCATTCAACACATGGACTCATTGAACACATGGACTCATTCAACACATGGACTCATTCAACACATGGACTCATTCAACACATGAACTAATTCAACACATGGACTCATTCAACACATGAACTAATTCAACACATGGACTCATTCAACACATGGACTCATTCAACACATGGACTCATTCAACACATTAACTAATTCAACACATGGACTCATTCAACACATGGACTCATTCAACACATGGACCCATTCAAATTATGGGCTCATTCAACACATGGACTCATTCAACACATGAACTAATTCAACACATGGACTCATTCAACACATGGACTCATTCAACACATGGACTCATTCAACACATGGACTCATTCAACACATGGACTCATTCAACACATGGACTCATTCAACACATGGACTCATTCAACACATGGACTCATTGAACACATGGACTCATTCAACACATGGACTCATTCAACACATGGACTCATTCAACACATGAACTAATTCAACACATGGACTCATTCAACACATGAACTCATTCAACACATGGACTCATTCAACACATGGACTCATTCAACACATGGACTCATTCAACACATTAACTAATTCAACACATGGACTCATTCAACCCATGGACTCATTCAACACATGGACCCATTCAAATTATGGGCTCATTAACACCATGGACTCATTCAACACATGAACTAATTCAAACACATGGACTCATTCAACACATGGACTCATTCAACACATGGACTCATTCAAACACATGAACTAATTCAACACACGGACCCATTCAACACATGGACTCACCACAACACATGGACTCATTCAACACATCGGGACTCATTCAACACATGGACTCATTCAAATTATGGGCTCATTCAACACATGGACTCATTCAACACATGAAACTAATTCAACACATGGACTCATTCAACACATGAACTAATTCAACACATGGACTAATTCAACACAATACCCATTCAACACATGGACTCATTCAACACATGAACTAATTCAACACAATTACCCACTTCAACACATGGACTCATTCAACACATGACTAATTCAACACATGAACTAATTCAACACATGGACTCATTCAACCACATCGGACTCATTCAACACATGGAATCATTCAACACATGGACTCATTCAACACATGGACTCATTCAACACATGGACTCATTCAACACATGGACTCATTCAACACATGGACTCATTCAACACATAGGACTCATTCAACACATGAACTCATTCAACACATGAACTAATTCAACACATGGACTCATTCAACACATGGACTCATTCAACACATGGACTCATTCAACACATGGACTCATTCAACACACGGATTCATTCAACACATGGACTCATTCAACACATGGACCCATTCAAATTATGGGCTCATTCAACACATGGACTCATTCAACACATGAACTAATTCAACACATGGACTCATTCAACACATGGACTCATTCAACACATGGACTCATTCAACACATGAACTAATTCAACACACGGACCCATTCAACACATGGACTCACACAACACATGGACTCATTCAACACATGGACTCATTCAACACATGGAACTCATTCAAATTATGGGCTCATTCAACACATGGACTCATTCAACACATGAACTAATTCAACACATGGACTCATTCAACACATGAACTAATTCAACACATGAACTAATTCAACACATGGACTCATTCAACACATGAACTAATTCAACACACGGACCCATTCAACACATGGACTCACACAACACATGGACTCATTCAACACATGGACTCATTCAACACATGGACTCATTCAAATTATGGGCTCATTCAACACATGGACTCATTCAACACATGAACTAATTCAACACATGGACTCATTCAACACATGAACTAATTCAACACATGAACTAATTCAACACATGGACTCATTCAACACATGAACTAATTCAACACATGAACTAATTCAACACATGAACTAATTCAACACATGAACTCATTCAACACATGAACTAATTCAACACATGGACTCATTCAACACATGGACTCATTCAACACATGGACTCATTCAACACATGGACTCATTCAACACACGGATTCATTCAACACATGGACTCATTCACCACATGGACTCATTCAACACATGGACTCATTCAACACATGGACTCATTCAACACATGGACTCATTCAACACATGGACTCATTCAACACATGGACTCATTGAACACATGGACTCATTGAACACATGGACTCATTCAACACATGGACTCATTCAACACATGGACTCATTCAACACATGGACTCATTCAACACATGGACTCATTCAACACATGAACTAATTCAACACATGGACTCATTCAACACATGAACTCATTCAACACATGGACTCATTCAACACATGGACTCATTCAACACATGGACTCATTCAACACATTAACTAATTCAACACATGGACTCATTCAACACATGGACTCATTCAACACATGGACCCATTCAAATTATGGGCTCATTCAACACATGGACTCATTCAACACATGAACTAATTCAACACATGGACTCATTCAACACATGGACTCATTCAACACATGGACTCATTCAACACATGAACTAATTCAACACACGGACCCATTCAACACATGGACTCACACAACACATGGACTCATTCAACACATGGACTCATTCAACACATGGACTCATTTAAATTATGGGCTCATTCAACACATGGACTTATTCAACACATGAACTAATTCAACACATGGACTCATTCAACACATGAACTAATTCAACACATGGACTAATTCAACACAATTACCCATTCAACACATGGACTCATTCAACACATGAACTAATTCAACACAATTACCCATTCAACACATGGACTCATTCAACACATGAACTAATTCAACACATGAACTAATTCAACACATGGACTCATTCAACACATGGACTCATTCAACACATGGAATCATTCAACACATGGACTCATTCAACACATGGACTCATTCAACACATGGACTCATTCAACACATGGACTCATTCAACACATGGACTCATTCAACACATGGACTCATTCAACACATGAACTCATTCAACACATGAACTAATTCAACACATGGACTCATTCAACACATGGACTCATTCAACACATGGACTCATTCAACACATGGACTCATTCAACACACGGATTCATTCAACACATGGACTCATTCACCACATGGACTCATTCAACACATGGACTCATTCAACACATGGACTCATTCAACACATGGACTCATTCAACACATGGACTCATTCAACACATGGACTCATTCAACACATGGACTCATTGAACACATGGACTCATTCAACACATGGACTCATTCAACACATGGACTCATTCAACACATGAACTAATTCAACACATGGACTCATTCAACACATGAACTCATTCAACACATGGACTCATTCAACACATGGACTCATTCAACACATGGACTCATTCAACACATTAACTAATTCAACACATGGACTCATTCAACACATGGACTCATTCAACACATGGACCCATTCAAATTATGGGCTCATTCAACACATGGACTCATTCAACACATGAACTAATTCAACACATGGACTCATTCAACACATGGACTCATTCAACACATGGACTCATTCAACACATGAACTAATTCAACACACGGACCCATTCAACACATGGACTCACACAACACATGGACTCATTCAACACATGGACTCATTCAACACATGGACTCATTCAAATTATGGGCTCATTCAACACATGGACTCATTCAACACATGAACTAATTCAACACATGGACTCATTCAACACATGAACTAATTCAACACATGGACTCATTCAACACATGGACCCATTCAACACACGGATTCATTCAACACATGGACTCATTCAACACATGGACTCATTCAACACATGGACTCATTCAACAAACTCACAGCCGGCGCTGTAGACTAGGGGCATTTAACACGTTTCACAATTCCAGGACATACGGGGCCGAACTGCTGGCGATTTGGAAGCATCCTTGTAAGTTGATTTTAATGGTATAAAGCAAGCGTCGTGCAGAAAGCAACGACAGTTTACTGCCCGTTAAATTGCCTATAATTTGCTGGGGATGAGTGCGGCGTCCTGTAAAACTAACTTTAACTTCTGCTATACACGACCTTTTTCAGTGCATGCACTAACTTTAAGACACAGACGGCGTAATCAAATCAACTATTGCGAATTGGCTGGTGATAATGAGTCAAATCGCTATGAGAAAAGGCAGTAAGAGAAATTCACCATGCGACCTGGGTCCCAGGAGAAAAAGACACCAAACCAAAAATTAAAAAAAAACAGACACCAAGAGAAAAGTCATTAAGAGAAACTGTACCATGTTAACAGGGTCCCAGGAGTAATGGGCACCAAAAGAAAAGACACAGAGAGCAAAGGAACCATGTGAAATGGCAGCACAAAAAAGAGACAGAAAGAGTTAAGATACCTATAGACAAAACTAAACTAGAAGATGTCAAGCAGGCCTAACTGGCTGCTACTGGTATTATTAGTATTGGAACTCTTCGCTGTCTGTTGCAGATGAGGACGGGGCACGTATGGGAATATCCCTAGTGCTGTGATGACGGCTTCTTCTTCTTCTTCTTCTTCCATATTCATATATTCAGATTAATATATTTAAAGAAAACAGCAGTCAACTGGAGGTTGCTGACATCTCCTTAGTTTGTCCACAAATGGAACGGGTTTAGTTCAAACTAATTTCAATCTGTTCTGCATATGTTGGACACCTTTGCAGATCTTGAGTTTTGAAGGGCACAATCCGAAAACGAACCTACGAACTCGATTCAGACAGCTTGTTCACTTCTCCACGAAGACTCCCGTATTTGATCCCGCTAATACATCACAAATACACGTAGGAACTTCAGACAGGAAGCATTAAAGCTGCCTTGAACACGCTGAGATGTCTCTCACCCAAGGAAGAAGGATAAGCAGACAAACAATCGTGTTGATCACAACCAATGCCGGCACACAGGTGTCAAGACGTCTCGACAACACCTGGTAAGCTGAGGCGGCGTCGGAAGAGTCCAGGATCTGATAGCTTAGAACAGTGGTTCTCAACCTTTTTTGGCCCATGACCCCCCCCCCCCTCCCCTACCATATGTTCAGAACGTCATCCCCCCCCCTTTCAAATTTCCTCCCTATAAATCCCCTACCCTTACACAGTATACATAAAAATGGAAGATAAATTTAATAACACATACTAGAACAAGTCTAGACATCTACATAAAACGTGATTTGCGGGTCTACTTACGTTATAAAACGAATTTCATCAGGGCGAGAAGTACAGAACCGTAAAAGTTAGATTGAAAACCAATATCAGGTAACTGGTTCTTGTATTAATGCGATCTTGAAATAATCTTAATCCTCTCCCTCCCTCCCGGAAACGCTAAAATTCCCCCCGAGAACCACTGGATTAGAAGGATTCGCCCAGTAAACTGCGGGAGGCTTCAAATGAAAACCCTACATGTTTTCCTACATGCCTCAATGGCCTTCCGATGCGATCAAACAAGGTCCCGGTTTGATGTATAGCCTTTACAGAGCGTCGCAGTCAACCCCATAATTTTGTGCTATTTGTAATTTTTTTGTCATGTTTACGTTCAGTAGTATTCTGAACGACCGACACTCACACCTCTGTATGGAAACCAACTTAATTGCGACTTAATTGCTTTCGAAACCCCTTCGCCACACACGCGGCGTGAGGGCGTCCAGAAAAGGAGGTTGACTGCTATCGAAATAAACAGACAAACGCATATAGCTAATATGTTAAAAACAATGCATTCCCTTAGTGAATTTAATCAAAGACACTATAAACAATGAATTACACTATTTATTGTCTGGCTTATTTGGCTGCATCTATCCAGGTGTGCACTGCATAATTATACATCATATGATGTGAATAAATGAATAATCATCTCATCTCATCTCATGTTCTCTTGTACCTTGCGATGTGACTGGTAACATATTTGCATGGCCAAACCATTTGACTTGCTGCTTTCTAATAAAATCTAGTGCTGCTTTAACCCCGACTTTAGTCCTGATTTCTTCATTTCTGATCTTATCTCTTCTTGATACATTGAGTATTCTTCTCAGGAACCTCATTTCTGTTGTTGTGATTTTTCTCTTTTTCTGTCATTGTCCAGGTTTGGCATTGGTAGCATAGAGTTGGTAGGAAGATTGTGTTGTAAAGTGCTTTCTTAGTAGTTATTGATACATGTTTGTTCTTTAGTATTGGTGCCATTTGTCCAATGAGTTGGTTTGCCTTATTGCACCTATTTTCGATCTCGTCTTCTGATCTGCCATTGGATGATATTATACTTCCTAGGTACTTGAAACTCTTTACTTGTTTCAAGGCATGTTCGTTTAGGTGAATTGTTGTTGTTTGTTCTTCTTTAGTTATAGTCATTACCTCTGTTTTGCTTGTGCCAATTTTCATGTTATGTTCCCTACACATTTCGTTTAGACTATTCATGTGGTCTTGTAATTCAGCTTCTGATTGTGCTATTAGTGCTTTGTCGTCCGCAAACAGGAGTTCTCTAATGGTTAGATTTGCAGATAAATGAATGATACTTTAATTAAAACACTAAGCGCATAGTGTATAAATAGAAAGCTCGACTAAAGGGAAGACATGTAAAGATACCGTCGAGAGTTTCGAAAACAGTCTTCATCGCCGAACAAAAAACCAGAATGCTTAGCTAAAGAAGTAACATATCGCAGTCACAAATAAGTCATCCACATGTTTCCAAACACGAGTGTCTCCACGGCCCGCGCGGTTAAGCCCTTTATCTTGTACTCAGAAGGTCATGGTTTCGATTTATGTTTCCGATATTCGGTTTACGAGTGCATATTTTTCGGATAAAATATTTTTATGGAGCCGAGAGGATTCTGGCCAGAGCTACGGAGATCGTGCTCAGTGCGATTCTTTCGGAAAGCTGCTATCCTGCAATGTGGGTAAAACTCCGTGCAATGAAGTTGATACTCTCTCCTTTTGACCTCTTTTAACTACAACATGCGGATTACTTATTATTTTTTTTTCATATTCGCTCGATCTGAACACGACCGTAGTCGACACTAGGCTGAATGTTGCATGCAGGATAGGCCCCCCCCCCCTTTTTTACCAGTGTCCGCTGTCTTCAGTCGAACCCACTCCGACTTCTGGGCTACTTGTAATTTACCTTCCCAAGTCAAGGACGAAAAGTCAACATTTAAGTCCAACTGACCAGTGTAGGGAGAGGTCCCCTTATATGCGCTCAACGCACCGGAAGTTTAAGAGCGAGCGCTTTTAACCGCCTTGGATCAGGTCTATGTTTTTGTTCAAATTTTGACATGGTACCATTTTATTATCTCTATCAAACACAAAGTTAACTTAGACAATTATTCGATTATCTCCGTTAAACACAAAGTTAGCTTAGACAATTATTCGGCTACCTCTAACACAAAAAGCTGCTATCTCACATCGATAGACCACTGAGTGAACTAAACAATACGGTTAAATTCACACAAGAGACAATATTGCAGTTATCGACAAATTTCAAGCGAACGAAAGGAAACAAGAAGCAGAACATTACAAGTTGCCGATAGAACGGTTTTACAGGTGAGGTAACCTATCACAGGATCTATAATTACTTAATTAACGGTTTAAGCTGTCATTCGTGCATGTTCCAGGCGTTGTCTATCATAAACAGTCATAGAATCAATCAATAATGTTGAACAGTGTCATCTCCGCGAGCCACCCAAGCGTATCGCAGGCGACAGGTGAGGGTTTACGGAACTTAAAATAGACACCTGATAAGTACATTGCTTTGAGTACAAGTGTGATGTGGTGTTTTCTGTTTTATAGTAACAGGTATTTTAAGGACGTGGCTTTGAACCCCAGCATTTATTGGATGGTTGCCTTTTTGTAGACAATTTTGTCTGCGTAAAGTTCTAACAACCACACCAACGCGCCTGCTTATCATGGCGATTAACTTGTTAATTCACCGCACAGCCTCTCCAATAGACATTATTCACTGATCGTCTGTTGTACCGCTAGTAGAGCTAATGAGCGCGCCATAATGTGCCGACATTTCAAAATGGCACCTATCACATGACCAACAATAGCAGAGGTGCTGACGTGTCGGGAGCCAGGAAAACGTCAGCACCCCTTTGATTGCCCGCGTTCACCGATGTTGATCTTGTTTTCAATGCAACCTGATTCTGTTGAGAGTGACCTCTGTCTGTCTGTCTGTCTGTCTGTCTGTCTGTCTGTGTCTGTCTACTTACCTACCTACCTACCTTCCTCCCTCGCCTTACTTACCTACCTACCTCCCCCTCCCTCCCTCCCTCCCTACCTACCTACCTACCTACCTGCCTGTCTGTCTGTCTGTCTGTCTGTCTGTCTGTCTGTCTGTCTACTTACCTACCTACCTACCTTCCTCCCTCGCCTTACTTACCTACCTACCTCCCCCTCCCTCCCCCCTCCCCTACCTACCTACCTACCTACCTACCTACCTACCTACCTGCCTGTCTGTCTGTCTGTCTGTCTGTCTGTCTGTCTGTCTGTCTGTCTACATATATATCTATCCGTCCGTCCGTCCGTCTGAAAGTCCGTCCAACCGCCCTCCAGCCCGTACGTCCGCCCGACCGTCCGCTCGCGCACATAAAGAAAAACAACATAACTTACCGACTTACAGACAGACAGACAACGCTAAGCGACTGTCTCACACATTGACAGGAAGACAGACAACGCTAAGCGACTGTCTCACAAATTGACAGGAAGACAGACAACGCTAAGCGACTGTCTCACACATTGACAGAAAGACAGACAAGGCTAAGCGACTGTCTCACACATTGACAGAAAGACAGACAAGGCTAAGCGACTGTCTCACACATTGACAGAAAGACAGACAAGGCTAAGCGACTGTCTCACACATTGACAGGAAGACAGACAAGGCTAAGCGACTGTCTCAAACATTGACAGGAAGACAGACAAGGCTAAGCGACTGTCTCACACATTGACAGGAGGACAGACAAGGCTAAGCGACTGTCTCACACATTGACAGAAAGACAGACAACGCTAAGCGACTGTCTCACACATTGACAGAAAGACAGACAACGTTAAGCGACTGTCTCACACATTGACAAAAAGACAGACAAGGCTAAGCGACTGTCTCAAACATTGACAGGAAGACAGACAATGCTAAGCGACTGTCTCACACATTGACAGAAAGACAGACAACGCTAAGCGACTGTCTCACACATTGACAGAAAGACAGAGAACGCTAAGCGACTGTCTCACACACATGCCACACATATCCAGGCCGGTCTATGTTCTCCCTGCCACCAAGCACAGGCAATAATAACTGTAACAAACATACACATGTACAACTAAGACAACAACAATTTAACTCTTAGTTTCCAGAACAGGTTCCCCAGTAAAAGTTCCACGGATGTGCAGTAAATAATGTTCCCATCGTTAAAATACTCCCATTTTTCTGTGATCTTTGCCTTGTAGCATGAAGTGGAGCAAAGGGAAGTCAGCACTTCGGAAATTGTTTATTGCCCTTTTGCAAATGTTCTGGAAAATTAGCGAATTCCGAAAAGCAGTTAAACAAGTTGTTGTTTTCTCTTTTTCTAGTGTTGTCTTGTTGTTCAGAGACTTTCTTGCTACTAAAGTTTGTATTCTCTGTTGTATATCATTCTATCGTTCTCTAGCCCGTTTGTAAGTCACTAAATTTTCGTACGCTAACTTGTATGAGGGAGATCGGATCCAAAGCCTTGGTCCGCAACTATCAAGGATCGAAGCTCCAACTTTGTGGACAGCTACAGCATTACTTTGCTGATCCGGCAGCTTCTGCAGCTTGTCTTGTTCCAGATGTATTGGTGATACCTTTCCTCTGGAGTAAACTAGACAGGCCGAGAGAGGGATCATGCTGCAAGGGCAACACATGGTCATTAAATTCAGACAAGGGTTTGTGCTACAAAGAGGTATAACTCCATTTTACAAATTATCGTCTATCAAGACACAAGGTGCCAGTTAACTTATTTGAACGTCGGTAGCTCAGAAAGCCGTGGCAAACTACTTAACGTAAACTTGCTGGGTAAATAACACACAAAACATGTTGGGGTGGGTTGCGAGATCCTGCAGAGGATACACAGCTAACGTTAACTTGTTTGTCATTAGCTTACTTTCCTAGGATTATTTATTGTTACTAAAAGACAACGACAGTGTCGAAAGGAAAAAAGAGCGCTCGCTCTTAAACTTCCGGTACCTTGACTGGGAAGTGGGCGATTCAGCCCCTACACTGTCATTAAGTTGGACTTAAACGTTGATTTCTCGTTCAGAAAGCTATGACAAACTACTGAACATAAAATTGGTTATAAAATCAAATTGAAGTTCATCGCGGCTTCCTGCGAAGGTCTCACCTCCCTATAATTCGCTTATTTCCCGCAAAGAATGAAAGTGGGTAAACTTACTTTTACTTACTCATTTATTCATCGCTTTCAAATTGTATTAGTCAATTATTGATAGCTTGCTAATTTTTATTTTTCCTCATGTATTTATCGCTGTATAGTTCTATTTCTCATTTATTTATCGCTTGCTAATTCTATCACTCATTTATTTATGCTTGCTTGCTTGTGTTCGTTGGCTTGTATGTCGGATGAAGGCATCCTGGTGTCCAACATCAGTGTGATGTCAAACAGGACCTGAGTTTTGCGTGAGTATCCGTTGTCCCATGTCTGGCTTATTGGTGTGCAGACTGGTGGTTCCTCGCCGTACAGGCAGACACTCTCCGACTTCGGAAGAATCGGCGATCCTACTGACTTTAGCCAGGACCCCGAAGGGACCTGTTGCCCAGGACGCTCGACGAGGACGCGTCAATAGGTCTTGGCCAGTATATAACCCGGCCCTGGTGCCTTGGAAACACCTCTGCGTCCCATTTATTTATCATTTGCTAATTGTACTACTCATTTATTCATCGCCTGTTAATGGTATTACTCATTTATGTACCGCTTGCTAATTTTATTACTCACGTAGTTATTGCTTTCTAAATTTATTTCTCATACAAAATATATTTAAAAAAATTAACAAACGATAAATATATAGGGTGTATTTTTAATGACTGTGAGATGTCTGAAAATATTGTCGTTCAAAGTTGTGCATTTACTTTCATGTTGCATGAACTTCACAGAGGGTGAATGCAAAACTTGGAACGGCAATATTTTCAAAAACCGCAGTCATTAAAAATATACCCTATATATTTATCGCTTGCTAATTTTTCTTTCTTTTTTAAGTAGTATTTAAGTCGCTGAACTTTTTTATTCTCAATTGCCTCCGTTCTCGAGGTTTCCTGGTAGCATGACGTCACAAAGTTGTCGTACAGAAGCCGACGTGTCAGAAATTAATACAGCGCTCGCTATTTTATTTTCGGTGCGCTGAAGGGGAGGTAGAGAGTTCATTCCCTTCACTCGTATTAAGCTGAACTTAAAGATTAACTTCTGGTTCAGGAAACAATGCCAGACTACTAAATGTATGGCCGCGTAGAAAATCAACTTCGGATTGATAGTCACGATCTGCAAAGAATGTGAAATTGTTAAACATTCTTATACTCACTTTTGCATTCATTCGCGTACTTTCCTGGGAATATTTAAATCATTCAACCTTATTTTAGTCCTTTGTCTAGCATACGATTATTTTCTACGTTACTCTCAGTCAAGCCGGCGCCGTGACGAAGAACGCAATTCGCAATCCCGCTTACCAGATATACTAGAGTGTTTATCTTTCGCTGACATTTCTAGGAGTATTTAAGTCACTAAATTATCGTACACTCACAGACACCGTACAAGGAAGCAAGCTGGAGGTGCGAAAGAGCCACGGGCATCTCGCCAGATGAAAGAGCACAACTACAAAGCCAGATCGACGAGTTAAAAAAAATCAAGTCAAGCTTCTGCAAACACCTGCACCGACCAACGACAACGAAAAGCTTCTTGCAGAAATAAAAGAGATCCAGCTAAACATAAAACAATAGGTGGAGCACTAGGCGCAGACCACAAAGAAGAATGAAGAGATTCTTCGAGACATCAAAGCGGAGAGATAACTACAAAAAGCCGAAATGGAACTTCTCAAAAACAAACCAACAGAAGCCTTACAAGAACTCACAGAGAAACCGCAAGATGAAGAGCAACAAGAAACCGAACCTGTATCGCAAGCTAAAACCGCCAGCAGCCCAACCACGACTCCCGAAACAGTCAAAGGGAAGCCAATATCCCGCCATACATCCGAAGAAAACCGAGATGAGCAAAGTGACTAAGGCAGAGAGGACGTCACGATACCGCAAGTATTTACCGATGAAGAAATCGCAGAGATAAAAAGGACCTACGAACTCAAGAGCAAGGAATACAGAAGGCGCATGAAAGAAAAAGCAAAGAAGCACAAGAAACTCAAGGGGAAACCAATGCCCTGCCGTCACGCTGAAGAACCAGATTTATACGAGGATGACGAACACCCATGGCAATACTATATAGATGACGGAGAGATCGTCCCATGGCTGACCACAGAGGAAGAAATCCAAAAGGTAACAGCAACTCATATTCGACAGTGAAAACAGGCACAAGGCAGAAAATGAAAACATCGAAAAGCTGATACAGAAAATACACACACACACAAAAAAGGAGGCATAAAAACCAAATAAAAAGTCCTTATAAGGACTACAACCAGTCAAGCCAGGAGACTTCACTTACCAAATATGCCACCAGAGGAGACGGGGACAAAGGACAGCCGGAGACCGATCCCCCAGCTGACGTCACAGACACAAACCAACATAACCAGTCCGAGATAGGACTCACTCGTAAGAGCGCACAAGACAAGATACAGGGTGAATGAACCCACAAAAACCACGGCTCTCAACAATAACCACCGCTGAGGAAGCAGGTTAGACGAGACCGAATTTGGAATTTCCTTTTTCGAAAATTGGAATTTGAATTGGTACACTCACAGTCTATCTTTCGTTCATAATCCTGGACGTAGTTAAGTCACTAAACTTTCTTATACCCACTTGTCTATTATTCGACCAAATTTCCTACACGTATTCAAGCCACTAAACTTTCTTTTACTGTTGGCTATAAATCGAACATTTTCCTAGACTTATCTAAGCCACTAAACTTTCTTTTACTCTTGGCAATGATTTGAACATTTTCATAGACTAAGTCACTAAAACTAAACATTCTTATATTTACTTTGAATGTGGTGTACTTTGTATGTTTACTTTGAATGTTGTGTACTTGGTATATTTACTTTGGATGTCGTGTACTTGGTATATTTACTGTGAATGTCATATACTTGGTATATTTACTTTGAATGTCATATACTTGGTATACTTGCTTTGAATGTCGTGTACTTGATATACTTACAGTGAATGTCGTGCACTTGGTATATTTACTTTGAATGTCGTGTACTTGGTATTCTTACTGTGAATGTCGTGTACTTGGTATACTTACTTTGAATGTCGTGTACTTGGTATACTTACTTTGAATGTCGTGTACTTGGTATACTTACTGTGAATGTCGTGTACTTGGTATACTTACTGTGAATGTCTTGTACTTGGTATACTTACTGTGAATGTCGTGTACTTGGTATATTTACTTTGAATGCCATATACTTGGTATATGTACTTTGAATGTCTTGTACTTGGTATACTTACTGTGAATGTCGTGTACTTGGTATACTTACTGTGAATGTCGTGTAGTTGGTATACTTACTGTAAATGTCGTGTACTTGGTATAGTTACTTTGAATGCCATATACTTGGTATATGTACTTTGAATGTCTTGTACTTGGTATACTTACTGTGAATGTCGTGTACTGTGGTATACTTACTGTGAATGTCGTGTACTTTGTATACTTACTTTGAATGTCGTGTACTTGGTATACTTATTGTGAATGTAGTGTACTTGGTATATTTACTGTGAATGTCGTGTACTTGGTATACTTACTGTGAATGTCGTGTACTTGGTATATTTACTTTGAAATTCATATACTTGGTATAATTACTTTGAATGTGGTGTACTTGGTATATTTACTTTGCAGGTCGTGTACTTGGTATATTTACTTTGAATGTAGTGTGTTTGGTATATTTACTTTGAATGTCATATACTTGGTATACTTACTTTGAATGTCGTGTACTTGGTATATTTACTTTGCAGGTCGTGTACTTGGTATATTTACTTTGCAGGTCGTGTACTTGGTATATTTACTTTGAATGTAGTGTGTTTGGTATATTTACTTTGAATGTGGTGTACTTGGTATATTTACTTTGAATGTCATATACTTGGTATACTTACTTTGAATGTCGTGTAATTGGTATATTTACTTTGCAGGTCGTGTACTTGGTATATTTACTTTGCAGGTCGTGTACTTGGTATATTTACTTTGAATGTAGTGTGTTTGGTATATTTACTTTGAATGTCATATACTTGGTATACTTACTTTGCAGGTCGTGTACTTGGTATATTTACTTTGAATGTCGTGTACTTGGTATATTTACTTTGAATGTAGTGTGTTTGGTATATTTACTTTGAATGTGGTGTACTTGGTATATTTACTTTGCAGGTCGTGTACTTGGTATATTTACTTTGAATGTAGTGTGTTTGGTATATTTACTTTGAATGTGGTGTACTTGGTATATTTACTTTGCAGGTCGTGTACTTGGTATATTTACTTTGAATGTGGTGTACTTGGTATATTTACTTTGAATGTGGTGTACTTGGTATATTTACTTTGAATGTGGTGTACTTGGTATATTTACTTTGAATGTCATATACTTGGTATATTTACTTTGAATGTCATATACTTGGTATATTTACTTTGAATGTGGTGTACTTGGTATATTTACTTTGAATGTCATATACTTGGTATATTTACTTTGAATGTCATATATTTGGTATACTTACTTTGAATGTCGTGTACTTGGTATATTTACTGTGAATGTAGTGTGTTTGGTATATTTACTTTGAATGTGGTGTACTTGGTATATTTACTTTGCAGGTCGTGTACTTGGTATATTTACTTTGAATGTAGTGTGTTTGGTATATTTACTTTGAATGTGGTGTACTTGGTATATTTACTTTGAATGCCATATACTTGGTATATTTACTTTGAATGTCATATACTTGGTATACTTACTTTGAATGTCGTGTTCTTGCTATATTTTAAAACGGTTATTTCCACCGTTGACACCTGCTTGTCTCTGTGTAACCAGGGCTCCACGGGGAATATAGAGGACCGTAACATTGTAGACCTCCTGTGCGTGTCGTAAAAGGCAACTAAAGATGTTTGGCCTGAGGCTGGTTATCTCATAAGATAGAAAATATCAACCAACATCCAACGAACCGTGAACTGACCTACATAAGATTTGACACGCCTGGTTGCGAGCCTGTACTCCACTAGAAGTCTTAAAGGTAAGGGATGAAGAAGAAGAACGAAAAGAACACACCTCCTGCTTAACACTCTGGTACTCACTGAGTTAACAGATTCGGGGCCACCGAAAAAGTAGGTTTGAACCTAACAAAGATAGATGGCCAGAAATGGGAAGTATGGTTGTGTCACAATTATAACTTAAAAGTCGTTAATAGAGTAGCAGACATGTTGTATTTATATCAAATTAAAGGGGATTGCATAAGAAAAACTACCGTTTATAAACATATGGCAGATACGGGAAGCCGCTTTAGACGATTAATCATCCATGTCACGTTTTCGGTTAAGTTAGTTGCATATCCTTTACAGGACGTAGCAGTCAACCCCAGTATTTTATGACTGTGATTTCTGGGCAAGTTAACGTTCAGTAGTTTGACATTACTTTCTGAACGACCGGCACTAATAATACCATTGTATGAATACCAACGCGTAGCGACCTGCTTCTAAATCACCCGCAGCTGTGTTTCGAACGCACTATGCGGGATTACGAAATACATTTGTAACCCTTTCGCCACAGAGCCGGCTGTTAAACACTGAGTTAAACATGCTCTGAGTTAAACATATGCTGCGTTATACATGCGCTTAGTTAAACATACGCTAAGTTAAAACATGTGCTCAGTTAAAACATGCGGAGTTAAACACGCGCTGAATAAATTATAGTCAGTTGCATACTAACCTTGCACTCGTCCCGTGAGCTGAGTCATTGGTCTACTCACGATCAGAAGCACACCCACACGCACACCCCCACACAGTTACACACATAGTCAATGTTGCAGCTATCGCTAGTTCCAGTCCTCGTATGGGACCCCTTGAGACCCAAAGCTTACAGGACACGGAGGCACCAGGTCAACAAAAGCCTCGTTTTCGCGAATACAACCATCTCTTCTTGACAAACAACGGATTAATCTGCGCTGGGGAGAAGGGACGCAGATGGCGGAGCTTTCCAATAGGATCAAGCACGGACAGGCCTGTTTATTTGCCTGTTAAATAAAATGCCACAAGAGAGGCTAAATTAGAAACATGAAAGCCAAGAGAGGAACAGGAGGAAGGGGGAATTGGCAGAGGAAATGAAAGACTGGAAACGAGCGAGAAAGCGCCGAAGGAAGAAGCGAGTTGGTGGAGAAAAGAAACGTTATTGATGTTGGAGAGTGATAATTTTAAATTGAAGATTGTTACACAAATATTTCCATTGATATCAGTTATCAGTTATCAGTTGGGGTATCTTTATTGCACTCCGGACAGGTCCATGGTTGCTCAGATCCTCCCCCCTCCCACCCCCCCCCCCCACCCCCCCCCCCCCCCCCCCCACCCCCCCACCCCAAGCATATGCATCAGCGTTCGGTGGCTGATAGATAGTGCCAGTTCTGTGTTGAGACAGAATTCCATTGATAGTGTTATTTTAATGTTTTGTGGTTTCTAGTTAATTGTTTTTTGTGCATTTAGATCTTTCTTTATTTGTTGCTGAACATTTACCCTATCGTATAGTCTTCTTCTTCTGAGTCCTCTGCCTTTCATCTTCCAAAGGAGCAAACGCCCACAACCAGTTTACATCAAGTCCTTGGTAGATGTGTTCGTGATCGGTTGGATTTCTAAGGTAAGTTTTAAACGGAATGAGGTAGTCAGTGCCAGTCCTTGTCGTGTTTATTTCGCCCTTATCCGAGACGATCAGGCACTCGATACACTAACCTGTGATCTGAGGGTCCGTTTACCACGTCGGGCATCTGAATTTGTAAAACTCTACGGTGGCTATTCGTCCCCGGCATTCACAAGTCAGGGACGGATACCGTACGCTAGCATCACTATCCCTTGGTCTAGGTCAGATCTCATTTAATCCTCTCGGTTTAGACTGAAAAATATTATTAGTTTTATTGTTTTGCTCGCTCTGAACTCAAGTGTAGTTCATAAACATGCTAGTACTTCTAGTAGTTGTCATTACTGGGGAGTGCACTGGTCGGATTTGGCGTGTGGTTTTCTTTGCCTTATTACCAGTGTCCCTCCCCATCATACGAGCCAACTCCGGCTTCTTAAGTACTTGTAATTCACGCCCCAAGTCAAGGATAAGATGTCAGCAATTTAGTCCAAATAACCGGTGTAGGGGTTGAACCCGCTACCTCGGCATCCATCCATCCATCATGTGCCATGCCGGTAAGCGTGGGCGGTCATGTTTTGCCATCTCACTCGATCACCAGAGTCGTGGATCAGCCTCGGCATCATCACACCGGAAATGTAGGAACACACTCCCATCCATCCGGCCAGGCTGACCTCTCTGATATTTAATGAAAGTGACTTATTATAATCAGATAAGTTTCATCTTCTGACACGCAGATTTTGCTTGGCCTAAATGAATTCTTCAATGTACATAGGGTCTTACACGTACTGACTTTTCTCTTCTATCATTGTGTCTAGTCTCTCCAGGATCTCGGACTGGCAGTGTTACTAGCAACGATTGCCTGGAAGTGGCTGGTCTCGCCATGATCTCGGACTGTCAGTGTTACTAACAACGATTGCCTGGAAGTGGCTGGTCTCACCAGGATCTCGGACTGTCAGTGTTACTAACAACGATTGCCTGGAAGTGGCTGGTCTCACCATGATCTCGGACTGTCAGTGTTACTAACAACGATTGCCTGGAAGTGGCTGGTCTCGCCAGGATCTCGGACTGTCAGTGTTACTAACAACGATTGCCTGGAAGTGGCTGGTCTCGCCATGATCTCGGACTGTCAGTGTTACTAACAACGATTGCCTGGAAGTGGCTGGTCTCGCCATGATCTCGGGCTGTCAGTGTTACTAACAACGATTGCCTGGAAGTGGCTGGTCTCGCCATGATCTCGGACTGTCAGTGTTACTAACAACGATTGCCTGGAAGTGGCTGGTCTGGCAAGGATCTCGGACTGTCAGTGTTACTAACAACGATTGCCTGGAAGTGGCCAATACAACTAGTCGCCAGGATCTCAGGACTGGCAGTGTTACTAACAACGATTGCCTAGAAGTGGCTGGTCTCGCCATGATCTCGGACTGTCAATGTTACTAACAACGATTGCCTGGAAGTGGCCAATACAACTAGAACAATGTATACAACTACAATAAGGAGATCACCAGCTTTCGTTGGTCATGTGATACGAAGAAGTAAGTAAGTAAGTAAGTAAGTAAGTAGTAAGTAAGTAAATCTTTATTTTCCAAGGGTTAAGAATTGGGCACGCATGCCCGTCTGACATTCTGCCCTTCTTCTCTATTTCCTCTCATGCATTCTTTCATTCAACATCTCTTATGAAGCAAGTCTTTGACAACAAAAGAACAATAAGCATTAAAACGCATGAAAAATAATCAATAATACATGACTCGTTGAGGCAATGTTTAACATGGGCATCATGAATACCCAAGGTGGGTGTAACGTGCCATACATATGGGAATGTTGTTGTTGTTGTTTTTTTTTTTTTGGCTAGTTGTCGTTCGAGATAATTTACCATTATTATTGTCTTTGTTGCTGTTTTTTTTTTTTTTTAAAGGGGGCATGTAGTCTGTCCTGAGGTAGTGTTCAAACAGGTTGCGACTGTATGTATAATGATTGGTGGTGTCTTTGATTTCTTGTGGAAGATTGTTCCACAACTGAGTGGCAGAGTATGCTAAGCTTGTTTTATATAAGTCTATCCTAGGTTTAGGGACATGGAGTATATTTAGTCGTTCGCTATGTCTTGCATTATATTTAAACAATGGCCAAAGGTAGCTTGGGGCATTTTGAAATAGGATTTTGTGAATTAGTTTAGCCTTATTAAAAAGTAGGCGTTTGTGGAGTGGCAGTAACTGAAGACGTTCATGTAGGTTAGAATTGTCTGTAAGCTTATCACCATTGATTAGACGCACTGCCCTTTTCTGGAGTGAATGAAGGCGTTTTATTATTGATTTGGAGCATCCATCCCAGATTGTGGTGCAATAATCAATATGTGTTTGTATGTGGGAAGTATAGAATATCTTTCTTGTGTTTTCGTCGAGGAAATTTTTTGATTTTGGCAAGTTGGTATACTTTTTTGGCTATTTGTTTAACTAGAGTATGAACATGGGAATTGAAGGATAGATTTTGATCTATGATAAGACCCAGTGGCTTGTGCTCGGTTACACTTTCTATAGGCGTGCTACCAATGTGCAGCTGAAGAGTTCTCTGCGAGTTTAGAGTGTGAAGTCTTTGCCTGATTCCTATTAACATAGATTTAGTTGTAGAAATGTTATTTTGCATGCGATTTGCATGACTCCAGTTAACTACACTATTTATTTCCTGTTGCAAGGATAATTCTAACACATTACGATCAACAGCGTTTGTATATACTGTGCAGTCGTCTGCAAATAGATCGCAGGACGATGACAAATATAAGGGAAGATCATTTATATAAATGGCAAATAACAGAGGGCCAAGTACAGACCCCTGTGGTACTCCAGTATTAATGGTAATGGCTCGGGAAAGAAAATAATTGGAGAACATCGTGACAACTGGAGAGATCTATGGGAAAAAGAGGCAGAGGCAAATCAACAGAAATATGTTGAATGGGCTGAGACTGTGACATGGAAAAATACCATTCTAATTCAAGACGGAAAGAAAAGAAATTAATGAAATTGCAGTACAATTGTAAAAATACAATGAGTAAAACAATGAAAACAAGAAGTGGAATTCCTAGGCTTTACAAGAACACAATCAGTAGTGACAACATTGGCGTTGAGGTTAGGACCTTCATCAGCTCACACACATTATACACACGCTGATACCGCTACACACACATTATACAAAGTCATTTCTCGTTTTTGTTGATGAACTCAAAGTCAGGGATGTATAATTTCTTCAGATCTTTTTTCCCTATACAGTGAACGCATTCTTTTTTTCTTTTTTTTTCTTAAAAAAAAAAAAAAAAAGAAATTTAGAAGATATGAGAGGAATTACCATTGGGAGCATACCACCAATAACATTAGATATGCGGATGATACAGTATTGAATGCAGACAATGAGAAGGATCTGCAACATTTAGTTGTTGCGATTGTTGCACACAGCAATTGGGATTATAATTAAATTGTAAGAAGACAGAGATTATGGTCGCCACTAAGAAGAAAGAAATACCACAATGTAATATAAGGATAAATTGGAATATTCTTAATCAAGTAAATCGGTACAGCTATCTCAGAACAGTCATACCATCTGATGGGAGGTGTCATGAAGATATTAGAACAAGAATCGTCTTGGCAAAGGTAGCCTATTGCAAAATGGAAAATATACTGACTAATAAAAATATGTTAATTGCAACGAGGAAAAGAGTGTTCAAGTGCTTCATATAACCCATACTTCTGTATGGATGTGAAACGTAGATGATGAGCAGACAGGTGGAAAACATATAATGACAGTGCGAATGTGCTTTTTGAGGACAATTCTAAGAATACAATGGACAGACAGAAAAACCAATCAGCAAGTCCTTCAAGAGGCAAATGAAAACTGCAAACTGGTTAGAGAAATTAGGCGTAGACAGACATATTCTTCTGGGCACGTTATGAGAAGAAATAAACTCGAGAACTTGGTGACAACTGACAAGATTGAGGGGAAAAGAGTAAGGGGAATGCAAATAAGTAAATATCTGGATGGCTTGACCACATGACATGGTCAGGACAAGAACACACAGCTGATCCACGACTCTGCTGATTGTGTGAGATGGCGAAACATGACTGTCCCCGCTTACCGGCATGGCACATCGCGATAATGATTCATAGTCAGGCCGGTGAGACGCGCCTTGGGGAAACGAAAGCAAGACATCAACGGGCACAGTCCTATGCAAGCGTCCCAACATTTGAAGCCGACTTCTACACAGAAACTATCAGGAGTTGTGATCAGAAATGAGATGAACTGGAAGCACCAGCCAAATATCTCAGACAATCAATATGAGAAGCAATGGCAATATTGCCCCGGAGAGCTCAATCAATGATTCGGAACACTGGCATTGAGCGTCAGGAAGTGCCCTATCTTGCATGTTTCTGATGCCCTCTGTTGCATGCTACCGGCAAATCTGATGGGAAAAACCCATCTTGCGTTTGGCACACGAGGTGCAATCCGATTGGATGAGGTTATCTGCCTCGTGATGACATAATTACAGTGTGGAAAAGCTATGAGAAAAATGGGATCTCCACACGCTTCCTGTGTAGTCATTACTGTTAATATCTCAGTGTCCTTGTTGTATGGTATTTGAAGCAGACAATGGTATCTCGTCGTATTCTCTCTGTTATTTCAACTGGAAGGCGGTTCAGTTCCACAACATCAGCAGTCTCCTTAATAAATGCTTAATTAATTATCCAGGTATATGTAATGTTCTACTAATTATGGCATTTCCGAAGCGTTTAATTTTATCAATATCGTCATTTGCTCTGTTGTTGTTTTGTTGCTGTTGTTGTTGTTGGTGTTGTTGTTGTTAATATACTTCTTCTTCTCTGGTTTCTTTCTTTCTTTCTTCTTCTTCTTCTTCTTCTTCTTCTTCTTCTTCTTCTTCTTCTTCTTCTTCTTCTTCTTCTTCTTCTTCTCCTCCTCCTCCTCGTCCTCCTCCTCCTTCCTCCTCTTTCTTTCTTTCTTTCTTTCTTTCTTTCTTTCTTTCTTTCTTTCTTTCTTTCTTTCTTTCTTTCTTTCTGTCTTTCTTTCTTCCTCCTACTTCCTCTTCTTCTTTCTTTCTTTCTTTCTTTCTTTCTTTCTTCCTCCTACTTCCTCCTCCTCTTCTTCTTTCTTTCTTTCTTTCTTTCTTTCTTCTTCTACATCTTTATTTTACTCTTTAATTTATTATTTCTTGTATTATGATTATTATGATTATAATTAACAATTAGAAGAGAAAAATCCCAACTGAAGGGAACGCACGGCTGCACGTCTGGAATGTCTCCGCTCACTGGAAGCATCTTTTTATGGTCGCTATATGATTACAACATACTCTTCAAAGCTGGTAGAGAGCCAGCATACTCTCCTAAGAGCATTGAAGTACGCAGTTCAAACAGGGCCGCCTAAATAAACAGGGTTTAGCTGTCGTTTGCCTTCAATTCAACATTGATTCTGAAGAGCAGTGGTGGTGAGTTGTGGGTGTACAGGGCTGCTAACCTGGTAGTTCAATGTTCAATGTCGATTAGCTACGAGATTCCTTCCTGGCAACCAGGTTTTGGGTTAAACTCAAGACTTATGATTTAGTTATAGTCGATTTATATTGCCATTACACCAAAAAAAAACTTAATGTATTTACATATTGTTCGGAGAGAGAAAGGCAGAGAGAAAGAGAGAGAGAGAGAGAGAGAGAGAGAGAGAGGAGAGAGAGAGAGAGAGAGAGAGAGAGAGAGAGAGAGTGAGAGAGAAAGACAGACAGACAGACAGACAGACAGACAGACAGACAGACAGACAGACAGATGCACAGCGAGAGAGAGAGAGAGAGAGAGAGAGACGGAGAGAGAGACGGAGAGAGGCTGAAGAATTTAAGTGAACATATTGTGAAAAACACATTGTGGAGGTATGGGGGTTTAAAGGGGCGATTGGGGGGGGGGGGGGGGGGGGGGGGGGGGGGGGGGGGTGAACAGACAACCATTGACAGATATTTAAAAAAAAATATATATATATACATATTAAAATAAAGTTTAAATAAAATAAAATAAAATAAAAATCCACTGGCTGCCATTGTGTGGATCATGCGACACTTGGGAGTAGACTATTGGAAATACTGGCCGGGAAACATCCAGGAAACAAAGAAAGACGAGGGCGTAAAATAATATACACGACTAAATTACACAGATAAAGATTTAGAGATACAGACTTTCGGAAACAATCATCATCAATACACACGGTCAACTGCCGAGAGAGACCACATTATGGATGTGTCCCAAGCGCAGGCGATGTCCTTTATAGTTAATAAATAAATCAATCAATAATCAACTGATCAATCAATGAACAGATCCATCACTGTCTATTCAGACGAAGAGACTCGGAAATTCTATCCCATAATATGACATTCTGAATATGCGGGGTAAACTTTATAATAAGTGGTGTAATTTAAGCGTGATAAGAATAAGTACAAGCCATAAACAACATTACGCACCAATATATGTCAACATATTAAACTGATAATTAGCGGTCGATCCGGCTGACTGGTTTAACAGACTGGCTCTTACACTGTCTCTGTTGACGTCAGCGTCGTGGGCGTATTTAACACTTGTCAGTTAGACTTAATTGTTGACGTCTCGATCAGAACAATGGCAAACTACAGTGTGGTAAATCACACACAGTAAATACATTTTGGGTTGATTGCTATGTCCCGTAAAAATGACATGCACTATATACTTGTTGAAACAGATATGTGATATCTTTTATGAGACACACATTCTAAAATCGCATGTTGGACGAAAGTCGAAGTTCGGCTATACCTCACCCACAGTCTAAAATAATGTCGATGTTTAAATATTGAGCACAACCCACTACTGGCAACGCTGATCGTATTCTGGTATGAACCTAAGGCCTATCCACTTCAATATGGAAGCACTATGGAAGCACTGTTAGTGCTTCCATATTGATGTGGATATGCCTTGGGTTCATACCAGAATACGATCAGCGTTGCCAGTAGTGGGATGTGCTCAATATTTAAATTTCAAATCCCGAAACAACCAAATAAATCAATGTCGATGTTGTGTGAGTTCGGATACGACTTTAAACTACAAATCATTGAGATACCAGCAGGCAAACAGAATTGGCAGGGTCTGTAACCGCTGGTTGAGAGATCCGTGCACCATGAGACACGTGTGGTCAGGGCCCATTGGTATCGTGTGTTTACTGCAGAAGACCAGATAGATCATCACGTCCTGGAGAGAATGATGCCATTGGAAGTGACCAGAGGAAATGCCTGACGGACATATCATAAATTGCAACCGGTACCATTAGTATCGTGAATTTTCGCTGGCTGTTGAAGATGAGGACGGAGTACGTGTGGGATTGTTCCGAGTGCTGTGATGTTGATTATTGACTCGACTCAACTCGAAAACCACATCCTTTAAAACTATAACAGGCTGTTATAGTATAACAGAGTTATGGTATATATAATATGGTATAACAGAGATTATCGAGAAAAACTGTCATGATTGAAAAGCTCTGGACCAGAAAAACCACTGAATTAAAATAATGGTAATGATGATGATGATGATGATGATGATGATGATGATGAGGAGGAGGAGGAGGAGGAGGAGGAGGAAGAGGGGGAGGAGGAGGAGGATATGAGAGGAGAAGATCTCGAGAATAATGAGGGAACTGGTAAAATCAAAGATGACTGACACAAGATACACAGGAGGAGGGCATGCTTGATGTGTTGGCGAAATGGCGCGGAAGGCGGTCAGAGGTCGAAGCTTTGTCAAGGACAAACAAAGCAGATGGCTACGAGGAACCGACTTCCTGTTTCGATTGGTATGATAGCTGATGATCTTGCTCCCACTTAGTGAGTGAGTGAGTGAGTTAGTGAGTGAATGAATGAATGAGTGAGTTAGTTAGTGAGTGAATGAATGAGTGAGTTAGTTAGTGAGTGAATGAATAAGTGAGTTAGTTAGTGAGTGAATGAATGAGTGAGTTAGTTAGTTAGTGAGTGAGTGAGTGAGTTAGTTAGTTAGTGAGTGAATGAATGAGTGAGTGAGTTTGTTAGTGAGTGAATGAATGAGTGAGTGAGTTTGTTAGTGAGTGAATGAATGAGTGAGTTAGTTTGTTAGTGAGTGAATGAATGAGTGAGTGAGTTTGTTAGTGAGTGAGTGAGTGAGTGTGCTAGTGAGTGAGTGAGTGTGCTAGTGAGTGAGTGACTGGGTGGGTGAGTGAGTGAGTGAGTAAGTGAGTGAGTGAGTGAGTGAGTGAATTAGTTAGTTAGTTAATTAGATAGTTAGTTGATTAGTTAGTTAGTTAGTTAATTAGTTAGTTAGTTAGTTAGTTAGTTAGTTGGGTAGTTAGTTAGTTAGTTAGTCAGTCAGTCAGCCAGCCAGCCAGCCAGCCAGCCAGCCAGCCAGCCAGACAGACAGACAGACAGACAGACAGACAGACAGACAGACAGACAGGCAGGCAGGCAGGCAGGCAGGCAGGCAGGACAGACAGACAGACAGACAGACAGACAGACAGACAGACAGACAGACAGACAGACAGAGTACATGCAGAAAATAGAGGAAACAGTGAAGAAAAAGAGATATAGAGGGCAGAGAAAACAGAAGAGAGAACCACCGAACGAACTTTATTTTCAAAGAGTTACAAATTGGGAACACAAGCCCGTCATATATTCGGCCCCTCAAGTCATTCATCTTTCGCACACAAGTTACCAATCATGAATGTTACATTAACACTGGAACAATAAATTGTAAAATGTTTACTGTAAACATACGCCAAACAAACAATTCATATGTCAACGTTATGAGACATGTAGGCAGGCAGACAAACACAACTAAACCCACATATACACACATACACACACATCCATACACACATACAAACATAAATATGTACACACACATACATCCTTACATAACAGAAGAAAGGAAAATCACAGAAGACAGACACGACCAAGAAGATAGTAGAAGTTCATAGGACAAAGAAGACAGAAACGTCGGTGAAGATTCTGAAGACGTATAAGATAAGTAAGACAGAATGCATACATAAGACAGAGGAGACAGGAGATATATGGGACACATAAGATAGGCAGATCTGATTCCCAGCGATGAACATCTAGCAAGGAATGTGAAAATATTTCCAGGTAACCCAAGCTAAATCTTGCGTGAAATTAACATCACGGAATTACTTCGACGAAGTACTACACTCAAAGCAATAGGAGGGGGTCAGTATGGCCGAATGGGAAATAGCAATCGTTCTTAATCCGTTCATACAGTGTGCTGATGTTGAAGTAGCGGTTCAACCCCTACATTGATCAGTTGGGACTAAATTGTTGACTTCTCGTCCTTGACTTGGGAACTTAAATTATAGCACCACTAAAGTCGGATTGAGTTAGCTTGATGGCGAGGGACAATGATATTAGGGAAAGCTAATCCACACGCAAAAGCATCTCTCCTTGGCACTGGAAGTAGTAGGATGTGAATGGGCTACGCTTGAATTCAAAGCGAGCGATCCCCCCCCCCCCCCCCCTAAAATAAAAAATAAAAACAATAACAAAAATAAAAAATAAAATAAATAAATAAATAATAAAGCATTGGGGCATAAAGTGAAGAAACCTATGTAATTATAGAACGATCACTGAGTGTTACAGTAAAGTAACACATAATAAAGTCACGAACACGCGAATATAAAATATTACATTTTATTGTTGTTCGCATATCCTTTTACAGGACATTGCTGTCAACACCGGAATTTTTCAGCTGTTGTTGATGTCTTGGCACGTTTTACGTTCATTAATTTGCCATTGTTTTCTGAATGGCCGGCTCACATACCACCGCAAGTAACTAGCGTACCGCGATCCGCTGCCGAATCTCGCGCAGCTGTGTTTCGTATGTGAGTATACGGGATTACGACAATCGTCCTTAAGCCCTTCGCCAGGAAGACCGGCAAAATATTACATAATTCAGTAAATATTAGTTAGACATTTTCTTAACGTACACATATAGACATGATACAAGCTTGCTCGGAATGACTAATAACAGAATTAGATGAGATGTATAACCCCCCCCCCCCCCCCTCCCCAATATATATATATACGAAACAATGTTTTGCTGCAGTTAATGTGATGTCAATAATGAAGACACAAACAGAATATTGCACACTGTCTGGCCAGGCATATTTCACTGCATCTCTTCAGGTGCATAATGCATAATTCAAACAACATAAACTAAGGTAATAGATAACTATAAGGAAATATATAACATATAACACATATGTCCACTAACTTAAACTGAAATATATAACACATATGTCCACTAACTTAAACTGAAATATATAACACATATGTCCACTAACTTAAACTGAAATATATAACACATATGTCCACTAACTTAAACTGAAATATATAACACATATTTCCACTAACTTAAACTGAAATATATAACACATATGTCCACTAACTTAAACTGAAATATATAACACATATGTCCACTAACTTAACTGAAATATATAACACATATGTCCACTAACTTAAACTGAAATATATAACACATATGTCCACTAACTTAAACTGAAATATATAACACATATGTCCACTAACTTAAACTGAAATATATAACACATATGTCCACTAACTTAAACTGAAATATATAACACATATGTCCACTAACTTAAACTGAAATATATAACACATATGTCCACTAACTTAAACTGAAATATATAACACATATGTCCACTAACTTAAACTGAAATATATAACACATATGTCCACTAACTTAAACTGAAATATATAACACATATGTCCACTAACTTAAACTGGCTACCAATCATGACACAATTACCGGCCGGGGGGGGGGGGGGGGAATTCATACATATAAATATGACACAGAATATATATATATATATTTAAACAAACACGTATTGAGTTAACTACACATAAAGACAACACACAATATTCATCTACTTAAATAGATAAACACGTATTAAATTACCTACATACACACACACACATACACACACACACACACACACACACGCATATATATATATATATATATATATATATATATATATATATATATATATATATATATATATATATACACACAACGCACAATATGAATATACTTAAACAAAGAAACAACACGTATTAAATTACCGGCACATATATACAACGAACAATAGACATATACTTAAACACACAAGGAGTTAACTACACATAGAAACAACACACAATATACATATAATTAAACAGACACTTATTGAGTTAACTACACATAAATAAAACACACAATATACATATACTTAAACAGACAAACACGTATTAAATGACCTACACATAACTATAAAAACACAGTTCTTACTTTATGACTTTATGCACAGCGGTACGACAGGAAATTCCAGACGGTGTCAACCCAGAAAATAATCCCAGTATCCTAGTTCTGTGGTGAGATGAATGCTTTGCCAAGGACTCGGTGTAATTATATAGCGCACATGTACAGTCATCGCTCCACAAAGATACTCATTTTAACAACGAAAACTGTGAATTTCTCGTTGGTGACATTTATATCACGACACCGTATCGAATTTTGTCTTGTCTTTCATAGGCTGTTGTTGTAGTGTGAGTTCACTCGAATTTATTCTAACTAGGAATTTCTATAATCGATTAGTCACGGTTCTGCGTTTTCGTGTGAAGTATAATTATTTTTGTCCCGACTTTCTTTTTTGCCAGATCCGGCTTGGCAAATTGTTATACATCACGATGTTGATGCTTTATGCACATGCTTAGTTCTTTGACTAGAAAATCGGTGATGATAAACTATGCTGTTTAACCCCACTTCGTGCTCACTTGGAATGTTTTCTCACATGTTTCTCAATCGTACAGTTGGAAATAGTATCCGCGCCAACGTTGAACGAATAGTAGTTTAGGTGGCTGGGAGCAGACGTTAGGGTAATTCTGTAGCGCAGCGCACTCGTGGTCTTTTTGTCACCCTCGTCCTAACGCTCGTCTAACAGCCCTGCGGGCAGGGGACAAGTCACTCCCAATGCCAGCACATGTGCGCGGCCTGAACAGCTAGCTTTGCTGGTTCTGGCCCAGCTCTCGCGCGATTCTCCAAGCCGACTCATCACGCGTCGACGCTTACTGTGGGACAACTCTTCATTATTGAGCCTTTCATGATTCCGTGCGTGTTGGAAATTAATGGCTCCATTACTGGTTGGATATACGGGGAATACGGTGTGGCGAGAGGAAGGAATCTGTAGGTTAACTTGGTGTTGCACACAGCCGCAACTTATGCCAATATGATCATTATTGTAACTGGTATTGTACTGCAAGCCACTCATAGCGGCCCACACACAGATGAAAAACACTTGAAGACGCGCCCGGCTGATATTGTTGGTAGAGGAGGCGGAGAAGGCGGGGGACGGGGGGAAGAAGAAGGGGTTAGTTAGTTGCATATCCTGTATAGGATGTTGCAGTCAACACCAGCATATTTTGGTTTTGTGATGTCTTGGCAAGTTTACGTTCAGTAGTTTGCAATTGAGGAGAAGAAGACGAAGTGATTAAAGAGAAGGTGGTAGTGGAAGAGAAGAAGGTAGCAGAGAAAGAGCAGAGAGAGGAGAAATGGGGAGCAGAAAATGAGAAGGAATAGAGCGCAGAAAGGGAAAGTAAGAGGACTAAGAAATCAAAGAAGAGGACAACACATACAAATAAAAAGACGAAGACGACAACGACGAAGAAGATGATCACGATGAAGAAGAACAAGACAGCAAAAAAGCGTACCGCAGACAATGCTGCAATATGATGTCCATTAGCATGTCCGTTCTTGTAGCTTTCTATTGCAAGGTTTTAATCAATCATGTGCCATCTCCAAAATGAAGGTTGGTTGTTATGGACCTCCAACACTGTCTGTCTCTCGCCTTGATAATTCATTCTGTCAGACTACTGTTCGCCTATCTCTTGATGTTATCTTCCTACTTGTATCGTTGTCTACCTCTTGCTCGCTTGTCTTCAACCATCCCTCCATATTTCACTTTTTTATTTTTTATTTCTTTCATCAACTCTCCTTTCATTTCATTCCCAGTTGTTTTAAAACCTCTATATTTGAGTGTTTTTGTTTCCAAGAAATACGACATATTCTTCTGTTTGTCGTATTTCTTGGTCTCAGTTGTAGCCATATTCACGCATTTTGTTCTGTTTGCGTATATCTTTGTTTCTAACGCACAATTCGAACGATTATTATGAATTGCAGACCGCGGGAGTGAGACAACTGAACTCCTAGCTTCATAAGCAAGTTAAGATCGTTGCATGTCCTTTGTATGACGTTAAAACCAACACCAATATTTATTTGTTGTTTGCGATTTTCTAGACAGTTTCATCTTCTGTAGTTTTGCATTGCCTTCTGGACTAACGAAGTTCATATCATTGTGAAAATGAACGCAAAGCGATTTGCTCCTAATTTGACCGCAGCTGACTCCCAAAAGCAAGTATGACTGAGGAATTTAAGATGGACAGCTGAGACATACGTAAATGCACAAAGATAAACAGTACACGCATATTGTCATTGGAACACAATCACAATGTACGATGAGAAAGATGAAGGCAGTCACGCTTCCGTCAGAGTGGCTGGTTTCATTTCAGCAATTAGCAACAGAGAGCGCCTGTTGAATTCCTCCTCCCCCTCCCCCACGATGACATGCTGGTGTGGTGGGAAATGAGCAGGTGAACATATTGGCTGGATCTACACCGCTGGGTGGTGTATTGGTGCAAGATAAGGCAGGCGTGGTCAAAGCCCTTTGGAACCGTGTGTGTAGTGCAGAAGAGCAGATAGATCATCATGGCTGGGAGAGAATTGTGCTGCAGGGAGTGACCAGATGATCTGGTCAACACTCAGGACTCCGAAGACAGGCTAGACGGACACATAATCAAACTGCTACTGGTACCATATTAGTATTAGGACTCTTCGTTGGCTGTTGAAGATGAAGACGGATCACTATGGGAATGTCCCGAGTGCAGTGATGTCGGTTCTTGACTCAACGCAACTCAATCAAACATGTATGACTCTTTTAAACGCCATGAGAAATATGGTGCTAGCAATATACTTTTTATAGAAGAATCGGTTGGAGTGGGGAGTTGAGGATGAAACTGTGGGAGTGAGGAATCGAGTATGGAACTCTTAGTGTGGGGAGTTTAGTATGGAACTCAATGAGTAGGGAATCGAATAATAAATTCTTCAAGTGACGAATTTAGAATGAGACTGTTGGATTAGGGAATCATGCATGGACCTATTGAAGTAGTGCATCAATTATAGAACTGTTGGAGTGGGGAAAATAGTGTGAAGGTCTTTGAGAGTAGAATTTAATACATCCATTGGGTTGGGGAACTGAGTATGGAACTGTTGGAGTGGGGAACTGATTAAGGAAATGTTGAAGTGGGGAAACGTATGCGGATTTTTTAAAACTATGAAAATTCGCATCTGAGTACAGAACTATCGCAGAGGTAATCGAGTATAGAACTTTTAAAGTGGGAAATAGAGTATGTAATTGGTGGAGTGGAGAAATGCGTATGGATCGGTGGAAAAGGGGATTCAAATATGGAATTGTTGGAGTTTGGAATCGAGTATCCAACTGTTATATTGGGAAATCTAGTATCGAGCTGTTTTGTTAGGAAATTGAGTATGGAATTGTTGAATTGGGAAATCGGGTATGCAATTGTTACAATGGGGAATCGAATTTGAAACTGATTACGTAGGAGATCGAGTATAGAGCTATTCGATTGGGGAATACAAAATGAACATGCTGGAATGGAAAACCGAGTCTGTAACTCGTCGATGGTTCCCATGTGCAACTAACTAGCTTGTAACAGAAATACTTCAGCTCCCACATACTCCCACAAGGGAGTCTCCGTGGCGAAGTAGTCAAGCCGTCTGACTCGGGCTCCAAAGGTTATGTGTTCGATTCCGGGTCGCGTTCTTCGGTTCAAGGGTGCATTTTTTTCGGAGACTCCTGGGGTGGTCACTGGAGCTACGGAGTTCGTGCTTTGTGCAACGCTTTCGATAGTTCGCTGCGGAAAGAGATTGTGCCGTATGGGATAAAACCCGGTGCAATGAAGCCTAATCTGTAGACTTTTAAGCGACTTTAATTTTCTAAGCGTCTACACTCCCACATATGCTGTAGGTGAATGAGTCTCGATGGGCTTGCCCGTAGTGTAGTGACGTCGATTCTTCGTTGTAATTATCATAGTAGATACTTGTAAATGGCCGACATAAGCGTCGTGGTAGTATAGTGGGGATATGGTCCAACGATCTGATCTAGTCTACAGGAATGTTTCAACACATTCACCAAACTGGTCAGGATTATTACAAACTTGTTTTTTGGGCTTCTATGTGGACCCAGTATAATATAGGTACCAGGTAATATCATGAAAAATAAAGGCGTCCCGCGAATTATTTACCACATCACACATCTAGGATATATTGGTTTATTAAACGTATGAGGTTAGAACCACATACTCACCAGACTGCATAGTGTGTAAAATGTCGTTTTCTGGTGTGTCCGACTGTTGGGTGATTACGCATCCCACTACGCCAACACGTATAATATACGTTGTCCCAAGAAGAGAGACTATCTATAATATTCTTGCCTCTAAAGTCACCCACAACATTTAGCGTGTAATAACGTCATTCTTTGAATGCTTCCACTTTATAATAGGAGATGGGACGCAGAGGTGTTTCCAAGGCACCAGGGCCGGGTTATATACTGGCCAAGACCTATTGACGCGTCCTCGTCGAGCGTCCTGGGCAACAGGTCCCTTCGGGGTCCTAGCTAAAGTCAGTAGGATCGCCGATTCCTCCGAAGTCGGAGAGTGTCTGCCTGTACGGCGAGGAACCACCAGTCTGCACACCAATAAGCCAGACATGGGACAACGGATACTCACGCAAAACTCAGGTCCTGTATGACATCACACTGATGTTGGACAACAGGATGCCTTCATCAGACATACAGGACTTCGCGTTGGAGCTCAAGCCAACGAACACAAGCAAGCAAGCAAGCATAATAGGAGATCATTATCATCATCTTCCACTTTTGCCGTCAAGGGTCGTATAGAGGAATAATTGGTGCTCCAGCGCCCGATTGGTGACACTGGAAAGTGTCATTACAATGTCTTTCATGTCTTTAATCCATATTCTTCTCGGGCGTTCTCTTGCTCTTGTAGCAGATCTTTTTTTTTTAATGTAGAGCCGTAGGTAGTTGATGGTGTTGCATTCTAACGATATGGCCAAACCATGTGATCTTCTGCTGTTCAATATATGTTGCAATAAGTGTTGATCCCACAGCCAGTCTGATGGTTTCATTCCTTATTCAGTGTCAGGTAGTAGAGTTAAACACTCGAAACTCTAACATTTCGGGCACATAAGAATTTAAAATACTAACATGAAATAAAATAAATAAACAATTATAACAAATAAATAAATAAAATAATCAATATATCTCCATAACTAAAAAATTATACCAGAAAAGACAGAAGAGAAATACACATTCATGATTCATTCCTATGCATAACTTGTCCCTCATAACTTATCTCCCTCAACCAATCCACGCCAATCCGTGTATCTCTTGCTATCTCCTGCAGCTCTCTCCATGTCCTCTCTGTATCATTCATCTCTATCTGTAATTCTCTTTTCCGTGTTCTAAAATGTGTCTAGTTATATTGTCTTCTGGTTTTCTCAATCTGTGTCCTCATCGGAACCAGCGTCTCATAACAGTATTTTATATTTCTCTTGATCACAAGCCAGATATCCTGATCCTGTTACTGGCATGTGTAAATTATCTATCACATCTTGCATCGATTTACATTGTGATATTCCTCTTCTCCATAATTGTATTTTCTAGATATTCGTCTTTTATATGTCCAAATTTGTTCAATTTTTCTCATATTTGGTTGTCTAAATAACCAGCCTTCTACAATGTTGAGTTGCAGTTAAATAAATATGTTTGTTCTCTTTTTAGTCCTGCTATTAGCCACAGTACACATCCACAAGACCTGGAATCTTCTGTAACACTTATGATCTTCGGCGTATATGTTGTCTTTTAGCTGATTGGTTTACCACCCAAGATTCGCATCGTAAGCTGCCCATCGAACATGTGTGCTTATAGAACTCCAGCACTTGATGTTCAATCTGTTTAAATCTAACGAATCTGATGCCCAATCTGTTTAAATCTAACGAATTTGATGCTCAGTCTGTTTAAATTTAATAAATGTGATGTTCAATCTGTTTACATGTAATGAATGTGATGTTCAATCTGTTTAAATCTAATGAATTTGATGTTCAATGTGTTTTAATCTAATGAATCTGATGCTCGGTCTGTTTAAGTCTAATGAATGTGATGTTCAATGTGTTTCAATCTAATGAATTTAATGTTCAGTCTGTTTACATGTAACCAACCTGTTTAGGCGCTCTTGTCCTGCTGTTAGACACCTACAAATCCATGAATCGTGTGGTAACCATTCAATAGAGAACGGTAGAAGGCATACGCGGTAATGTGATGGGATGGAATGTGAAGATAAGGAATGTGAGGAGGTGGAATGTGAGGAGGTGGAATGTGATGAGGTGGAATGTAAAGATATGGAATGTGAGGAGATGGAATGTGAAGATATGGAATGTGAGGAGGTGAAATGTAAGGAGGTGGAATGTGAGGAGGTGGAATGTGATGAGGTGGAATGTCAGGAGATGGACTGTGAGGAGATGGAATGTGAGGAGATGGAATCTGAGGAGACAGAATGTGAGGAGATGGAATGTTTAGTTTAGTTTAGTTGAGTTCAGTCGTTGGATCAACATCACGGCAACCCTTAAGTGCTCCGTTTTCCTCCTAACTCAAACCTGAGTCTGGAGAAACTCAGCTCAATGCACGAACTCCGTTGCGTCGGCGAGGATCCTGAAATACTTTGGGTAGATGTTTAACTCGAAATTTTGCCCGGGCAGCGCCGTTAGGCTACTCTTTTTCGATTTCCAACCGCCAAGGGATTTTTTTACGTGCGCAACAATACACACGGGCGTCCGATCTCACTACCCAGAGACCAGGGGAAATTTTATTACTGGAAGTCCAGATGGATTTTTTAAATAAATCCCGGTCCTCACCGGGGCCTGAACACGGAACCTCCAGCACTCGAGGCGGACACCATACCTCGAGACCACTCAGCCCCGAGGAGATGGAATGTGAGGAGATGGAATGTAAAGAGAGCTGTTAGACACATACAAATCCAAAGATCATGTGATACATATTCAAGAGAGAACGACAGATGGCATACACGGTATTGTGAGGAGATGGAATGTGAAGAGATGGAATGTAAAGAGATGGAATGTCAGGAGATGGAATGTCTGGAGATTGAATGTGAGGAAATGGCATGTCAGGAGATGGAATGTGAGAAAATGGATTGTGAGGATATGGATTGTGAGGAGAGGAGTGTGAGGAGAGGAATGTGAGAAGATGGAATTTAGGGGATGCAATGTCAGGAGATGAAATGGAAAGAGGCTCCCTGTAAGAGACAGAACACGCCGAAGATCAATTGCCATTGGCCTTCTCCGTGTAGATAGTATCTGGTGTGATCTGATTAAGACATTCTCTTCAGCTGCCCGTTATCTCCCATTGAGATATAGGCCCTCTACCAACTCTCGCCAAGCCGCCCTATCTTTTGCGATCTCGTGAAGCCCATGCATGTCTTCCCCAATATTATTCACCCCTCTCTAATTCTCTTCGCCGTGTGTTTTAGGTTTCCCTCTCGTTTGTTTGTCCTGTAAGTTCCAGAGAAAGGACTTTCTACGTATACTATTATTATGTTTTCTCAGTGTTTGTCCTATCTAGCACAAGCGTCTAATCTTCTCTTTTTGATTGGTTGTAATCTGTCTAGTATGCTCTCAGAACTCCACATGAATATTTCTGTCATACCATGTTAGTCATATTAACCAGCGCAGGCACCAATGACTGAATGTTTATAATTTATTAGTAATGGTTTTAGTCACCGTTTCTAATTTATACAACAGTATCAATGTAACGTTCTTTCTTTCTTTTCTTTTGTCCATCACTATTCTATGCTGTTAGTTGTCGCAAGATTGTTTCATGATTGGTTTACGAACTAGGGTTCTGTCGCTTGGTATGCTGAAATGTTGTGGGTTTTCAAGGTGGTGATGACTCTGTTGATCCATCTTTTTCGCAGTCTCCTCTGCTTCTTGATGTTTCAATTTTCATGTTGTATGTTTTGGCTGCTGGTGACATTGGGTTAATTCTCACTAAATGGCCGAACCTAACGAATTTACAATTTAACGTAAGGGTTCAATATTCTAAGTTTGGACTTGTTGTAATACTAGTTGTAAATGTTTTCCCATAAATGTTCTAGTTATATATGAGGTCCTCGTGCTGTCTGTATTCTTATTTTAATATCTGTACCTGTTTTCTCATCTTTGTTTACAGTTTAAAGCTGGTTTAAGGGGGAGAGGATCGACTTGATTGCATCGGATTTTATCCCATATGGCTCGGCCTCTTTCCAATGGGCGGCCTACCGAAAGCGTCGCACAAAGCACGAACTCCGTAGCTCCAGCGACGATTTTCAGGAAATTGCACACAAGATTGCACTCGTGAACCGAATGATTCAGTCAATATTTGAAACATCAACCTTCGGTTTGTGAGGCAAGCGATTTAACGACATCGCCACGGAGACTCCCATCAGTCTTGCCAGATCTTGTTCTATATTACTACCTAAGTGTACGAACCAGCTCTCGATGTGAGGTATCACCACGAAAGGTTGGGGAACTATTTGCTTGATTCGGCGTCATTATCTTTGTCTTTGTTATATCCATTTTTGGACATAATTGTTGTGAAATTTTATTACGTGTATTTAGTTTATCTTGCAACTGAGCTACCCAAGCTTAATGCTTAGTACAAATTCCCCCAGTACAGTAACACTTAGCTGTTGTTAGATATGTGTAAATGGTCCCTGTCATGAAAATCACCGTGGATTAACCAGTTGATGATAACACAGGCGGTCTGATTAACGGCATGTTTTCAAGGCCACAATTGTTTTTAACAAATACAGAAAAAACAAGTCGGATCCAAGTAGAATTGCCCGGTTCGGGAGATAAAACAGTCCCGTCTGTCATTGAGAATTTCCCGACATCAAACGAAATGGCGGCTTTGATTGTCACCACACGACGGAAAGTTGTAGGCTTGTTATTGTGAACATTGGGACACCTGCATGACATCAAAAACGTCACGTGAACAATTCAAGGCTGTTTGCCAAGAAACATGATTTGTGTACGTTAGTGTAACTCAGACAGTTTACGTAGGCAGAAGTGATAGCTGGCTCGATCCGTGTGGAATAGAATCGCCTGTGTTCGTTTTCGCTTAACATGTGTCTTTTATGGCAAATGGTGTATTCGATTCAGAGATTGAGTCAGAATGGAATAAGGTATTTTAAGGATCGCATCTAGCTATAAATAATGTGGAATAGCTTAGAAATATAGTTAGAACTATATCATTGTGTTGTTGCATTGTGGTTAGGTAGTCAAGGAATATCAGCGACAATAGGCAGTCACATTGTTAAGATTAACTAGTGTAAGAAGGCAGGTGGCTCCGCTGATGGGGAATAGTGAAATGGGATGATATTTGGGGAGATTGGGGATGGGGAGTATGTCCAATGGTAGGATCTTCCAGTGAGGTCTGCTGGGGGGGGGGGGGGGTCTACACTTTACATTTTGCTCTGTCCTGTCTTAACCCACCGCAAACCGGAGTGAAGAGCTCCTCTGCCCATGACAGAATTGGTTCACTGTCATGTATCTGAGTGAGGATGTCAGCCTACCCCCATCCAATGGAGGTCAAAGACAGATGCTCTCACCAAGTGTATGGTTTTCTCTTTTACAGGTTCCCTTAGGTCACTCAAGCCACTGAGAATGGAGACCTTAGTGCAGGCAGTTATTCAGCAAATTTTGCACTGGGCCCATGATGAAAAGGGTTTAAAGGAACAATCATGAGAGTATTTATTAAACGTCACACGTTAGCAGAATACTAGAGATTGTTTTCTCCGCATCATTTTTGAGAAGGAACAATCGTGAAATTAATGTTTCAAACATAACATGTGAATAGAACAAGAGACTTGTTTTTTTTTAACACCACATGGGAAAAGTCCAGTGGGTATTATGTTTTCACACGACAGTTGAAAAGACTAATAGGTACGGTTTTTCCACATCACATGGGAATAGAACAGTATAAACTGATTAGGAAGTTATTATAACAATGGTCTTGTGAACAGTAGACACTTTAGACAAGAAGTACATATATTTTCAAAGAACAGTATTTTCGTGTCCTCATTAGACAAGGATGTTATAAGTCTAAGAATAATCGGGACATGTGATAACGATGTGTGATCCCGGCAGGATCAGGGTCAGACTGTGACTAGTTTCTTTTGAGTTATCAAACAGTCACCGGTGGAAGTCTACCTCTATCAGGATGGACACATACCTTGGTGAGGTCATTGTGGACTGAATGAAGATGTGGTGTGATCCTTTCTGGGATGATCGGGCTGGGCTCTTCAGCTACTTGGTCTAAGTCTGCACCCACTAGAATATTCGACACACATTCTACACATTACACACACACACACTTCTCACACCTATACTCTTGGTTTAATAAATTATTTTGTATTTATTTGTTAAAGCTAGAGTTATGGAGTATGTTATGTTGGGGAGGAGTGAGAGGGGGCATGATCCAGGAGTTTTGTGGACGGAGTCTGGTGGTTTCTCTATGACAATAATATTGGGTTAATAAAAATGTGGGTGCTGATTCCCCTCACTCCAGGGACGACACTAAAGTAAGAAGGGATAACTTACGACAGTCCCTTTATTGCACTCTCATTCCCCCATAAGTGTCTAGTCTCCTCCTATAGATGACACAAACAGAATTTCAGTACAGTTCACGAAACTCTTTGAACCTACGAGGATACTAATATATACCATAATCGAACAAACTTTAACCATTCGTTTTGCAGGTTGGTTTTCTCATTTTGAAATTTAGCATGGTTAGAGACCTGCGTATCTGTACAACTATCTCCGAACAGCCATAACAACGAATGGGAGGTGCCTTGAAGAATCTCTATGGCAAAGGTTGCCTTTTGCAAAATGGAAAACATACTGGTCAATACAAAGATGTCAATTACAACGAGAAAAAGAGTGTTGAAATGCTACACGGAGCCTGCACTTTTGTCTGGATGTAAAACTTGGACAATGAACTAAAAAAATATAATGGCAGTGGCAATAGGGTTTCTGTAAAAAATGCGAAGAATACCATGGACAGGCAGAAAACCAATGAGCAAGTCCTATAAGAAATAAGTGAAAGCAGTATACTGATTAGAGAAATTAGAAGTAGGCAGTTAAGATTTTTTGGGTACGTCATGAGAAGCAATAAACTGAAGAACTTGTGACCACTGGCAAGATTGAGGGAAAGAGAAAGATGTGTAAGCAGGGATGTAAATACCTGGAAGGCTTGGCCACGTAGCATGGTCGAAACAGGAACACTGAGCTGATCCAAGACTCTAGTCACCGTGTGAGGTGGCGAAAGATGACCGCCCAAGCTTATCGGCATGGCACATTTTTTGGCATGCTCTTGTCAATTTGTAACTGCCTAGGAAATATTTTACGCACACATCATGCTCAAGGCCCTCATATTTATTCTCACTATTGTCAGAAACCTCAAAATTGAGCAAAGCAAGAATAATTTACCCACCCCGAGAACGTTATTGACTGTAGCAGGATAAGTCAGTATGTAAAAATGAAACAAGAGTCATTTTGAAACATTATAGCTTTGAAACCAAGCGTAGTCCATACACACTATTTCTAGTACTGCTGGACATAATGTTTGCGTGTGGATTAGCTTTCCCTATTAACAGTGCCCCTCGTCATTAGGTGAACCCACTCCGACGTCAGAGGTACTTGTAATTTACGTCCCCAAGTCAAGGACGAGAGGTCAACATTTTACCTCGGCATCAGCACACCGCATGTTTAAGAACACGCATTCTTATCCATTCGGCCATGCTGACCTACAATGTTTCGTTTTAAACTCCTGGCATTTTGGTCAAGCTTTGCTGGACGGAAGTTGATAGAAATCATGGTGGGAAATATTCGTTCACATTCAGGTTTAATGCCCAGGAGCGGCTGCCGTGTGGCTAGATTGTCGGGCTCTCTTTCGGGAGACCCGGATTTGAATCCTCGGTAATTTGTGGATATTTTTCTGCGGGTGAGAAAAGGACAATCCTAACCTGCACAGTCGGCGGCGACTGCACTAGCCGGGTGGCCTGAATTCCTCTGGCTCAAGACACATCCTCACCCCCTCCTGGTCCTACAATTCAATGTTCTATAGGCAGTAGTTGACAAACAATTTATACCACAATTACACCACCGCTAATGTAACAGTCTCTGCTGTGATACTGAAAAATCCTGCTTAATAGACCTAAACAAACATTTCCTGAATAATCCATTGAGGAACCATTTGAGGCCGCTAAGACAGTTCATAATTAAACACACATGTATTGGTTGACGCTCAAAGAAGGACAAGGAGGAAGTAGAAAGTAGAGGACGCATTAGACAACATAAACATTGAAGTTATAGTTACCGACCGGGATTCGAACCTGTCACCTCCAAATGACGACGGCGCATGACAAACTAGACACCTCAGAAACATTTGCTAACTTGAAGTAGGATCACCGAGCTGTTAAATACATGGAACTCGGGGCAACAGAAACGCTTAATCAGACCGAAGTATTTCAGTTCACACGGCTGGATATTTCATGTCAATAATAATATTAAAATAAACACCTTCTGTAAAGGAATGATAGAAATATATGATCAAATCTATGTGACAGCAGAAAATAAATGCATAACTTGGATACAAGACTAAATCTGAGGCACTGAGTACAATGCAGAGATAACATTTCAGGCCCTTTGATCGGTCCATTCCCGCTGGCATTGAGGCCACACGCGCTGGATAACCTGGCCAGAGAGTCAATGTTTGTCCCTCACACATCAAATTGTTCCATTGCCCCCGTTTTCGTTTTAACACCAGAGAAACATGTTTTAACTGTCGACCCAAGTGTTTTCACTGCATATAGAACAATGCTCGCATAGTTTAAATATCTGTTCGTGAACATTTCTATTTGCTCATTTTATCCATTTCTTTCTCTTATTCTCTAAAAGAAAACATTACATTGTGTTTTGCTTGAGGTGGTGAAAACCGTTGTATGTTTGGTCTTGAAGCTTGTGTTACATTTATTATTTATTGTCAACAGTTCATTGGTGGAATACTGGCCTTTCGTATCAGGGAACGCAGGTTCCAGCACGAGTGATCTGTTAGAAGCCATGTTTAAAGCCCACTATGTCACATTTTATTTATGCATATCCAATTTACAGGACATCGCTGTCAACACCAGCATTTTACTACAGTTGTTGATGTCTTGGAAAGTGTTTCGTTCAGTAGTTTGTCATTGCTTTCTGTTCCCATACCAACACGTTAGAACCCTAGCGCTACACGGTCTGCTGCCAAATCGTTCGCCGCTGTATGTTACATTACCTGTATTTATTTGCATGTCCTGTGATCCTCCGTCCATATGGGATTAATGTACGAGATGATGTGGCCCTTTACCAGAAGAACATACAAACAGTTAGGTATGAATAGCTCCTGCGTAAAGATGGGACATACTAAACATGTCACTGTGTACATACCTTACAACAGACTCCATAAAAAAAATAAAAAATTTTTTTGTTGCGTATCTGTCATGAAATTACTGTGGATTAACCAGATGATGATAATACAGACAGTCTGATTCACGGCATGTTTTCAAGGCCACAATTGTTTTTAACAAATACAGAAAAAACAAGTCGGATACAAGTATAATTGCCCAACTCGGGAGATGAAACAGTCCCGTCTGTCATTGAGAATTCTCCGACATCAAACGAATTGGCGGCTTGTTATTGAAACCCGTTGTTGGGAGAATGCAGGAACTCGCTACCTTGTTTTGGAAGTTGCAACAAGGGGAATCACTTTTGCATTGATTAAACCAAGGGGACATAAGATTTCTGGAAATAGTTAGTGCCCTTGGGGGACACCTGCGTGACATCAAAGACTTCACTGGAACACTCCCAGCTCTTGACAGATACAAGACTTGTGTACATTAGTGTGGCCAAGGAAATTGACTAGGATTGACGTGTTTTGTTACCGCAGTTATGAAGTTCGGAGAGCTCTACAGTGTTAGATTAATTAAAAATTAAATAACATGTGTCTTTATGGCAAAGTGTAGAGGCCATCCAGGAATGATGCGGTATTGCATAAGGTAGTATTGATAGAATATTTAAGCCTAATTAATATAAGCAGTTGCCTTGGTAAAACTAGCTAGAGTAGTGAAGTGATGATTAGCTCTGCTAGTGTGAATAGTGTAGCAGGGTGATATTTGGAGAGATTAGGAATTGGTTGGGAGGTGGGGAAAGTGTCCAATAGTGGGATCTTTCAGTGGGTTGCCCACTGGGGTTCTGCACTCCGTTATTGATCTTTCCTTGTCCTAACCTGATTCATATTTAAGGGATGAGCCACTCTGATCCTTGACAGAGTTTAGTTCACTGATAACTCTCTGAGCAAGGCAGTAGGCCTACATTCAGCTAGTAGGGATTAGTATCAGGCGGCCTTCACCAGATGTGGTCTCTTTCTCTGACAGGTTCCCCTACGTCTATGAGGAAGCTCTACACTGGGTTTGATGGAGGTCAACTCTCCTTAAGAAGAACATCCAATGAACATTCATTTTATTTTATATGATGAATAAATACCCAGAAGAAAGTACAATCAGCACTGTTTATGCTAGGCCTAGGATCCAGAGGGTCCATACGAAACTGGCTCAGTGGAGTAAGACATTATAAACGATTCATTTACAATAGGGATTTACCCAGGGTGGGTGATACTCGTTTCTTCACCACATACCACTGAACAATAGAGTCTAGAGAAAGACATTTTGACATGAAGTTCTCGTGGAATAAGTTAGTCTAGAGAAGAACCTTGAACATGAAGTTCTCGTGGAATAATTTAGTACAGTGAAGAAGTACTTTAGAACAGTTTGTGTGTGACAATCTATGAACATGGATTAGAACAAATGTGAGACCTGTGACATTAAAACCTAGTTCTCACGGTACAGTGATCCGTACTTATTTGAGTTATAGGGACTGTAGTCTTTACAGTGATTGACAGATCCATGATTAAGGTTATACAGTACTATTTTTGGTGGATCATGCATCTAGTCGACCCAGTGGATTCCGGGGAAAGTCAACGTCTGGAAGAAGAGGAGCATCAATCGGTGAGGTGTTCACGTACTAAGCTATCATGCTGTGGTGTACCCTTGCTATGATGACCATCTGACTTGGGCTCCTGATCTGCTGCTCTGAATCTACATACACACTAGAATATTCGACACACATTCTACACCGTACACACACACACACACCTCTCACACCCATACTCTTTGCTTTAATAAATTATTTTTGTATTTATTTGTTAAAGCTAGAGTTGTTGAGTGTGTTGTGTTGGGGAAGAGTGAGAGGGGGCATGATCTAGGGGTGAGTGAGAGTGAGAAAGCGGTGTCTGCAGACTGACGGAGTTTTGTGGACGAGTCTGGTGGTTTCTCTAGGACAATAATATTGGGGTAATAAAAATGTGGGTGTTGATTCCCCTCACTCCAGGGACGACACTAAAGTAAGAAGGGATAACTTACGACAGTATCTCTTACGGGACGTTGCAGTCAACCCCAGCATTTTCAGCTGCTGTTGATGTACTAGGCAAGTGTTACGTTCAGTAGTTTGCCATTGCTTTCTGAACGACCGGCCCCTATACCTTTTTTCGAAAAAACCAGCACCGCCGTGTCTCGAACCCGGGTATACGGGCTCACAAACCGCGTTTGGAAGCCCTTAGCCACAGAGACCGGTCTCCATAAACTCCATAAACTCCATAGACTCCATAAAGGTGAACACAAATCACAGAGTGAAAATTCCCCCCACCCCCACCGTTCAATACACACACACACACACACAAACACACACACACACACAAACACACACACACACACACACAGACACAAACACACACACACACACACACACACACACAAACACACACACACACAGACACAAACACACACACACACACACAATCCAAAAATATATAATAATAAAATAAAAATAAGAATTCGTTTCGATTATATAAATCTTCACCACGGACTGGATAACACTAACAGATTTAAAGAAAATACATAAAATTATAAAATAATAGTAAATCACAGCCCCTTTATTGTAAAGAAGGCACAATAGTTGGGTTCAGTTCGATTTGTAAATGTGCTCTTATTCTACAAAGGCTGAGTCCAATGCAGCTGTTAATATTGCCAAATAAGAAATGTGTGGCCTAAAGATTTTCACTCTGTGATTTATTTTTGCCTTTATAGAGTCCGTTGTAATGTATATACACCGTATCCGTGTTTAGTATGTCTCATCTGTTCACAGGAGGTACATATACCTGTTTGTATTTTCTATTGTTATATTCTGCTGTACTTTAAAGTCAGAAATAGCGTTCTTGCATGTTACGTAGAACCAGTTTTAACATACGGCTGCGAATCCTGGACAATTAGTAAACACTGATCATATTCCGGTACAAACCCACGGCCTTGTCCACGTCAATTTGGAAGCACTATAATCGAGTTTCGTTCTCGTTTGAGCTCGTCAGTAGTGCATATCCTTGACCGGACCCGGAAACAAACCCAGGATCACTGGATGTGACGCGGGTGTGTAACCACTAGACCACGCGGTACACGCTAGACTCAAACAAATTCTCACACTAAAATACCACGTCACCCATCGTAGGTTATAACTCAAAATTTGCCCGATCGCCGCGATTGACATCAGTCATTCGATGGGCCTCGAATGATCAAGTCTTCTCGGCTGGCAAGGCACACAAGGTCGCTCGAGCTCAGTTGTGGGTTGTACTCAATCTTTAAATCTCAAATCCCGAAACAACCAAATAAATGAATTTGATTATTGCTCGCTGGACATTAGGCGATGGGTGACGTTGTAGTATTCTAGTGTGAGAATTTGGTTGCGTCTAGCGTGTGCCGCGTGGTTTAGTGGTTACACAACCGCGTCACACACCAGTGATCCGGGATTTGTTTCCGGGTCCGGTCAAGGATATGCACTACTGACGAGCTCAAACGAGAGCGAAACTCGGGTATAGTGCTTCCAAACTGACGTGGACAAGACCTTAGGTTCGTACCGGAATACGATCAGCGTTGCCAATTGAGGGTTGTGCTCAATTTTTAAATCTCAAATCCCCAAAAAACCAAATAAATCAGTTAGTAAACAGGCGAAAAGGAAGTAGATGACAGTGAAAGTTGTTTATTTTTACTTTTCGTGTGTCTGAAAAAAATAAACAATAAACAACAACAACTAGACTATTATTATGCATACCCTGCTTTTAATTCCACCCTTTTTATCCAGCAGTTGGAAACAGTGGTTTCACCAACCATTCTTCTTCAGCGGCGGGTTATTCATATCGTTACAACAGATTGCTGTCCCGTAACTTTATCGTCATGGGCAACGGCTGCAGTCACCACAACAAGCCGGCCTATCTATTCTCTGAATGATGAAAGGACAAGGCAATGGGAATCGATGAAAGACGACCGCTGTTGAGATCTGTAATTAAGGACAAAGTGTTGTAAACAAGCGGGGTAATTTAGACAAACGGGGGAGTAAGGTTTCTTTCTTTCTTCTTTCTTTCTTTCTTTCTTTCTTTCTTTCTTTCTTTCTTTTTTTCTTTCTTTCCTTCCTTCTTTCTTTTTTCCTATAATTCTTTCTTTCTTTCTTTCTTTCTTTCTATAATTCAATTATTCTTTCTTTCTTTCTTTCTTCCTATAATTCAATTATCCTTTCTTTCTTTCTTTCTTTCTTTCTTACTTTCTTTCTTTCTTTCTTTCTTTCTTTCTTTCTTTCTATAATTCAATTATTCTTTCTTTCTTTCTTTCTTTCTTTCTTTATTTCTTTCTTCCTTCCTATAATTCAATTATTCTTTCTTTCTTTCTTTCTTTCTATAATTCAATTATTCTTTCTTTCTTTCTTTCTTCTTATAATTACATTATTCTTTCTTTCTTTCTTTCTCTCTTTCTTTCTTTCTTCCTATAATTCAATTATTCTTTCTTTCTTTCTTTCTTTCTTCCTATAATTCAATTATTCTTTCTTTCTGTCTGTCTTTCTTTCTTTCTTTCTTTCTTCCTTTCTTCCTATAATTCAATTATCCTTTCTTTCGTTCTTTCTTTCTTTCTTTCTTTCTTTCTTTCTTTCTTTCTTTCTATAATCCAATTATTCTTTCTTTCTTTCTTTCTTTATTTCTTTCTTCCTTCCTATAATTCAATTATTCTTTCTTTCTTTCTTTCTTTCTTTCTTTCTTTCTTTCTTTCTTTCTTTCTATAATTCAATTATTCTTTCTTTCTTTCTTTCTTTCTTCCTATAATTAAATTATTCTTTCTTTCTTTCTTTCTTTCTTTCTTTCTTTCTTTCTTTTTTCCTATAATTCAATTATTCTTTCTTTCTTTCTTTCTTTCTTTCTTCCTATAAATCAATTATTCTTTCTTTCTTTCTTTCTTTCTTCCTATAATTCAATTATTCTTTCTTTCTTTCTTTCTCTCTTTCTTTCTTTCTTTCTTTCTTCCTATAATTCAATTATTCTTTCTTTCTTTCTTTCTTTCTTCCTATAAATCAATTATTCTTTCTTTCTTTCTTTCTTTCTTTCTTTCTGTCTTGTCTGTCTGTTTGCCTGCCTGCCCGCCTGCCTGTCTGTCTGTCTGCCTGCCTGCCTGCCTGCCTGCCTGCCTGTCTGTCTGTCTGTCTGTCTGTCTGCCTGCCTGCCTGTCTGTCTGTCTGTCTGTCTGTCTGTCTGTCTGTCTCCTGAAATTATCATGTCAGGTCCGATTATATATACAAATGTCAACCCAGCAACCGAAAATTAGCATTATCCTTCAATAATACTCCAGTCAGAAGAATGTGGGCAAGGGATCAACGAAGAAGGGTTAAGTTGCTCTTCACTATACATATACCTGGTCCGTGGCGAAGTCGTTACGTACGCAGTTCGTAATCCCGCATACCCGCGTTCGTAACACAGCTGATGGCAATTTGGCAGCAGACCGCCTTGCGTTGGTTTCTTACGAAATGTTTTGGGTACTAATTGTTCAGAAAGCAATGTCAAACTACTGAGCGTAATCTTGCCAAGAAATAAACAATCAGCTGAAAGATGCTGATGTTGACAGCGATGTCCTATAAAGGATATGCAAACAATATTAATATAGCTTGTTATGTAATTAAGTTGAAATAATTTATTATGCTACTTAATTCTGAGTTGAACGTGTGTGTGTGTGTGTGTGTGTGTGTGTGTGTGTGTGTGTTTGTGTGTGTGTGTGTGTGTGTGTGTGTGTGTGTTGGTGTGGGTGTGTGTGTTATCCTGAAGTGCGCGCCTTGCGAGATACAGCGAAAGATGCCAGACAACAAATTGAGCAATATATTGTTTTTGTGATGAGAAGAGAAGCATTTTGGGGACATCATGACCACTGGAAATATCAAGGGGAAGAGAGGCAGAAGCAGACTAAGAAATCATGCTGATTGGACTAAGAAGTTGGTATGGAGCAATATCATCAGCAGAGTTGATCCAGAACACCGAAGACCGAGATTTGTGGAGATTCATGAACACTTACACCAGCTTGCAAGGCACTTGATGGTGATGATGATGATAATGATATTGTATTTGTCTTCATTATTATAAGTAATAATATGTGTTTCCAAAGTCAGAGTGTAGCGGGAGGGTAAGGTTTCTATCTTTCTGGCAAAACTGGTGTGTAGTCAGTAAAGCAAATGTGTAGATCTTTGTTTACTTCTATAGAACGTTCAGTTACTGTTCTCATTATATACACAATATTTACCCTTGCCTTCTACAAACCCACATTGTTCTTCTCTTATTTCAGGTTGTATTTTCTTCCTAACTTTTTGCATAATAATTCTTAGCAAAATCTTTGTGATGTGACTCATTATTCTAATTGTTCGATGTTGATCACATTCCAAGGCTCCTGATTTCTTTGGGATTGCAAAAGAGACATGTCGACATGATAAGGATGCTTGAAGATCTACAAGTTGATGGAAAAGACCTTAGACTTGTAGAAAACATATATTGGAAACAACAACTGATGTTGGACAGCAGGATGTCTTCATCCGACATACGGGATTTCACGCTGGAGTTCACAGCCAGCGAATGCAAGCATGCAAGCAAGCAAGCAAGCAAGTAACAAGCTGCCATAAGAATTGATAATGAAGTAGGTCAATAGCAGCCTATTAAGAGAGATGTGAGACAGGGATGTGTAATGTCTCCAGATCTTTTTTTTTTCCCTGAACAGTGAAAATATTTTCAGAAATATAGAAGATATGAAGGAATCAAGATTGGGGAACGTTGCACAAACCACATTAGATATGCAGATGATACAGTCTTGATTGCAGACAATGAACAGGACCTGCAACATTTAGTAGATGAGGTTGTTGCACACAGTGAGCAACTAGGGTTAGAATTGAATTTTAAGAAGACACAGATTATGGTCGTCACTGGGAAGAAGGAAATACCACAATGTACTATACAAGTAAATGGGCATGTTCTTAAACAAGTGAATCGTTACAGTTATCTCGTAACAGTCATAACATCTGATGGGAGATGTATTGAAGAGATTAGAACAAGAAATGCCGTTGCCAAGGTAGTCTGTTGCAAGATGAACAACATACTGACCAATAAAACGATATCAACTGAAACGAGAAAAAGAATGTTGAAGTGCTACATAAAACCTGTACTTTTGTATGAATGTGAAGCGTGGACATGAGCAGACAAGCTGAAACACTTCTGATGGCAGTGGAAATGTGGTTTCTGAGGAAAATGCAAAAAATACCATGGACAGACAGAAAAACCAATGAACAAGTTCTTCAAAACACAAATGAAAATCGTAAACTGTTTAGAGAGCGACATTAGACGTCATTGGCACCTTGCCGTCTTGACAGACGATAGTTTGTAAGGGATGGAGTTATTGCCTCTCCATAGCACAAAGCCTGGGCTAAAATATAGAAATCATGTGTTGCCCATGCAGCATGATACCTCTCTCGGCCTGCCTAGTTCACTCCAGAGGAAAGGTAACACCTCTAAATCTGGAACAAGACAAGCTGCAGAAGCTGCCGGATCAGCAAAACAATGCTCTAACTGTCCGCCTGTCGGAGCTTCGATCCTAGACCAGCCGCCAACCAAGTGTTAGGGGCTGGTCTTGCCCTGCCATGACATTTTGTCTTTATGTTGCATTTCCTCGTACGAGGGTAAGGCTTGTACCCTCCCAATTGCGCTCTTCCGCCCGAAGCCGTTGGCACAATGTGAGGTGTCGGGTTTGGTAAGCGCCGCCCAACGTTCGGCGCTAACAGAAAGCAGGTAGTACCGTCTACTGTTATACGGTAGCTCAGTCATATCTGACTAAGACCTGACACAAACACACATTAGACAATCACAATTTTTTGGGCATGTTATGAGAAGAAATGAATTAGAGAATTTGGTGACAACTGGCAAGATCGAAAGGAATAGACCAAGGGAAAGACAGAGAAGTAAATACCTGGATGGCTTGGCCACGTGGCATGGTAGAGACAGAAACATGGAGCTGATCCACGACTCTGGTGATCGAATGAGATGGCAAAACATTACCGCCCACGCTTATTGGCATGGCACATGTTGTATGGATGGATGGATAGATGGATGGATGGATGGATGGATGGATGGAAGCATGGATGGATGGATGGATGGATGGAGCTTTGCAAATCACAGTTACGAAAATCTAGGACGTTGCGACGACTAGCTTTAATACGCAGACAAATACACAAAACACAAACATACAAACACGGGGAAGGCACAACATGAAGGCATAAGAACGGGATGAGAAGAATGGACAGATGAAATAATTGCGAACAATGAAAGGAAAAGGAAATAATCTGAAGAAATGTGCCTCTTATCTCAGGATCCCAGGCTGTGATACTGTGAAAGAAGAAGATATAACTTCTTGATCGTTACTATCAAGAGAAAGATTAACAAACCATGTAGCAACACTGCTGCTGAAATTACAAGTGCACATTCAGAGAACACGGCTGTAATTAGGGACAGCGATAGCCTTGGTGCAGACATGCAGAGATTTAATGGTCTTGACAGATGATTGGACTAGTTCCATTACACCAGGTCATTATTCAAATTACGCGCCAAACGATTTTAAATTATATTAAAAGGGATCATGGGTGGGGAGTGAAGCAGTGGTAGCGTGGTGGCCAGACGCTCGCCTTCCACCCTGGTGATGCTTGGTTTGAGTCCTCATCTAAACGGATGTTAAAATTGATCTTTGGCTTCAGGGTCCAACCAGATTAAAATGGATACCAGAAAATGTCTGAGAAATAAAGGCAGCAGATGTAATAATGACATCTCCCATGGAATGCTGAATTATATACAAAAATATCTATAAACTTACACAGTGTAATTTTAGGCGGGTTAAAACATTCTTTACTTACGGTTCTTAAGTTAGACATCGTCAGCAAAGTAGTGTCAGGAAAATACCTTCGTGTTTTTTTGTGTGTTTACTTTCAGCGTAATCTATGGATGGTTTTTTTTCCTTTTCATATTTACAGTAGATAATTCTCTGTGTTTACCTTTGACATAGTTGTTTCTATGTCTTTATTGAATATTAGGTCCTCAAAAAAAATTACTGCTTAGATATGTGAACTGTGAGATCTAATTTATTTTGGTGTTTTTGCTTGTGTCTTGGTGTCTCGTTGGGGTATGTTGGTGTCGTATTGGTGTTTAGTTGATGTCTTGCTTTTGTTTAGTTGGAATCTTGTTGGGGTCTTGCTGTTGTTTGGTTGGAATCGTGTTGGAGACTTGCTGGTGTTTTGTTGGTGGTTTGTTGGTTTCTTGTTGGTGTCTTATTGGTGTATTGCTGGTGTCCAGTTGGTATCTTGTTTGTGTCTTGTTATTGTATTGCTAGTGTCTTCTTGGTGTCTTGTTTGCGTCTTGCTGTTGTATTGTTGATGTCTTGTTGGAGTAATGTTGGCGTCTCGTTGGTTTCTTGTTGGTTGTTTGCTAATGTCTTGTTGGTGTCTTCTTGGTGTCTTGTTAGTGTCGTGTTGGTGTCTTTTTTGTCCTTTATTGGTGTCTTATTTGTGTCCTACTGGTGTCTTATTTGTGTCCTACTGGTGTCTTGTTGGTGCCTTGCTAGTGTCTTGTTGGTGTCTTTTTTGTCTTTTATTGGTGTCTTATTTGTGTCCTACTGGTGTCTTATTTGTGTCCTACTGGTGTCTTGTTGGTGCCTTGCTAGTGTCTTGTTGGTGTCTTTTTTGTCTTTTATTGGTGTCTTATTTGTGTCCTGCTGGTGTCCTGTTGGTGTCTTGCTAGTGTTCTGATTATTTTGATTGTTCTTCTTGTACGTGTTGACTTTCATATTGCAGATTTCACGTGTTATTGAAAGTCACCCCATATAGTGAATGTATTTCATCTAAGCATGTTGACAATATGAGGCTAGCGCCATGTGCTCAATACTCTTCCGTGTGTGAAAGAAGCCCTATATTTACTTAATCATCATCATCACATCACTAGGATACCCTGACAGAATGGAAACGGGGGTTCTTCACATGTTTCAAACACACTTAAACGCATATCGCATACACACACAGAGATACGCACACAGAAACACTCACAACACACACACACACACGCACATATACTCCCACGCACTTACATCTATGTAACTACCTACCTACATATCTAACTAACTATCTACCTACCACCCACCTACCTACCTACTTACCTAGCTACCTACCTACTTACCTACCCACCTACCTACCCACCTTCCTACTTACCTACTTACCCAACCAACCTACCTACCTACTTATCCGCCTACCTACCTACCTACCTACTTAACTACCTGGCTCTCTGTCTGTCTGTCTGCCTGCCTGCCTGCCTGCTTACCTGTCTGTCTGTATAAACAGTCCCTGTAGAGATATAGTACAATATCTTTGTTGGAGAAGTGTATCTAGACAAACCACACACCATTACATGTACACCTGTCAAGGTTCAAACGGCCCGTACTTTAATGCACCGCACTTAAGAGTTACTACCCAGCCTTCCAAATAACTTACCAACCTACCCACCAACCAACATATCATCAAATATTTTGTCGGCTGACGTGTGCAGTCATGTTATTCCAAAACCTGCTATCTCCAACGGCATGATTAGTTGACTCTCTTCCGTGCCATGACGCAAGACTTTCAAGCATCTTCTCTCGCTGTCTTCCTCTATCTCTCCTTCACACAAATCTTTCCGATTCTCACAACATGCTCCTGTTTTTTGTCCTGCTCATAGTGTGGCCAACTAAATGATGACTGCTTCTTTCTGATTGTTTGTGATCATTTGTCGTTGCGATTTAGCCTCCCTTAAAATCTCCAGCATATACATATTGACACTGTCCTAGACAGGACGCTTCAGAGATGTTATAAAGTGTGTTTCATGTCCTTTACAGAACTTCGATATCAACCTCAACTTTTTTTTTTGTTTAGCTGTTTGCGATTTTCAAGGCAATGTTACGTTCAGTAGATCGCAAATGCTTTTTATACTACCGACGTTCAATACCATTCTTAAAAATCAACTCAATGTGGTTTGCTTCCAAATCTCTTGCAGCTGATATCGAACCCTATTTGTGAGATTGTGAAACGTGATCATTAACTCATAGCTACAGAGGCCGACAGGGCAGATAGTTATATACTTATTATACACTTAATTCATATCACAGTGGTAGAAATTATAATCGCGCTCGCTCATAAACTTCCAGTGCACTGATGGCGTGGTGGGCTGTTCCACTCCCTACAAAAGCATTAATTTGGATTTAAGCATACCATGGACAGCCAGAAAGACCAATGAACAAGTCCTTCAAGAGACAAATGAAGATCGTAAATTGATTAGAGTAATTAGACGTAGACAGTCAAAATTTTTTGGGCATGTTATGAGAAGAAATGGATTGGAGAATTTGGTGACAACTGGTAAGATCGAGGGGAACAGACCAAGGGGAAGACCTAGAAGCAAGTACCTGGATGGCTTGGCCTTGTGGCATGGTCGAGACAGAAACACGGAGCTGATCCACGACTCTGGTGATCGAGTGAGATGGCAGAACATGACCGCCCACGCTTACCGGCATGGCACATGATGGATGGATGGATCGCCTATTGGTCCAGAAGTCAATGGCAAGCTACTAACGTTCATTTGCCTAGAAAATCAAGCTGTGATTGATCTCAACGTCCTGCAAAGGACACTCTACATACGTATTTCATGTATCCTGGTAACAGGTCGTAATAAGAATACTGAAAACTGAATACTGAATGTAAGAACCGTCATCAAGGCACTCGAGACGTTCCCATAAGTGTCCCACTCTTAAAAGCCACAGAAGAGTTTCCATGTCGATTATTCCAATATAAATTTGATTAAAATTTACATCTGGATTTTCCTCGACGCTTTGAGTATCGTCCAGAACTTCCACCCATTCTCTTCAGCTAGTATTTCCAGATATGGACACTCCGTCTGTTCGTAATAAGATATGGGCACTATGTCTGCTCGAAATAAGAACAATCTGTCAAATGGGAGGGCGTATTATCCGCAATACAACACCGAGTGGTGGCTTCGGAAGGTTTAAGGCTAATTTCTGAAACATTGAAGTAAGCGTGAAGGTAAGACTTGGCATTTTTAAAGTGGACTTTGTCGAATAGACATCTTTGTCAGGATTATTGATGTGATCAATGTAATCACATGATTACTGTCGTGGCGATGAGTGCGTGCGTGTGTGTGTGTGTGTGTGTGTGTGTGTGTGTGTGTGTGTGTGTGTGCGTGCGTGCGTGTGTTTGTTTTTGTGTGTGTGTGTGTGTGTGTGTGTGTGTGTGTGTGTGTGGTAGCTGTTATGGTTAAGTGATTGGTTTTGTAAAGATTCCATTGAAGCGTTTGTCGGCGGATGGATATTTTAGCGTGTAATTGACCCATTATCGATATATATTTTCTTATAATAAGACATTAACATTATATATACATGAATAAATAAACACACCTGTATTGTCCTTGACCTCGATCGACCATCACTGCATCTATCTGTTTTTGTGACTTACGCATCTATTTATGTATATATCAATTGGGGAACACTTTGTGGCCACTAAGACAGTACATAAATCAGTACAAATGTACTGTTTGGCGCTCACAGAAGTAGAACAAAGAAGTAGAGACTTGAGGACACACTATAGAACATAATTCGTAGAATTATATAGAACATTTACATATAGAACTATTCGAAAGCAATAGTTACCTACAGGGATTCGAACCTGTCAACTCTAAATGATGAAAGAGCCTCTAGCCGGAACATGTGTTCTACACGCCCCTATAAAGAACTGGTGTCTTCTTAGTCAGGTCTATCAGCCACCTGAATCCACAACTATGGAATATGAACATAATTTATTAATTCATTTAGTAGCTTGCCCTTTGCAGAACCTCGCTCCCAAACAACCTTACGGAAAACTTCTCGGTCATAAGCAAGCTGTCCCGCGTCAGATACACCCATCTGGAGATCATCTGCCACATCCTGCACCCATCTTCTCTTTGACCTTCCTCTTTCTTTTTCCCCGCGCATATACCGCTCCTGTATTGTCCTCTCCAAACTTTCATGACGTTTCAAGTGAACAAAATATTTCATTTTTCTTTGTTGTATCGTCTTTAGTAGCCAACCTTCTTCACTATTCAGATCTTGTCGTATGATCCATACGCATTTGTTAAGAATTAGTATCTATAATTAATAAACATACACGTATTATTTGGCGCTCATGTAAGTAAAATAAAGAAGTATAAGGAAGAAATATACTATGGAATATAGACTGAATATATCTATAATTAATACATGTATTGTTTGGTGTTCATAAAAAATGGCGTACTCCATATACCGTAGTTGATAGCGCACGCCCCGGAAGCCTTCTCTGCGCCATGTCCCCTGGCCCTACTCTTTGTTTTCGTCTCGACCTGGTATAGTCTCTCGCGTTCCTCAACCTAACACGCCAACTAAACTTTCTGCATTCACGAGTCGTCCGTCTTGGGCGAGACTGTTCAGTGTAACTGATTCAGTGCCAAACAGTAAAATAGGTTAGGACCAAACATGGTACACAATCAAATAAATCAAGTATTATAATGTATGTTTCCATTCCCTGAGCATCGACATTGCGGAAGAACCACGAAACAAAACAAATAACACGATAATCTTAGGACGGCGATATATCGTCCTTCTGTCCAAATGGGAGATCACATTGGTGATATATTATCCTTCCTACAGTGAATCAGTTGCCGGCTCCGTGGCCTAGGGTTTACGGACTCAGTTCGTAACCTCACAAACCCGCATTCGAAACACAGCTGCGGAGCGATTTGGCAGCAGACCATATTGCGTTGGTTTGTTTACGACATGATTTGGGTGTCAGTCGTTCAGAAAGCAATGGCAAACTACTGAACGTAGACTTGCCAAAAGTTTTTTTTTTTAAATCAATTACAAAATGCTGCTGTTGACTGCAACGTCCTTATACGATATGAAACTAACTATACTGAATCAGTAATGGTAACTCATTAGTATCCGGTTAATTCATTTGTTTTGGGGTGGCTTCTTTTGGTCACTGGATTTAGAACTCAAGCGTTGTCAACTACACGAGTTACTACTTCTAGTGCCCCGGACTGCATGTTGCGTGTTACTCTTCTTCCTGTGTTGGCTTTATCAGTAGCTGTTGTTAATTATCTGTTCTTTTGTATGGATGTGAAACTTGGACAATGAACAGTCAAGCTGAAAAGCATCTGATGGCTGCAGAAATGTGGTTTCTGAGTAGAATGCAAAGAATACCATGGACAGACAGAAAAACCAATGACCAAGTACTACAGGAGACAAATGAACAACGTAAACTGATTAGAGAAATTAGACGTAGACAGTCAAAATTTTTTGGACATGTTATGAGAAGAAATGGATTGGAGAACTTAGTGATAACTGGCAAGATTGAAGGGAACAGACCATGAGGAAGACCGAGAGGAAAATACCTGGATGGCTTGGCCACATGGCATGGACGAGACAGGAACACTGAGCTGATCCACGACACTGGTGATCGAGTGAAATGGCGAGTCATGACCGCCCACGCTTTCCGGCATGGCACATGATTGATTGATTGAATCTGTAATGTGACTGTCCCACTGTGAGTTCGAATCCCAATCTTAACCAATAAGGTGCTTCATGACACAGTGGATATGCCGTCCGCGCCCTGCTCATAAGGTCGTGAGTTCTGTAAGGGACTTCATCGCTCGGTCAGGGAGTGACATTTGTTTCAGAAACCTTTGCGAGTTCATAGCCGGCGTTACATGTGATTGACGCTTTCCACAGACAGTTAGATATTCTGTGGAAAAAGACTGAGCTTGATGGCAATATTGCTCGCTCATAAACTTTCAGTGCACTGAAAGCGAGTTAGACGGCAGTTAGCTACTCTGCGAAGAAAGACTGAGCTAGATGGCAATATTGCTCGCTCATAAACTTTCAGTGCACTGAAAGCGAGTTAGACAGCAGTTAGCTACTCTGCGAAGAAAGACTGAGCTGTATGGGGTAAACCTAGGTGCAAATCAGTCAATCCCCTTGCGTTCCATCCCTTCTAATTTCAACGAGTGATATGTTTTCCCATATCCTATTTACAGGGCATCGCTGTCAATACCAGAATTGTTGTTATTGATGTCTTGGCAAGTTTGCATTCAGTAGATTGCCATTGCTTTCTGAACGACCGGCTCCCATACAATCACGCTAACATCCAGCGCGACACAGTCTGCTGCCAGATCGGTCGCAGCTGTGTTCTCGAACGCAGGTAAGCGGAATCACGAACCATGTCCGTAATGCCTTTGCCACGGAGAACGGCAATCAGTGATATTTTTGTTTTGTTCGCATATCCTTTACGGGACATCGCTGTCAACATCAGCATATTTCTGCTGATTGTTGATTTACTGGCAAGATTACGCTCAGTAGTTTGCCATTGCTTTCTGAGCGGCCGGCTCACATACCCCGTAAGTTACTGACGCGGCGAGAACCGCTACCGATTCTCGCGCACGTCACGTTACTCACCAGAGTATACGAGATTACGGAGAAAGTCGTGTAACCCCTAGACCAGGGAGACCGGCAACCAGTGTTAACCTGATATACATAAGTAAGCTGCAGGAGACAGCACAAGATGGCGCGGCTTGGAGCGGTTTCATTAAGGAACTACGCCCCAATGGGGGACTAATTGGCAGAAGGAGAAGCGTGACACACTTAGAAGGGAAACATACGAGGAAGTCAATACGTAAGTCACAAATGGCTGTAGAAAAATACCTAAATATTATAACAACTTGAAACCGGTTTATTTTTATACATACATTGTCCTTTTATTTCTCAACATAATTTCCACCAACATTGATGCACTTATCCCATCGTTTTATCATCCTCCTAAACCGGTTGTACAGTTTGTTTTATAAATCACGTTTTCACTTCACATTCAACTTCGGCGTCATTCGCGAAATTACTCACGCCTAGGAAGGTTTTCAGTGGACCAAAAAAAGGTGGAAATCGCTAGGGGCTAAGTCGGGGCTGTAAGGTGAATGTTCCAAAACTTCCCACCGTAGTTGGTTAATTTTCTCCTGAGTTAATCGCGCCGCATGCGGTCTGGCATTGCCATGAAGAAGAAACACTTCTCTAGTCAGCAGTCCTTGAAAGTTCATTCGATCATGCATTATGCTGTATACTGAACCATGTGAGCATTCTATTGCAGATGCTACAGAGTCTATCATTACTCGCCTGTCACCGATAATCATCACCTCCACTCGCTGCACTGATGCTTCTTTTGCAATCTCAAAAGGACGACCATATTGGATTTCATCAACAATTTTAGAGCGTCCTTCAGAAAGTTTTTCTACCCAGCTATGCACCGCTTTACGGGACAAACATTTGTCAGCATAAACAGGAAGCATTTCCTTATGAATGTCTTTTGCAGGCAGTACTTTTGCCCATAAAAACGCAAAACAGCACGTTGCTCTTTGGTTGTACACTCCATAAGGACAGTCGTCATTTTGTTTATTGCGCTGCGCATGCGCATGAGACACCTAGCGCTACCTGACGAACGGGAATATAAAGTTCGGTGTTGCTGTCACCTGATGACACCTGTAGAAAACACCAACTACATTTACCTGCCATCCCACAGGACTGTATGACTTACTTATTGACTTGTCCTCGTACAAAACGATTGTTATTCTTCGTGGAGAGAAACTCTTCCTGACAGTTTAATCCGCTGATATTCAGCTAGGAATCCCCGCCATATCTTTAAGTCCAGTCAGTTATTGGTTATAATCCTACTTCTGCAATTTATTACCAGCATTTCCTGGAATGTCAGGCCCTGCGCCAAGTAGCCGGGTATCCCGTCAATCAATAATGAAATCCATCCTCGCATATTAAGTGAACTGTCCCGACAGCGGCCCTGTAGACGGAAACAAGAAGATATACTTAAAAAATGGCCTTGTGTTTATTGCGATCCGGTTTCCTGTGTTGGGTCTTCTTCTTCTTTTCTTCTTCTTCTTCTTCTTCTTCTTCTTCTTCTTCTTCTTCTTCTTCTTCTTCTTCTTCTTCTTCTTCTTCTTCTTCTTCTTCTTCTTCTTCTTCTTCTTCTTCATCTTCTTCTTCTTCTTCTTCTTCTTCTTCTTCTTCTTCTTCTTCTTCTTCTTCTTCTTCTTCTTCTTCTTCTTCTTCTCTTCTTCTTCTTCTTCTTCTTCTATTTCTTCTTCTTCTTTCTTCTTCTTCTTCTCTTCTCTTCTTCTTCTTCTTCTTCTTCTTCTTCTTCTCGACAACTCGTAGTTTCATCTTAGGCAAATCCTTGTAGACAGTGACATCGTCTATCATCGACCTGGGCCTGGAATATTCTTCAATCGTACACTTATTCTCACAGGGTGTCAATAAACACACTGTGTTGTTTCAACTTTAGATCCATATATGCCACCACATCATCACCACGCCCACAACCACCACCACCATTATTATCATCATCATGATTCCTACAGGATCCTCTTTGGGAGTTGGCACTCATGCCCACCTTGGAAGAGAAGATGATCTAGGTCACCTGGGATGTTTCCTTGTTGACGGTTGGGTACTTGGAAGCGGTTCACATGGATGTTCGAACTGGTTAGTTTGGGAACCTGATGGTAGCAGAGGCAGAATAAGAAGGTTGGGAGGCAGCAGTAGCAGAAGCAGGGGATATTTTGTTCTTTCATACATGTGCTTGGAACAGAAAGAGCTAAAGTAACAACTAATCGGAACAGAAAGATCTACAGTAACAACTGACAGGAACAGAAGAAGCTAAAGTAACAATTGACGAAACAGAAAGAGATAAAGTAACAACTTATATGAAAAGAAAAATGAGCTAAAGTAAAAATTGACTGGAACAGAAAGAGCTAAAGTAACAATTGACCAGAACAAAAAGAGCTAAAATAACTATTGGCTGGAACAGAAACAGCTAAGGTGACAATTGACTGGAACAGAAATAGCTAAAGTAGCAATTAACAGGAAATAACAACTGACCGGAACAGAAAGAACTAAAGTAACAATTAGCCGTTACAAAAAGAGCTGAAAGTAACAATTGACCGGAACAGAAAGGTCTAAAGTAACAAGTAACGAGAACAGAAAGAGCTGTATTAACAATTGAAGAGAAATGAAAGATCTAAAGTAACAATTGACTGGAACAGATATTGTCAAGTAACAATTGACTAGATTAGAAAGTGCTGAAGTAACAATTGACCGGAACAGAAAGAGCTGAAGTAACAATTAGCCAGAACAGAAAGAGCTAAAGTAGCAATTGACCGGAACAGATCTGTTGGATCTGTTCATCTTTCTCAATGTGATCCTGCCCGTTATAATTAATTTAGCTGTTACTGGCTCAGTGGATTGAGACCATAAATAGAGTTCCGGAGAACCAAGGAATACCTCCAGGAAACCAATGAAAAGTTTTCTGTGTATCCCCAAAATATCCTTTGGTGGTTCCTTGCCGCTCCTCTACCAGCTAAATAATTATTAATCTAGGGTGTTAATTAAAACAATTTTACTACGACAAGAGAACTCTCAAAAGAGACAATGACCCTTATTTTCAAATTTATTACACTTAACTAGTGTTATTGAACAATAATGTCATAAACATACATAATCAGTGCATTAACATAACAAGATTATATACATATTCATCTCTAACTATATATCTATTTCTTGGCTGTGCCCACTGTACAATCCATCACCATCAGTGCTGTCTCAGTTTTCTATTATAATTATTATGCCTCTTGTTGTGGCCTATTTATAAGCTGTGGATAAAACTGGATACACTTTGATTGGTCCACCATCAAGTTCTTAGATCTCTGCGGCAATCAGTCAGTGCTAAATATATGTGATAATTTATTGAGTTCCTATGTTCCAGGATACGGGTTAGTGGCTCACTGATTTTTCTACCTCTGTACATCAACTAAGTTCTCACGGATACCTGTCCTTTTTTTTTGGGGGGGGGGGGGGGGGTAGAAGAAATCTGCAGAAAGATGCTTGTGACTAGTATTTGGCCTCACTCTACCAGCTGCCTCAATCAGTCAAGCTGCTTCATTCACCAAAGTCGGGTCTGGTTCTGACTGAAATTTCAGCATTCAACAAACATCTAATCACATCCTCAATATGACATTATAAATGCAATGCTGCAAACTCCCAAGAACACAACAAGTGAAATCAATAAAAGGAATCTTGTTCCTAGAGAAAAATAAACAGGAGACAGGTGGTCTTGGTGGTCTCAACTAGTTATCACCAACATAATTGGTTGCTCTCCCTCCAATCTTCCATTATAAGGTGTTCAATGTTTAGACTAGCAAATGTGCAGTTTCATCGTCACCTATGCCTGTCATCATAGTCTCCCGGTTGAGTGATACCTTGATTGATTTGGAATTTGACAACTCAAGTTCACCATCCTCTTCTGTACCTAGTTATTTTCTCTACATCTTCTTCCATTAAAGGAAAAGGGCCACATACATTAACGGGTTTTAAAATCATTCCCCATTGCAATTAGTATTTGCTTATAAACAATATAATTACATCATGGTATCCATTCTGGGATAGTATTCAGGTGAATTCTTTTCTAATCAAAAGTTTCAAGGCGAGTATAATCCCTCGTATTCACCGTGTCTGTAATATGCTTGTACTTCATTTATCATCATCATCATTCTCATTATCATCATCATCATTGTTATTACAAACATCATCAGCATTCTCATCCTTATCATTATGTCATTATCATCATCATCATTATCATTACAATCATCATCTTCATTACAATAATCATCATCATTATTGTTATTACAATCATCATCTCATTATCATTACACTCATCTGGACACTAGCCCATATGTTGTTACATGAGTGATCTATAATACAAAGTGGGGTCTTGCTTATGACACAAAACCAGATACTTGTAGTATGCGTGATATGTAATATGGGCTGTGTCGTGCTTAGGGCACCACACCAGATGCTGGTACTATGAGTGATATTTAATACAAAGTGGTGTCATGCGTCGGATTGCACTAATTTATTAAGTAGTGTATGGGCTTTGCCGAACATTTTCTCTGCTGATAGACAGGACATTAAACATCAAAGTTGCCTTCTATCATGAGATTGATTGCCAGCTTATACTCCTTCTCAGCATGTTACTCCATCTCACTCATTCTCCTCATTCATCAGACATAATATTCATATGTGCATGGATGATCATTTCACTCATTCATCAGAAATCATTCTCATACTTGCATGTAAGATAAGTAATTATACTTATTTGATTTCCCATGCTAACTTTAAATGTTAATCCCATAGGCATCACAATGAAATCTCAATCCTTCCCCCACCCATTCATCAGACACAATTATCTATATGGATGATAATTAAGCATATGTGTGTGCTTTACACACGATACAATTACAGATTCAACAACAATGACATTACAATGGAATCGCAATCATTCCCCTATCATTCATCAGACACAATCATATATGTATGGATGACAAGTAGTCATACTGATGTGGTTCACAAATGATACATTCCCATCTGTTTAACAATAATGAAATCACACCTGACTCACCACAATTCATGCTCTCTTCAATGACATAGACTTATGTGATGATTAGGCATAATTATGAGATTTACAAAGGATGATTCATCCTGTTCAGCAATAATGAAATTACACATGTATCCCCACATGCTCTCATCAAATACATATATTTATGTGATATACCCAATCCACATTCATTCATCATGTATCATAACCCCACTTGCATGGCGGTTGATTAGGTATTATTATGTGTCTCACAAAGGATAGATCCACATGTTAACAACAACAATGAAAATACTTCGACTCACCACATAAATTTATGATACATATAGAATTCTATTTGGCTCCCATGTTCTCATGGTAAAAAAAGAAACTACTTGACTTGTCATGTGCTCATGTAAAAATAATTCTACTTGACTATTACCCATTACACTAATTTGTCTTACCAGTGTTTGCACATTTAAAATAGTTTTCTTACCACTGCACTATGTATTCTTAGCCTTCTACATCTTAAGTTACTCACCAACTTCAAATCACTGCTGTTTGAGTTTAACTACTTAAGAATTAAAATGTACACTCTTTGTCTAATGCTTACACATTAAATAAGTTGTTTAATTGGGAGAAAAAGGGGACTCACTGTGGTTTTCCCAATGTACAGTTTATCCATGACTATGATAACTGAATATAATATATAATTTCTAATAAATTAATTTCTTAAGGACTAATCACGTGGTTTACAACACATTGACTTACCAACTCTTCTTGGGAAACAGGCTCACAAACTAAACTAATCTAAAACATTATTGGTTTTACTTTCATTCTTTTTGAGAATGGCTCCAACACCACATGTCAACACCAAGATTTCGGGTCCTTGATTTGGTTGTGTTTCCAAATACACTGGCTGCTGGTTTTAGTTCCTTCCTTTTCTCTCGACTAAATAATTATTCATCTAGCTTGTGTAGAGATTTAAGAGGCTACAATTTCCAGTATTCACAGCAGGCCTTAATCTAGCGACGACGAGTCCGTGGTATCACAATGAGGCCGTGCACCGGTCGTTGTTGGTTTTTATCCTGGCTATTCCCGTTAAAGTGTTTGGTTGAATCGTGGAAAATGAGTCGTTGTAAATTTAGGATGTTAGAAGTATGGAACAAACCAGCTCTGTTGCGGTGCTAATGTTGAATGTTATTACGAGGAATATTCACAGCGACGTTGCCGGCTTGTGAAAATATATCACAAGATCGCGCTAAAGTAACAACTGACCGGAATAGAAAGAGCTACAGTACCAAGTAACCGGAGGAGAAAGTCTTAAAGTAACAGCTTCGGGGATAGAAAGAGTTAAGACGACAAATGTATAGGATAGAAAAAGTTAAATCGATAACAAACTGGAATAGAAAGAATTAAAAGAGAAACTAGCTGAGAGATACAAGATACAAGTTCACAACTATTAAAATATTGTATGGACACGCTGAATAAGCTAAATGGACATAGTTAAAGTTAAAACAGAAGGAATAGAAATAGCAACATAGGTCTGGGATAGACATCGTTAACGTCACAACTAACTGGGATAGAAAGAGTTAGTTACAACCGTCTGGGATAGAAAGAATTAATGCAATAACCGTCTGGGATAAACATCGTTAAAGTAGTTGTAACTAATACAGTAACTGGGATAGAAAGATTGATTGATTGATTGATTGATTTAAGAACCAACATCATAGCATTCGGGGTATTCCCATAAGCACTCCGTCCCCATCCTCAGAAGCCAGCGAAGAGTTCCAACCGTCTGGAATAGAAATAATTAAAGTTACAACCGTTTGGGATAGAAAGAATTAAAGTTACAACCGTCTGGGATAGAAAGAATTAACAGAGCAACTAGATAGGAAAGACAAGATAGGAGCTCACACCTATTAAAATATTTTACGGCCATCCCGAATAAGCAAAATGTCAGTTAATGTTGCACAGGAGGCGATAACCCAACACGTTTTCTCACAAGCTACAATGAGCTCTGCGCTGTTAGCTGTCTCTATTAAATCTGAATTTAGATTTCTTCAGGAAATAGATCTCTAGAATTTAGTGACTTACATTTTACATAGACATAAATCGAAGGGGGTTTTATGTAGCAATTATCGAAGTAAATGAGTTAATTTATCTTCGTCTTCGACTCTCCCTGTAGGCTGAAGTTTTGGCTCCAGATTTTAAATGCCCAATCCTTCTTTATGTTTTTTTTTTCCTTCTCGCGCGCGTGTGTGTCCTAGTTCAATTGAAATTGGCCAGCAGGTCATTCAGGATATCATGATATAAAAACGATGTTCTTTTCTTAAGAATAAGGAAGGTGGGTGGGGGGGGGGGGGGAGAGAGAAGGGTTGGCGGCTGTTGACAAGAAGACACTCCGAACAAAAATCCCATCTTCCGGAAGAGTTTTTCTCCAGCCGGAGATGAACTTAAGAATCTGAACAGCCGGAGTGATATATAGGGGAACTCTAGCTTCCGGTTAATGCTCTACGCATGTCATCTGCCGCTTTCCGGTTTTCATGAAGACATGTTGATATTTATGGATACAATCCAAAATGGCCGTCTTAAGGAGGGAAACATGTGCTCAATGAAGGATCAAATTAATCCGGAGATTTTAATGCTGTTTGGATGGACACAATCTTCTGTTGAGACTGTGAGAGCGGGATCATGCTTAATTTTGCGGTCATTTTGTGCGACGGCACGTTTGCACGAGAAGTTGCGCAGAAGAAAATCACGATCCATTGGAGTATATCTGATGTCTTAGACATAACTAACGGTCAGCGGCTTATACAGAATTCGAAACCGTAGCACTCTGGACAAACCCGAAGATGCTCCGTAAGGGGTCGAAGAGGAGCGATCAATGTTTATTGCACCCGATCCAGTCAACATTACATTGGAGGAAGTTGAGGTAGGCTCTAGATGATTTTGGAACTGAAATATTGACAAAATTTCTAAATGGCATCTACAGTAGTGGGAAAATTCCTAGTGGCCTATTAAAATCCATCTTTATAGCTCAAAGACACCATACGGTTTAGAAGGCGAAGAACATCGCACACCAAGTCTTATGAGTCACATGACAAAGCGTTACTGAGAATAATTATGAAAAGAATAAGAAACAAGATTAAACCAGAAATTAGTGAGGACCAATATGGCTTTGTGGAGGGAAAGGGCATAAACAACGCTATATATATTCTCAGGATGCTATTAGAAAAAGGTATAGAAGTAAAAACAGATCGTACGGGATCTAAGAGGAGCGTTCAATGATAGCACTGGTAGTAAACTCTTGGGGTTTATACAATTCTACGTCCAATTTACTGAAGAAATAAAGTGAAGTAGATGACAATTTTAATTCCTTTAGGTGTTTTGGAGAGTTGGTACTCGCCCCATATTCAAAAGACCAACCAGCGCTTGGTTGATGGTGTAGTCGATGACATGCCAGATGCCTTTATTCCCAAAATATTTTATTGCACCTATTTCAGAAAATGAAGAATATCTTGTGCAATAAGTCGCTATCATTGAATGTAAGAAAAAGAGTGCTGAAGAGCTATATAGAACCTGTTTTGCTGTACGGCTGTGAATTTTGGAATATAAATAAACAAATTAAGATGAGATTGGAAGCTACAGAGATGTGGTTCCTTAGACGAATGTTTCGAATTCCTTGGACTGCCAAAGTAACTAACAACGAATGCTTTAAAGAGGCTAACGAAACTAGAACATTATATACAACAATGAGAAAGAGACAAATACCTTTTTTTTGGAGGGGGGGGGGGGGTCATGTGATGACAAGAGAGGCGTTGGAGAACATCGTAACAACTGGAGAGATCGAGGGGAAGAGAGGTAGACGCAGATCAGAAGAAATGGTGCTGGATGGATCGCGAGGGTGGCATGGAGGAATATCAACGGCAGAGTTGATCCAGAAAACCAAAGACCGAGATCTGTGGAGAGTCATGAACGCCTACGCCAGTCGACACGGCACTTGATGATAATGATGATGATTTTAGACTGGTTCGATCTGGGACCTCAAGGTCAGTTTACAAAGTCCGTCTGGATGGAGATTCAGACACGTGATCACGAGGCCTGCAGACAACCGTGCTGTATCTTAAGGGACGTAAAGTTAGATGCATATCCTACACAGGACATCGCAGTTAACCCCAGCAAATATTTGTGTGTGTGTGTGTGTGTGGGTGGGTGTGGTGTGTGTGTGTGAGATTTCTTGGCAAGTTTACGTTCAGTAGATTGCAATTGCTTTACGGAAACCATACTAAAACCCACAAAGGAGTATCCATAAGCTGAAAAACACCCAATGTTAGCGGACACGTGATTTCTGAGGTCGGGGCAAAGAATACCGTGGACATACAGAAAAACCAATGATAAGGTCCTACAAGAAAAGCATGAAAACCTTAAACCAATTAGACACCTCCTCCTCCTCCTCCTCTTCCTCCTTCTCCTCCTCCTCCCTTGTCTTTTGCCCTCTCCACATACCAAGGTCATGCCTACCCTATATATACATCGCTGTCCCTAATTCTTGTGTTCGTGTGATTTTAGGTACCTCTTCATATTTCTTTCTCACAGAATGTTCTAGAGAAAGGACTATCTAGTCAAACTACACAAGATTGTCCCAATGTGTGTCCTATCTAACGAGAGCATTTTTTCTTGCCCTATTCATTGGCTAGAATTTGTTTAGTTTTCTCCATATGCTGCGCATGATTGATTCTGGCAACCATTTTAGCTCTTCTGTTCAGTGTCGGCTCTGTGGCGGAAGGGGATCTGGACACAATTCGTAATCCCGCAAAAACAGCTGCGGGCGATTTGTAAGCAGATCGCTTTGCGTTAGTTTTCATATGCGTGCCGGTTGTTCAGAAAGCAGTGGCAAACTACTGAAATTAAACTTGCACAGGAATCACAAACAGCGAACAATAATGGAGTTAAATGCTACTTCCTGTAAAGGATTTGAAACACTCTCTCTCTCTCTCTCTCTCTCTCTCTCTCTCTCTCTCTCTCTCTCTCTCTCTCCTCCTCCTCCTCCTCCTCCTCCTCCTCCTCTAGTTGTCTACACTGCTAATTAAACATGTATACGATTCCATCTCTTGAAGTGACCCCTCGACCCAAGAAGATCCACCACTTGCGCACTCCTAATTGGCTCTCTCGCCTTGCTCTCATGCCGACGCCATAAAGAGAAGGCACCACACACAAGTATTCCTCCACCAGTATTAAAAAAAGAAGTAGGGAAATTCCCAAGCATCGAGGGGGAGCCAATTATCTGATGCAGTTGACATTTCCCATAATGGTTTGCACTTCCGTCCTGTCGGCAGAAACATGAGGCCGCCATTTTCTGTGTATAATTGATAATTACAGACTCTGGCCTTCCATGGTAGTGGGTTATGGGTGTTCTGATCCCGGGAACTGGTCACATCGCAAGTAGTGCCGTTTAGGTTTACAAATCATCGCCTCCCTTTCTATGGCCGTGTCGACAATGGAGTGGCCGTCCTCTAGTTTATCCTTACGCGTTCGTTGGCGGACAGGTTACGACAATGGTAGCAGCGAGATCGAATGAGGATTAAATACGTGGGCTCGCTTCGGAAATGAGAGACTCATCACTGGTCCTTCCGTGCTCTCAAACCTGAAAAAATGTAATGGCGCTAACACTTCACATGCCCACAACAGCTTCCTGTTACGGAACTTGTTTTAGTCTTAGTTCCCAAACTCTTCGCCTGCAGTATATATCCTCATATCCTTGCGCATCCATACAAATACTCGTTCTTTCTTGGTGTTGTTATTGATGTGTTTTCATCGATCTAGCTAAGTCTGACGTCTATTCCACTGATCCATTGCCTTACAGAGATTGACTACTGACTTGTGAATCCTGTAAGTAAAGCAATAACATGGCTCGAGACACAGACCTTCACTCGGGCATGTTTCCTCAGTGACTCAGTGAGTATGCTCAGGAAGTTAGAGATGGGTTGGATCCGAAGACAGTGGTTGGTGTCTCTGGGGCGGTCACGGCTGGCAAAGATTAGTTTCATTTTCGTGCCAGGGCACGAATTGTGACTTCTCATTCTTGACTTGGGAACGTAAATTACAAGTACCTCTGAAGCTGAGTGGGTTCACCTGATGGCGAAGGACACTGATAATAGGAAAAGCTAATCCACACGCACACATCAGTCTCGTGCATTAGAAGTAGTTTTAAGTGTGTGGTCTAAGCCTGAGTTCAAAACGAGCGTACGCGCAATTAGCCTTCATCAGCAAACAAACACATTCACAAAACACAACATATAGCCAAGGAGGTCTCTGTGTCTACATTAACACGTGACGACAGGACCAGAAGAATGAAAAGATTAAAAAAATGAAAGCAATGAAGAGAACATGAAAATTGGAGGAAAAAAAATGTTCATACTTACCCCAGAATTCCGAGCGAATAATATATATCATGATATGATTCCATATATATGATGATATGATTCTATATATATTATTCGCTCGGAATTCTGGGGTAAGTATGAACATTTTTTTCCAATTTTCATTTTCTCTTCATTGCTTTCATTTTTTTAAAACAAATGCTAGTATTCTAAGCGTACTTCTATGTTGTTCTGCGTTGATTCCCTTAGCCTAATGACAATTATCGTTAAAATGAAAGTTAGTGGCCTGTCCTTTACAACACGTAGCAATCAACCCCAGCATGTATTGTCTGTTTGTGAGTTTACTTGATAATTTTAGTTCAGTTGTTTCCCATTGGGGGGATGTGTGTTTGGTTGGATGGTTGGGGTGTGTGTGTGGTGAGGATATGTGGGTGAGTGTGTGGGTTATGGGATTAGTGGGGGAATATGTATGTGTATGGGGGTTGTGTGTGGGTTGGGGATGTGTGTGAGTAGGGATGTGTCGGGGGGGGGGATTGGTGGGTGGGTTTGGCATATATGTATGTCTGGGGTGTGTGTGTGTGGGTGGGTGAGGATATGTGGGTGGGTGAGTGTGTGTGGGTTATGGGATTGGTGGGGGAGTATGTGTGTGGGTGGGGGATGTTTGTGGGTTGGGGATGTGTGTGAGTAGGGGATGTGTCGTGGGGATTGGTGGGTGGGTGGGGCATATATGTATGTCTGAGGGTGTGTGGGTGGGTGGGTGGGGGATGTGTCTCATAACATGGTAATATGCATTGTTTATGTTTACAACATGTATTTGACAATGTTGTTTTCCTCCGTGAATGTATCATGCACTATTGATGAACGAACGACGATTGATTGAAAGGGCCGAATGTAAGACGGGCCTGCGTGCCCAATTGTTACCCTTTGAAAATAAAGTCTGTTTGTTTGTTTTGTTTGTTTGCTTTCCGAACGGCCGATAGCTGGTAGCTGATAGAAATCCTCGACTTGGCATGTCAGGGAATTGCACAGTTACGCGTCTCATTATCCCATGAGCAATAGCTTATTAATAATTGTCATTAATTAGTCATATAGTAACGATAATTGCACATTTCCCATGCATGTATAATGTATGTGTTATTGATGTTATGGTTGTTTAAGATTAACCCAAAAATAGATAAATTGTTACACGGAAGAGTAGAGATATTAGGTGAACAAGGCCCAATGAATAAGAGCATTTAAACATCCTGTGTGCTGACGCTGAGTTTGCAGGTTTAACCCCTACACCGGTCAGTTGGACTAACATGTTGACTTCTCGACCTTGAATTGGGTACGTACATTACAGTGTCTTAGAAGTCGGAGTGGGATCGCCTGATGGCGAGGGACACTGGTAATTGGGAAAGCTACTCCACACTTAAACATTGCTCCAGTGTATTAGAAGTAGTAGCGCGTGTATTGACTACGACTGAGTTCAAAGCCACAAACGATCATAAAAGTAAAGAGCTTGTCAAATGTGTTGAAGGAGAAATAACAGAATTCATTGCACCGGGTTTTATCCCCACAAGATTCCGTCTCTTTTCACAGAGCTGCCTGCTGAAATCATGCAACAGATTACGAACTCCTTAGCTCCAGCGACGACCCTCATGAGTCTCCGAGAAAAAGGCACTCGTGAACCGAATGACGGAATCTGGAAACAAAACCCAGGCGGGCTAACCACTAAGCCACGAAGACCGCCCCGTAAGATTTAAGAAGGGCTGAATGGTAGGCTTGCCTGCGTCCCCAGTTCTGTGTAAAATGTTTGTTGCATATCCTTTACAGGACATTGCAGTCAACAAGAACATTTTTTGCTGTTGTGATTTCTTGGCAAGTTTACGTTCAGTAGTTTACCATTGCTTTCTGAACAACCGGCACCCATATCAATTGGTAATAAACCAGCGCAACGCAATCTGCTGCCAAATCGCGCGTAGCTGTGTTTAGAACGCGGGTATGCGGGATCACGAACCGCGTCCGTAATTCCGTCGCCACGGAGCCGGCAGTTCTAAATAACCCTTCAGAAATAATTCCCATTGGTCAATTAATTAATTAATATATTGCTAGTAGTGAGTGAACTGGGGGTGTTGTATTGGGGGCCGTCGTACTGGGTGACGTGGCACAAGGGGGCGTCGTACTGGGTGACGTGGCACAAGGGGACGTTGTAATGGGGGACACGGTACTAGGATACGTTGTAATGGGGGACATGGTACTAGGATACGTTGTAATGGGGGACGTGGTACTGGGTGACGTTCTACTGGGTGACGTAGGACAGGGGGATGTTGTACTGGGTGATGTAGTACTGGGGGATGTTGTACTGGGTGACGTAGTACTGGGGAACGTTGTACTGGGGGATGTTGTAGTTTGTGACGTAGTACTGGGGAACGTTGTACTGGGGGACGTGGTACTGGGGAACGTTGTACTGGGGGACGTTGTAATTTGAGACGTAGTACTGTGGAACGTTGTACTGGGTGACGTAGTACTGGGGAGTGTTGTACTTGGGGACGTGGCTCTGGGTGACGTAGTACTGGGGAACGTTGTACTGGGTGACGTAGTACTGGGGAACGTTATACTGGGTGACGTGTTACTGGGAGACGTAGTACTGGGGAACGTTGTACTGGGGAACGTTGTACTGGGTGACGTGATGTTGGTTACAGTTGGCCGAGATTCGATAAAGAGAAAGGATGTGTATTCAGTTGGGAAATTTTGGGTAGGAAATGTCTAAGTCCTAAAAACATTGGTAAGTTAGCGATCATAATGAATAGACTTAGGATGGTAGATATAATTGAAGGATCTGAATTTAAAGGAGAGCATTCTTTGTGATAAGAGAAGTGGAGATTTAGATCTAGAGAAATTTTCAGAAAAATAGTTGATTATTACATGACTTATAGAATATTGAATGAATATCTTTCTTGTTCATTTCAGACTTTTTGAGGGATGAACTTCCCATTCTCTCTTCATTCAGAGTCTTCATGTGTAGCTTAAGATTAGGAAACGAACTACCTTGAAATATCACTTATATTCTTTTATAGATGACACGTCTCTGAACGGTTATTTATAATCTATTTATATCAATATGAAAAAGAGAGTGAGTTTCTTTTTACACACACCACACACACACACACACACACACACGCACACACACACACACACACACACACACACACACACACACACACACACACACTACTAATAAAGTAATTGTGAATGAGTGTTCTCTATAAATATGTTGTGATGTTACGTTATAAGTATGATGTGATGTTACGTTATAAATATGATGTGGTGTTACATAGCTATTTATCCTGGAGAAGAAAGACAATGCCAGGACTATGTGGTAGGGTCATTCTTGACGATAGCCCCCCCACCCCCCCCCCCCCCCCCCCCCCCCCCCCCCCACATATATAATCTCGGTGAGAGAGCCTTGAGAGCTTAAGAATGATTCACATCCACAGCGCAGGAGTGAAGGAGTGTTTTATCAATATGGGAGGTGATGGCTTCCGTCGGATGTTGGTGTGAGAAGATGAGTCACATCAAAAGGTTGGATTGATGATACTCAACAGGGCAAGGTCTGGAGCCGGCCATATGCAATATTCCCTTCACCTTCTCTCTCTCTCTCTCTCTCTCTCTCTCTCTCTCTCTCTCTCTCTCTCTCTCTCTCTCTCTCTCTCTCTCTCTCTCTCTCTCTCTCTCTCTCTCTCCCTCAACCTTTAATTTCTGTACGTATGGCTATATGTTGTGGCATTTGTTTGCAACAGGAATGGTGGTCTTTTTGCCTTCCAATGGGGTATATTCCTGAATGCTGTATCTTGTCTTCAGGAGGGTCAAGGTCGTCTATAAAATATGATAGGATTCCCTTGCTACTGAGAGAAGAGCAAATTTCAATTGACCATCATTGATTTATCAGATTATAAAGCAACCCAGGCATTATGAAAGTCAGCTAAGTACATTATTACTATTTTTTGTTGTTGATAGTATGGCCAACAAATGCAGTACTTACAACAATAGTACCAACATTGTTAGAATCCTGATCCCATGGACATTTTCAAAGAGTTTGTGTGACCTAATGGACTTTTCAATCTAGTAGTCCATGTTACCTAATGGAATTTTAAATCTAGTAGTCAGTGTGACCTAATAGACTTTTCAATCTAGTAGTCCGTGGGACCTAATGGAATTTTCATTGTAGTAGTCCGTGTGACCTAATGGAGTTTTAAATCTAGTAGTCCGTGCGTACCTAATGGACTGTTTAAACGGTGTTACCCTAATGGAAATTTCTTAGCGTGTGGTTTCTGTGGACTCATTGACATTTTAATATCATCGGCAGTGATACACGAAACATTTTAGCACTCACTGGTGAATGGACTGTGTTAATTTAATTACTCACCTGTATGGTCACTGGGTCAGTTTTAATGATAAATAGGGATAATTAATGGAGTTATTATATCTTTTATTTGTGTGATATTGTTGAGTCGTGTATATTTTTAATATGCCAGTTGAACACCCCCGTCCCCTTGTTATCCCATTATAATATCATGATTTATATCCAGGAAATAGTCTCTTGTTTGACTTTTGTCTTGGTCTATTATGTTAATTGTGATATTGTTACATATGTTAACTTCAACTCTAGAGGAGAGCAGAGTGTGGCAGGGAGGACAACACGCGTTACGTTATCAAGAGTGAACTTTCTCCTCTCTTGAACGTGGTGATTTCCCTGACTCTCCTTTCTTTCTACCAGAAAACATTTCTTATATTTATTAGAACCTGACTTTATGACCTGTCTTCACCCCTAGGGAGTCTTATAAGCAATTTCTGGTTTTCTGCAGTAGTTGGTCTGATCGAATAGGAATATCGTTCTCCCTGTTCCGAATCTACTTTACCACAGCTTTGTACTTAAGGACGTTGTAAAAATGGGGGGGGGGGGGAGGCATTGCACTGGAGGGTGTTGTAATAGAGGGACGTTGTACTGGTGGGCGCGGGTATTGTACTGGGGGGACGTTATACTAGGGGACGTTGTACTGAAGGACGTTGCACTGGAGGACATTGTACTGAGGGACGTTGTAATACTACTTAGCACATAGGGGAGTTGTACTGGATGACGTTGTACTGGGGGACGTTTACGTTACGACGTTGTACTGGCGGACATTGTACTGGACGATGTTGTACTGGGGGACTTTGTACTGGATAACGTTTTACTAGGGGACGTTGTAATGGGGGACGTTGTACTGGAGAACGTTGTACTGCGGGACATTTTATTGGAGGACGCTGTACTGGGCGACTTTGTAATGGGGGACGTTGTACTTGGGGAAGTTGTACTGGGGGACGTTGTACTGGGGGACGTTGTACTGGACAACGTTGTACTGGGGGTTGTTGTACTGGGCGACGTTGTACTAGACGACGTTGTATTGGGGGGGGGGGGGGGGGAGGCGTTGTACTGGAGAACGTTTTACTAGAAGACGTTGTACTGGGGTACGTTGCACTGAAGGACGTTGTACAGTGAGACATTGTATTGGAGGACGTTGTACTGGGCGACGTTGTACTGGGAGAGGTTGTACAATACGTACTGGGGGACGTGGTAGCTTAGCGGCTAGGCACTTGCTTGCCGTACCGGTGATCTTGGTTTCGATCCGCATGAGAACGGCTTGGAATTTTTTAACTAAATTAAGTGCCATGGGATGATTAATCGTCTTAAGCAACTTCCCGTATCTGCCATGGAATTACATACAATAGTTTTTCTTTTTCCACCATTTTTAATTTGATGTATAATACAACATGTGTGCTACCATAATAAAAGCCATAATTGAAACACGCCCCGAGGTCCAAATTTTCAGCCATCCATTTTTGATTGGTCGAAACCTAAATTTTGTTTGGTACTTAATTTGTTAAACTGACCTGGGTTCACGGGGCAACCCAGCCTAAAAAGGGTACCAGGAAATGTCTAGGGTTAAAACAAAGGGTAAAAAAAAAAGCATAAACTTAATTGCACCGGATTTGATTCTAAATGACATGGTCTCTTTCTGCAGAGCGGTCTGTAGAAAGCGTCGCACACGGCACGAACTCCGAAGCTCCACCGTCGACCCCACAGGAATCTCCGAGAACATTGCACTCAGGAACCGAAAGAAGTAAGCTGGAATCGAACCCACAACCTTCGATGCGCGAGGCAGATTGCGTAACTACTTTGCCACGGAAACTCCCTGTTTTGGGAAGTAAAGGCGACCGGCGTGACACCGACCACATCTGCCACTGTGTGCCGTTTGGTTGACAAAAATATGGGGCGTGTTAAAAGGACTCTGTTTTACTGAGTGCAGATAATTCACCACGTGACCGCTCCATAGATTTGCCAACAACCATCAGGGAAAGGAAGGGCTGTACCAGCCACTTTGGGCCGCACTGGATTTCGCCGTTCTTTTGTCTCTAACATTAAGCCCCTCGAGAATGGTCTATTTTTATCCTACCCTTTCAAATGGAAGAGGAAATGATTTCGTGTAAATATCACCAGTTCAAATTGTGGAGAATGAGTATTGAAATAGTGATGATGCGGAGATTTGGATTAATATAGAAATATCAGCTTTGGAGGCCACTAAGACAGTTTCTAATTAAACACACACGTATTGCTTAACGGACATAGAAGATATGACAAAAGTAGAGACTAGTGGACGCACTAGACAGCATACAAATGAAAGGTATAGTTACCGGCCGGGATTCGAACTTGTAACCTCCATATGACAGCAATGGCTCGCTGCAGGAACAAATGCACTTCGACGCATGACCACCAATAAGACCAGAAACACAATCAAATACTCAAGATGTAATCTCTTACATTCTGGAATTTGGTCTCTGTAGACATTCACAGATGCAATGTTTGTGCTGCTGCATCTAGTTTGGCTGCAATAAAATTGTCCTAATGGGACTTAAAAACACGCCCCCCCCCCAAAAAAAAAAAAAAGCCCTCGCTACAGGCGAACCCACTCCAACTTCCGAGGTACTTGTAATTTACGTCCTCAAGTTAAGGACGAGAAGTAAACATTTTAGTCCAGCCAACTAGAATAGTGGTTGACTTCGAGAAGATATAAAACTCCAAATCCATACTACCCCTGACGGCTTATTTATTAAGAGTTAATAATGTAATCAGCAGTCGGCGTGGCTGAAAGGATAAGTCCTCTAGCTCTTAAACTCCCCGTGCGCTGTCGGGGACTAGTGAGACCAACCCCCTACACCGGTCAGTTTGACTGCAACCTTGACTTCTCCTTCAGAAAGCAACGGCAAACTACTGTACGTAAAATTGCCTATACATTTGACCTGGAACTGGGGTTAATCGCAACGTCCTGCGAACGACATACATTATTCAAAAGTTTTCAACGTAGCCATCGTGTTTAACAGAAAAGAGTTAACTGACATTGAACTGGACGACAACCTTTGCCCTTTTACTTTCTTTTAGCCCAAAGTGTATGCCGTCCTGTCCTTACCTATGACCTTTCTTTCGCGGGCTATTTAGGGAATTCCCTTGTTTGTCTCAACTCGTTATCTCTCCTTAAATTTGCTGCCCAACGAAGCGGGTGGTTCTGTATGTCATTTGCTTTGTTTTCACTTTTCATTTAAGGTTCAGCATATTTTGGTTTTGAACCAGTTAAGGATAGCGCGGGGGGGGGGTGGGGGGGGGGGGGGGTGTTTTTGGTGACCTGTAAAAGCCGAGGTCTTGGCGAACCCCCCAATCTCCCAATCTGCGTTGAGCTGAGGAAGGATCCCCGACCCACATCGCTACATTTTGTAGAACTCTCAGATACAACAATTACCACGAGGACTTGATTCAGCGCGGCCGACAGAAGGACCTGTGCCATCCCCAGAGCCAGAAGCCTGTAGTCATTAAGAGGAAACCCGAACTGCGAAGAATGAGATACGTCCTATATTTGTAAATTAAATAATGACTGAATTATAACATCAGATGGAAGATTTACAGCAGAGATGGAGAACATAATAGGGCAAGTAAAATCTACATTTCAAAAAATGAAAATGTGTCTTATGCAATAAGTCACTATCATTGAACGTAAGAAAGAGAGTGCTGAAATACTACACAGAACATGTTTTGCTGTATGGCAGTGAATCTTGGAACCTAAATTAAGAAGAATTTAGTAGCAACAGAGATGGGGTTCCTGGGACAATTGTTGCAAATTCAATGAACTGCCAGAGTACATGACAATGGCTGTTTTAAGGAGGCTAATGAACCTAGACAATTATATTCAACATTAAGAAAGAGACAAACGGTTTATTTGGTCATTGATGAAAAGAGAGGCATTGCAGAACATCGTGACAACTGGAAAGTTCAGTGGGAAAAGAGGCAGAAGCAGACCAAGAGAAACGATGATAGGTGGAGTGAGACGGTGGCATGCAGGGATATCATCAGAAGCAGACCAAGAGAAACGATGATGGGTGGAGTGAGACGGTGGCATGCAGTGATATCATCAGAAGCAGACCAAGAGAAACGATGCTGGGTGGAGTGAGACGGTGGCATGCAGGGATATCATCAGAAGCAGACCAAGAGAAACGATGATGGGTGGAGTGGGACGGTGGCATGCAGGGATATCATCAGAAGCAGACCAAGAGAAGCGATGCTGGGTGGAGTGAGACGGTGGCATGCAGGGATATCATCAGAAGCAGACCAAGAGAAACGATGCTGCGTGGAGTGAGACGGTGGCATGCAGGGATATCATCAGAAGCAGACCAAGAGAAACGATGCTGGGTGGAGTGAGACGGTGGCATGCAGGGATATCATCAGAAGCGGACCAAGAGAAACGATGCTGGGTGGAGTGAGACGGTGGCATGCAGGGATATCATCAGCAGAGTCATCCTAGAACACTAAAGACCGAGATCTTTGGACAGACAAGACCGCCTTCGCCAACTGGCAGGGCACATGATGATAATGATGATGACAATGGTATTTTTTTATGTATGTGGTGTCTGTCACAGCGCATAAATTCTTTTGAATATAAATGTTATAGACGAGTTCTAAGAAAATCTTGGATAAAGAAAAGAACAAATGCAACCATACTTCAAGAGCTGAATATTAAAGGGGTTGGCTATTAAAGACGATAAAACAAAGACCATTGAAATATTTTGGACACTTAAAACATCACGAAAGTTTGGAGAGAACAATAATGGAGGTGTATATGACTGGGAAGAGAGGAAGAGGAAGGCCAAAGAGAAGATGGGTGCAGGATGTGGCGGAGGATCTCCAGATGGGTGTATCGGACGTGGGACATCTTGGTTTTCCGGAGGGTTGCTATGGAACGAGTTTCTGCAAAGGACATGCTACTGAATGAATGAATGAATGAATGAATGAATGAATGAATGAATGGTCTCTGTCATGGTACACCCTGCTTTTTCTTGTTTATGTTCCTTAATATACTGAAAACTAAGTGAAGGAAGCGGGTAGTTCTTTCATTATCTATGATTACATCATAACCTATGAAGGAAAGTGCCTTGTAGAGATTAGAACAAGAATGTCTATGGAAGAGGTTGCCTTTTGCAAGACGGTATGCATACTTACCAATAAATGGCTGTGGGTTGCAGTGAGAAAATGAGTGTTGAAGTGCTATTTAGAACCTATAATGTTATATGTGTATGAAACAGGGACCATCAGAAGGCAGTCTGAGAAACATCTAATGTGATGGAAATGTGGTTTCTGGGGGAAATAAAAAAGAATACATTTGGCGGTAAGAAAGAACGAATGAGACTGTTCTACAAAAAAACAAATAAAAACCATAAATTAATTAGAGACATTAGACGTAGGCAATCAATATTCTTGGGGCACGCTATGTAGATAAATAGACTTAAAAACTTGGCGACAGCTTGCAAAATTGATGAGAAAAGAGCAAGGGGAAATGTAAAATAATAAACACATGGATGGCGTCTCTATATGAACTAGTAGAGTCAAGAACACAGACTTGATCTAATACTTTGATGATCATATGAGATGGCGAACCGTAGCCACACACGCTTGTCAGCATGGTATGTGATGATGATCATCATAATGATGATCATATCGCAAATTATATGACAATTTTACTTGCCTAATTCCTGCAGCTCTAACTGAACTAGCAGATAAAAATATCCCGTGATGTAATCATTACCACATTCCACCGAGTGTGCCGGCAGTCTCGGTAGTGTAGTGGCTTGACAGTGGCCTGTCGACCAGGCGGTCAGAGGTTCGAACCGCAGCTGGGCAAATATGGATTTTTTCAAAATTCACATGAACTCCCAGGTTGACCCAGCCTAAAGATGAGTACTAAGAATGCCTTGGGAAGTTAAGACGCCACGTGAACTGACTACATGGCCCAGTGAGAGCTGATCGGTTTATAGAAATATGGGTATAGCGCCTTATGTCCTCTGCCTCTTAAGGCGTGAATAGGCTCCTTTGAAAAGGTTCCAAGCTTAATCCGGGTGTGTTTGTAATTTTAGCTGTAAATTTTTTTTTGTAATCTCCCATCATTACTTCTTGTGATATTTTAACAATCTGGGAGAGTTAGGGTTTAGGTTTAATTCTCTACCCAACTGCATCCCAGTGGGCATTGGGTTGCTGTCTGATGACAACGAGGTACGCAAAATCATGTAAAGCCTTTTGGAGTTAACATTACCAACCCAAGCTTCCTCCCAGATAGACTACATTCGCTGTGTTGAACCATTATCTGAGTACTTCCCGATATTGTCTCACTGTAGATATGAAGCTGATTATCGTTCTTGCACATCAATCACCTCGATGGTATTTGGGCTTCATTTCGATGATTTTCTGCGTCATCTCAATGGTGTTTGTACGTCATCTCGGTGGTCTTTTTAACTTCTTCAACTCGATGGTTTCTGGGCGTTATTTCTATGATTTATAGGCTTCATCTCGATGGTTTCTGGGCTTATGTTGGGTTTCAGTTGCAAATGCTTTTCAAGACACTGCTAATACAACACAGTCCCAGCTACTAGGAAATGTGTGCGTTCAGTAGTTTTATAAAGAGGAATAAATAACTCCGCAACAGTCCCAGTTAATATAGTACTTTGATACTAGGTCGAGAGAAAAGGCTCCAGATCAAACTGTTTTAGTTTAGTCGATGTATCAACATCACGGCACACGGGTGTATCCCATAAGTGCTCCGTTGTCCTCCTAACTCATACCTAAGTTAGGAGAAACTCAGCTCAGTACACGAACTCCGTAGCACCGTCGAGGATCCTGAAATACTTGGGTAGATTTTTAACTCGAAATTTTGCCCGGGCAGCGCCGTTAGGCTACTCTTTTCCGTATTTCCAACTGCCAAGGGATGTTTTACGTGCGCAACAATACACACGGGCGTCCGATCTCACTACCCAGAGACCAGGGGAAATGTTATTACTAGAAGTCCTCGTGAAAAAAGGTACTTCAATTTTAATTCACCGCAAACAAACAAGTATTAACAAGTATCCCTTAGAGCCTCATTTGCATCGGTCCGGCAATCACTTTCCGGTTTAGTGTTCGGTGGACTGCTGGACCGATCGATGGATGTTTTTTAAGTTTTTGGGCCCGTAGGGCCCTCACTGTCGTGGACATTAAACTTAAAAAACATCCATCGATCGGTCCAGCAGTCCACCGAACACTAAACCGGAAAGTGATTGCCGGACCGATGCAAATGAGGCTCTAAGGGATACTTCTTGTTTGCGGTGAATTAAAATTGAAGTACCAAAAAAAAAATAATCCCGGCCCGCTTGAACCCGGGACCTCCAGAACTCGAGGCGTACACCATACCTCGAGACCACGACGCAACCCCCCCCCCCCCCCCCCCCCCCCCCAAGATCAAACTGATCGGATAGATGCAGACATTATCCAGCGCTCAAAGTGAACAGAATTACATCGGAGGAAATATTAAATGTAGTAGCCGTCCGGAGATTTCACAACTAACAACACAGTCTTCTTATCTAACTTCAAGATTTAAGAGGCATTCAGCAGCGTAGTGTAATATTTGGTGGATACTGAAGCTTAAAGTAGTGGTTTTGGTGCACATGGTAGCGTACATTAGTGTTTGTTGCATTCGTTGGCGTAAAATTGTGTTGGTGCATACGGTAGCATACCGTAGAAATATAATGGATATAGAACAAGTGGAAGACCATGTAAAAGATGGAGTGATGGTATCCAAATCAACCTTATAGAAATGAATATCAACTTACAAGAACATTGAAAGAGTGCATAATAGATCTTTTATATAGATCAGTAATAGATAATATAATATATAATAATCATAATAGATCAAAGAGCCACATTGAAGAAATATAATGGACATAGAGCTAGAGGAAGACCATGTCAAAGATGCAGTGATGGTATCAAGAACAACATTAGGGAAATGAATATCAACTTACAAGAAGCATTAGAAAGAGTGCGTAATAGATCTTTACATCTGTCCCCAACACTTCAGTGTGGTAAATGGAGGAAGACAAGAACAAGACCTCTGCAGTGCTAGTTGACTTCTACAAATATGGGAGCTAGCACCATATATTCAAGACGTCTAAGACGAGTAGACAGGGCCATTATCTTTCAATATGTCCCTCGGGTATACGGTGCACCCATACAAACCTCTTCATGTTGTCTACCCACATTATCTGATAATTGTTTCCCATTGCTATTCGATAATCCCAGCACAGTATGGTCTCTATTTAACCAACAACACATTTTGCGCACGTTTTGTTAAAACGGCAACCTCTCTTGTTCAAATATCACCGACAATTGTTAACTGGGGTGGCAAATAAATATTATTGTAACAAAGGTCACGACTTTTGACCTTAATCGGAGGGATTACATTGATGATTCGACACCGGGGAGAGCCCGCGACGCTGATTGGCTGTAATCAAAATGAACTCCTAGGGAAAACACCTCGGAGCCAGCCGTCACAAGAAGGGCTTTTACTTGAAATAACATTGCAATGGCCGAAATCCCAACAGCGGCTTTCTGTCAACAGATGCACGGGGCTGTTGCTGTTGGCGAAACCTCTTTATGGAGTGTTTTGAAGTCTTTTATCGCAATTTTATTTCTCTCTTAAATGTGAGACTTCCAAGCGTTGATTTTTATAGTATAAGGCGTCGTTCGTTCAGAAAGCTAAGGCAAATTATTGAACTTAGATATATGGATAGAAACATCTAAAATGACGGGGTTGATTTAGACGTCTTATAAAGATTTTTTTTTTTTCTGCGTTCGCTCGCTTTGTACATAAGCGTAGTCCATTCACGTGCTAGTACTCCCGGTAGAATGGACTGATTTGTACGTGTGGATTATCTTTTCCTATTACCAGTGTCACTCGCCATCAGACCAACCCACTTCGACTTCTGAGGTACATGTAATTTACGTCCCAAAGTCAAGAACGAGAAGTCAACATTTTGGTCCAAATGGCCAGTGTTGTTTGTTTTTTTGCATATACTTTACAGGACATCGCTGTCAACACAAGCATCTTTCAGCTGTATGTTGATTTTTTGGCAAGATTACGCTCAGTAGTTTGCCATTGCTTTCTGAGCTCACATACCCCGTAAGTTACCGATGCGATTCGAACCACTGCTGATTCTCACCGTCATCACGTTACCGACGAGAGTATACGAGATTACGGAGAAAAGTCATAACCTCTAAGCCACGAAGCCAAACGGCCGGTGCAGAGGTTTAATCCGCTACCTCGGCATCAGCACACCGGATATTAAACAACGAGCATTCTTATCCATTCGACCATATATCTTACTTCTCAAAAGACCACATGATGATGCTTCTGTCAGTATCACCACCACCACCATCATCATCAACGTTGTCAAACCTTAACATCTGCCGTGGGCAATCAAGCTTCTCCATAAATCCCCAATCCCCAGAAAACTATATCAATTCGTGTGGTGAGATCTTTCCATCCCACGATCGCAAGCCGCCCAGAATCTTCTAACGCTACCTTTCACTATCCCATTTCTCATTATCCTCGTCAGCTTTAGAAGTATGCTACAGATCTTCTCTTCTCATGGAGTGGCTGCATTCCCCCATGGAGCAACTTCATTCCCCCATAAACAAATACACAAGAAGACAATAATAATGGTAACTTATCTCAAACGACAACTAGCCAAAAACCATTCCCATATGTATGGCACGTTACACCCTCCTTGGGTATTTATAATGCCCATGTTAAACACTGCCTCAGTGAGTCATTTGTTATTGATTATTTTTCATGCGTTTTAATGCTTATTGTTCTTTTGTTGTCAAAATTTGCTTCATAAGTGGTGTTGAATGAAAGAATGTATGAGTGGATATAGAGAAGAAGGGCAGAATGTCAGTGTCAACTTCTCACCTAAAGCTTATCACCAGAAAGAATTAGAGGGCTGCAACTCCAGCCCAAGAAAGATAACCAAGTCGCTCTGGACAAGAGCTTTCTAGAACAAGAGTCACCGAGTCCAGGGTTCCGTGGACATTGAGATGACCCGCCTCAAGCGGGGTCCACGAGGAACTCGGGCAGAGTTACCGCCCGTCGAATAGCGACACGCGGTAGACGAACAGAGGGCGATTGGACTCGCGACAGGCAACAAGGGTCTGCCTGAGAGGGACTCTGTAGATCTTCATATTATAGACTAGATAGTGTGCTAGGATGTGACATGATTATAAATGTATAATGGTTTAATGTCAATGAACAATGTGATATGATGTTAACTGTATAGCCACAATAAATAGGCTATATTACAGCAAAGTAGTTTGATTGTTTGTGTTATTAATACCTGTGTGAACCCAACCAGTTACCTAGATAGTAAGACGACAACAGGTATTTTTGGGGGCTAGTACCGGTTTTGAGCATTATATGTTTATTAAACAACGGGAAAATGCCATGTAAAATCATTTAGTCATATCATATTGATTTTTTCTTGAAAATGTCAGGTAAATTTGTTAACCTTAAAAAGTTCAACATATTTAGTAGCTATCTAGTAATTAAAGTAATATTATCAAAATAGGCAGAGTCCCTCAGCAGCCAAAAGCAGAGTCCAGACCACAGTATACCGCTTTTTGGTATCCAATAGTTACTGTTTGATATAACTATGACATTTTTGTTTTGTTTTTTTTGACCGTGACTAATGTTTCGTACTCTACGAGCAGATTGTGCCGCAGAGCGTACCGTGTGAGTGCAGAAACCCGTGTGAGTGTTCCATCCAAAAGTGTATGATAGAGAAGACCGCGTACTACGCATTGTAACGGTTCCAGCAGTAACGAAAGTGCAGAGCAACATCATTCCGAAGGATCAGAGCTAAGTTTCGTTTCATATTCATTGCAGATTCTAAGCTATTACTTACCATCTTCCATCATGTATCATTTTGTTGAATATTGATTGATGTGTATATTCATAATTGTGCCACCAATATAAACCTACATTGTGCGTAACACATTAATATTCAAGGGAATTAACCATTTTTTTTTGAGCCCATACCAAATTTATCTAAGGGATTTAACTTTACAAACATCATAAATAAATAAAATCCAAAATGTCAACCTTAGATCAATGCATTGAGCAGGGAATAAAATTAGGCTATAAAGAAGAAAAACTGACAGAATGGGCAGAGAAAACGCACGCAGAAAATATTGCCCGTGAAGAAAGAGCAATAGATAGAGAAGAAAGAAAATTGCAACAAGATGCTGAGGAAAGAAAAGTACGAGAAGAAAGAGAGGAAAGAAAAGTACGAGAAGAAAGAGAGGAAAGAAAACTACGAGAAGAAAGAGAAGCAGCGGAGAAGAAATTGCAAATGGAGCTCGACGCAGCAGCCAAGCTAGCCCAGTTAAACGCTGATACACAGTTAAAATTGAAACAGATGGAAATAGAGTCCAACACAGAGATATCAATAAACAAATTAAGAAATAAAGAAGAGGAACAGAAATATAGTAAATATAAAGGCCTCATAAAAGCTTTCTGTTCAGGTGACTCCATCTCCGCCTATTTAGAAAATTTCGAATGTCTCATGGCCTACCACAAAATTAGTAAGACAGACTGGGCATATATTCTCATGAGAAATCTGGCTCTAGAGCCACTGAAAGTAATAGAAACAGTACCACAGGAGATGCGCAAGGACTACGATTATCTTAAACAACGCATACTCCAACATTTCTCTTTAGACACAGCAGGGTACCAACAACAGTTTGCAAAATTAGCACCCAAACCTAACCAAACATTCATAGACTACGTTAGTTCAGTACAAGATATATGCACTAAGTGGATAAATTCAGCGAAAACCAACAATAGCCACGATAAACTGAAAGAACTAATCATCATAGATAAAATAGTGAGCACCATCCCCACACCTTTCGCAAAATTTTTAAAACAGATGGATTGCAAAACCATCCAAGAAATTGAATCCAAAGGCAATGCATTCTACACAGCAAACAGGGATATATTTCAACTCAACATTACCAACAATGACACAGCAGCTGCAGTAATAAATACTAAGTACTCCAAACAAACACAAGGCAAATTTAAACCGCGCTCCAACAGTGGGAAAGTAGCAAAATGCCAGTATTGCAGTCTGACGCACGACATTTACGAGATGTGCGACAAGTCTCCGAACTATCCCCACCACCTAAAAATGATGGTGGATAAACAGAAAGCAAAACGTAACGCTTACCAAAAAGCTGTAAAATGTTACTTTTGCAGAAGCTGGGGACATTATTCACGCTACTGTGAAGGTCGTAAGTTACTGAAGCAAGCTAATGCGGCATTAGTAGCAACGTCTTCTGATGATGAGACTGAATCACTGATTGAATATAATAATCAGCAGGACAGTGAAAGTGAGCTTGGAAATGCGGTGAATATAATTAACACCATTGTAGATGATACATGCAATGCTTGTACAAAGTTTCAATTAGATCCATCATTACCATGCGGCCACAGTGTACCAATTGCAAATGAGACAGCCAACGCTGCGTTGTCAGCCACAGGGAAGTTAACATTTTTGACAGGTTTCATAAACAAGAAAAAGTGCTCGTTAATTCGCGACTCCGGAGCAACTCTGTGTGGGGTAAAGAAAACATTAGTCAACACCACAGACTACACAGACAAACACGTTAACTGTCGCACATTTTCAGGTACAATAGAAAGATATCCCCTTGCGATGGTCGAAATTCATACACCATATATATCAGGACAACTTTTGTGCGCTGTCCTTGAAGACCCAATCGCAGATATCATACTTGGGAATTTACCCAACATCCACCCATGTTCGGACAAGGAAATCAAGAACTGGGAACGAAAACACGGTATTTACCACAGAAATACCGATACTAGAGAGAAACACCATGTTAATTTGTCTCAAACTGCCAAAATACCAAGGGAGACAAACACTGAGGTTATTCAAAAAGAATTCACCGAGGTGTACAACGCAGGGGCGGTCGAATCTTTTAACGAAACGACCGAATTAAACCCTCGAATTGAGGTCACTCCCATGCTACAAAGTACCAAACCTGACAATGTGCTGCAAAACACACAAAACACAAACGCCATTACACGACAGACAACTCAGAAAACCAACACTAACCAACTACAAGAATCACTGGAAATAGCAGCGCCGAACACCACTAACATCAATTTCGGAAACGAACAGAAAAATGATCCTACATTGACACCATATTTTAGATTAGTAGGAATAAAACCTAAGGTAACGAAAAACGCATCGTGGGTATTTAGGCTACAAAATAACATCCTTACTAGATATTACACTACAAAACAAACCACGACACAACAAATAGTGTTACCATTAGCACATCGAAACAACGTTCTAAAATTAGCCCATGACTCACCTTTTGGAGGTCATATGGGTTATGAAAAGACCAGAGCCAGAGTACTGACACAATTTTATTGGCCGAAGTTTTGCCATGATATAAAGACTTTCTGTAAATCTTGTGAAGTATGTCAAAAACTGGGTAAAAAGGGAAAGAACCCTACAGCAGAAGTGCAATCAACGACAACTGCCTCGAGGCCTTTTCAAATCGTGGCAGTCGATCTTGTGGGTCCTTTAAATCACATTTCGAACAAGGGCAACAGATATATTTTTACTCTTGTTGATTTATGTACAAGATGGCCCGAAATGTTACCACTAAGATCTATCTCCTCTAAGGATGTAACGGACATATTACTGAATATTTTCTCCCGTTTTGGCTTTCCGGAGAAAATAATTTCTGATAGAGGAACCCAGTTCATCTCAAATGCCACCCAATCAGTAACAAAGTTACTGGGCATCAAGCAGTGCTTCACAAGTCCATACAGACCAGCCGCAAATGGCATCTGCGAAAAATTAAATGGAGACTTGAAGCACATGCTTGCCAAAGTGACAGCTGAAAATCCAGCCGATTGGGACATACTTCTCCCAACGGTGCTGTTCGCTTATAGAGAAGTCCCACAGTCAAGTACAGGGTTCTCTCCCTTCGAATTGATGTATGGAGCGAACCCAAGAGGACCTCTCACCATCTATAAAGACATAATATCACAACCTGTAGATATCCACCTTCCCATTTCTACATATGATTTGGTCACTGACACCAGAGACAAAATCATACGTTCCTGTATAATGGCCAGAACATCACTACAGGAGAAAGGTTTTAAATACAGGCAATACGCCAATAAAGGTGCAAAGACTGTTGTGCTATATCCAGGTCAAGACATTTTGCTACTCTTACCTGACAAAAGAGATCTACTGTCAACGTCATGGCAGGGACCTTTTAAGGTCATTAGAAGGATTTCAGAAGTAGACTACGAAATCTCAATAAATGGAAAACTTAAAATATTCCATATAAATATGTTAAAACCATATTTTCTAAGACAGGACAATGAGACAAACGAACCAACGCAACCGGATGACAGAGACGAAATGACAATGACCCGACAGAATGACACCTCGACAAATGAAGCATCATTAACGACGCACTCTTACGACGAGACAAACAGCGAAGACATATGGACATTACCGACGTTCTGTGAGATCGACAACGACGACAAAACTGACGACATATCGACTGTTGACCTCGACGACGACGACAATGACATTGAAGACAATTTACAAACAGTAGCATCGGTGATAAATCAGACAGACATAGACAATACAGAAATCCCTTTACCAATCATGACAAACGACGGGAGCATCCATGACATCCATATCGCTGACACGTTAACACAGCTACAACGACAAGACATTTGGACTATCCTGAACGACTACAAACATATTTTTTCTAACAAACCTGGACGCACCGATAGAATAATCCATTCAATTGTGCTGACAGACCTAAGACCAGTCAAATGTAGACCATACTCTATTCCTCTCCATTACAGAGCTAATTTAGATAAAGAAATTTTAGAATTAGAGAGGAATGGTATTATTCAGAAATCAGTCTCTCAATACTCGTCACCGATCGTTCTGGTGAAAAAGAAAGACCAGACCATTCGTTTGTGCATTGACTATAGAGTGCTAAACACTAGAACAACAACTGACGCTGAACCTATGAACAGCTGTGAAGATCTTATCTTAAACATGTCCCAATCATCCTTATTTTCGAAGACAGATTTAGCGAAAGGATATTGGCAGATCCCACTACACCCTTCTTGTAGGCACATAACAGCTTTCGCCACACCTCTTGGCTTATACGAGTGGCTATACCTTCCTTTCGGCCTTAAGAACGCACCAGCCACCTTCGTAAGACTTACAAGATTATTGCTACATGGAATTGAAAATGTAGTTTCTTATATAGATGACATATGCATCCATTCATCTGACATGACCTCTCATCTACTTACCCTGAAACAAGTCTTCAACCAAATCTCTCTCTTTGGACTTACTATCAAACCTTCCAAGGTTGAAATAGGTTATACAGAAATAGACTTTCTTGGTCATAAAATTTCTCACGGTAAATTACTCACTGATGAGAAAATAGTCTCCAAAATTCTTAATCTAGAAGTACCTACCACAAAGAAGCAGATTAGGAGTTTATTAGGCCTTATTAATTATTATGCCAAATTTATCCCACATTGGGCAGAACTCACCACAGTTTTTTCCGACATGTTAACAAAAGATCATCCATCGAAAATTTGTAAAAGTAACAGCTTAGATGACGCAATGAGTAAATTGAAACATATTTTTGCAAATCCTCCAGTCTTACGATTACCCGACATAACATTACCATTTATTTTAACCACAGATGCTAGCGGCGTCGCTATAGGAGGGTGCTTGATGCAGGAATTCGATGGGGTCAGACACCCTATCCTCTACGTGAGTAGGAAACTGAAGAAAGCTGAGATACGCTATGCCACAGTGGAACGGGAGTGTTTGAGTCTGTTATTCTGCATTTTGAAACTGTCCAAGTACCTCTTGGGCAGGCACTTTGTGGTCCTGAGCGACAGTTCACCATTGTTAGTCCTAAACCAAGGATCGCCCAAGAACCACCGGTTGCAAAGATGGCGGCTCCTTCTGCAGGACTTCGATTTCGAAATACGCCACATCAAAGGCACCGACAATACGATGGCTGACATTTTATCACGGCAGGCACATGCGCCAGCAGAATGACTCTTATCATTCGACCAGTAGCCATGTTATATACTGTGATAAGCCTGTGACAAGTTTTACACCGTTTCATATGTGTACCTCTACACCTGCTAAAGTACTTTGTGCTTAGTTAATTACTACACCTATTTAACACGGTACTTTAATCACTACACCACCAAGTGCCTAAGCTCTAGTACTATACCAGCTAGAAACAGTAATTGGTGATTTCAACCAATAAGATCAACCAGTGAACGAACGATAAACACTGTAAGATTTCATACAAGACACGGAAATGAACTCATACTTGCTGTTACTGCAAAACATTCCAAACATCCGAAATACGACAACATCACTATAGAACGACAACACGTAACAGACAGCCATACGAACTTTAACATTTATGGCAAAACACAGGAACAACGGGACGGCAACGCAAACATCATCGTTGGAGTTAATTTAATTAGTTAATTAGTTTAATATGTATTATATTTCCATTTCTTATGTATATATATAATGTTAACCTGTAACTTGTACATAGTCTACTTTAATAATACAGGCGGGGCCATTCATAGGCCAAGAAAACCCGTCCTATACAATTGTCTCTAGTTAAATTGTAACCTAAGTTTCGTTCATCGCACAAAAAGTACGTATTTTCTGAAAGGGCAAATATCGCCTAGCCCACTTTTTCCAAGGGCAATAATAATTACCTTAACTTAAAAGAAATATATTTTTACAAAATACTATTGTGTATGAAAGACGAATGAATCAGTGTATGGAAGTATTAAATAAGAGAACGATACACTTGGCGGACAAATTGTACGCAACACGTATTATTTTAATTTGTCTGCGTCTTTGATGTAAAACTATGTGACTTGTCTAATTTGAGAGTGCATGTATAGAACTTAGTTTAGGAGTCAGCTTAGCGTAGGAATTATTTAATATACTTAGGTTAGCATTAGGAAATAATCTAAGCACCACTACTTGGAATGGCCGATCATGTAGTGCAGAACTCATGATTGAGGTTATCCCAACTCGTGACGCTTGGAAATACACCACCCATTTAGCACACACACACCTCATAACTCAACACTTTCAATTTAAAATACAATCACTTTATTAGGAGTATCAACTGATTATTCAGACACACTAACAAGCCAACAGGGACACATGTAGTTTGAGGGAGATAAAAGAACATCGTAACTACACATTTAGCATTAGATGACATACGAGAGTAAAAGTGTATTGAAATACACACACGAATCAAGATTTGAAGGTGTACTTAACTAGCCAGGACTTCGGTCCTGTTAACTCTCTGTAACCAGAGATTAATTGTCTGGGCACCAATAGGGTGCGTGAGAAGGGCAAGTTGCTAATGCAACTATTAAAATGCCACGTAACTTCGGTCTGATAAGCATGGTTAGATACACGGGAGACAGGGTGATCTCTCTTAGCAAATCAGAGAAGTGGTGTATCGAAGAATACATGAGTTGATAATGCCATTATGTGGGTTACCAGGTTACTGTCCACCAAACTATAAACCCCAACTTTAGGTGAGTCGATGACAGAATTAGAACAAATCTAATTACCCTATAACAAACCATTTCAGGAAGGGGGGAGGGAATCCTGTCAACTTCTCACCTAAAGCTAATCACCAGAAATAATTAGAGGGCTGCAACTCCAGCCCAAGAAAGATAATTGAGTCGCTCTGGACAAGAAACGTCCAGAGCTTTCTAGAACAAGAGTCACCGAGTCCAGGGTTCCGTGGACATTGAGATGACCCGCCTAAAGCGGGGTCCACGAGGAACTCGGGCAGAGTTACCGCCCGTCGAATAGCGACACGCGGTAGACCAACAGAGGGCGATTGGACTCGCGACAGGCAACAAGGGTCTGCCTGAGAGGGACTCTGTAGATCTTCATATTATAGACTAGATAGTGTGCTAGGATGTGACATGATTATAAATGTATAATGGTTTAATGTCAACGAACAATGTGATATGATGTTAACTGTATAGCCACAATAAATAGGCTATATTACAGCAAAGTAGTTTGATTGTTTGTGTTATTAATACCTGTGTGAACCCAACCAGTTACCTAGATAGTAAGACGACAACAGTCAGACGGGCCTGCGTGCCCAATTCTTAACCCTTTGTAAATAAAGACTTTCGTTCGTTCGTTCGTTCGCAGTACAACGTTCGCGGTATCGAGAATATCTTTACACGCGAAGGCAACAACTGTGAAGATTGACACAAGACATGCAGCATCTTGAGCATGAGGGTAAACATGGCAGGAGACATGGCAAGATATCGAGAGGCTTTTCGTGATGACAGCCACGTCCTGAAAGGGCCTGCTGCATGAGCGAGGATAACTGCTTAGTGGCCGCGGTAGTGCTGTAGATAGTACGCTGCCATCCAGCCCAGTGGTAATGGATTCGAATATGCACCAAGCCGGATTTTTTAAAATTCAACCCGGCTTTCAGGTCGAGTCAGCCTAATGTGAATACCACGACATGCCTTGGGAAGTTAATGCGGCTTACGTGATATTGACCTGTCATGGCTAGAATGCGGATCGTTCTGTACGACTATGGGGCTAGTGCCACATGCTTAGGGGCTCCGTGGCGTAGTAATTAAACGATTTGCCTCGTACTCTGAAGATGGTGGGTTCGAATTCTGTCTGCGTTATTCGGTTTATGAGTGCAATTTTCTGAGAAGTCGTCGCTGGAGCTGTGGAGTTCATGCTCTGTGCGATGCTTTTGGCAGACATCTCTGTGGAAAGAGACCAAGCCATCTGGAATAAAACATGTAATCGAACATATTAACAGTATCCACCTCACTTTAATCTTTCAACCACATGTTCAATACGCTTCACAGCCTGTAAAATGGGACCCCTACTTTATTCACCTTACATCACAGATATGGAACATCAGTTGGATTTCTTTCCCCAAGGCATGTTATGGAACATCAGCTGGATTTATTTCCCCACCGCATGCTGGTGAGAAGGGAAACGAGGCAGATGACAGAGTGGCCTGGTCTGCAACGTTGGGTTGTGTTTTCGCGCATGATAACGCAGATGTTTTCAGGGTCATTTTAGGTTATGCGTAAATCGTGGAAGAACAGATATGTCAATTACATTGTTTAGAAATAAAATAGAGCAACAGGGAATAACCAGAGGATCTGGCCGACAATCTGTCAGGCTTGGCCATTGGAATGGGATTCCCATGGGAAAGGTCCTATGGGGTGGGATGGGACAGCAAACATTTGTATTTCCCATGGGACAGCATGGGACAGTAGCCATGTCATAGCAACTTGATCTACGTCAGAGCTACCCTTAATTTTGTTTATTTTTTACCTTTTTAAAGCCTGTTACCCTTCTGTTTTCTTTATATATTTGTTTCTATTCTTTATCTTGTGGTGGGACACCGGATAAATAAATAAATACACATAGCCTTTTATTATATAAGATTACATTTTGGTGCGTCACCAGCAAAAATAAAAGACATGGTTAAGTCAGTTGTTACTAAGAAGAAAGGGAATGTGGACACCAATAAATGGGTCAATGACTGGATCGCTTTTTCTAAGTCTGTTGTTCTAACTGTTATTTCATTCAGCAAAGATTTAAATCTTTCTTCCGAATCATCATCTGTAAAGTAGCAGGAATTGTAGAACAAAGCCGAAAAGTGATTTTGACTAATTTTTTGAGCCTCCACCAAACATAACACTTAAGTTTGATGACCCCAGAAACGAATGCCTTGAGATGAGATCACCATGTTTCAAAAATTACGGCAGCCAACTTTACAACTATTAAATTATTGGGGAAATGAACATAGGTTTCCACTGCTAAAAGCAAGTACAAAAATTGTTTTGGCCATACCATGTAGTTACTTACAGGGGTATGTGAGCCGGTCGCTCAGAAAGCAATGGCAAACTACTGGGCGTAATCTTGCCAAGAGATCAACAACAGCGGTAAAATGTTGGTGTTGACAGCGATGTCCTATAAATAGGATATGCGCAAAAAAAATGAAAAAAACAAGTGCCATCAGCAGCGGTAGAGCGCTTATTTAGTGCAGCTGGATTGTAGATGAGTAAGTTACGAAAACGGATGTTACCAGCTCTCGTTATAAACTCGGTGTATATCAGATTTGCATGTAAGATGAAAATTGTAAATGGTTTAGGGATTACCTGGATTAATTGAATTATTGGACACAGTCGATCAGCAGGAAATTGATAATGTGCTGAATGGGCAGAGTGACTCAGAAACAGAATGAGAGTGTCAGTCAGAATGACACTGAATTGTCATATTTAGTTTAAACTTTTTAAAAAATAAAATACTCTTGAATATTAAAATAAATCTGCCGTTTTACATGTCTCTTTGTACATACAGTCCTATTTAGTAGACATTAAGCCTAAACTTTCAAAAATTTCATAATTTTATTTGAACTGTATCCCATATTAACATTATAATGGTAATCCCATGGGATGGGATGGGACAGGCATAAATTACCATGGGATGGGATGGGATGGGACAGAAAAATATGCCCCATGGACAAGCCTGCAATCTGTACTCCGAGGAAAGGCCAGACGAACACATAATAAGACTGCACCCGATACGATTACTATTGGGACTCTTCGCTGGCTGCGGAAATGAGGACGGAGCACGAATGTAAATGTCCCGAGTGCTTTAATTTCTGTTCTTGACTCAGTTCAGCTCAACTCAACTTTACAAACAACTGCATGGAACAGAAAGAGTTAAACTGATCTGCGGCTTAATCATCTCGTCAGCATGGAAGCAGAACGAGCCTCTGTGGAATTGCTAGTACCATTTACAAATACCACACTGTAATCACATTGTTCCCACAGTAATGACACTGCCCCCGTAGAAATGACACTGTTCCCGTAGTAATCACACACGTGCCATTCAAGACTTGGTCACTAATGCTATTCAGCTGTCCGGACTTCAAGCGGATACACACAAATGACATGCTAACGAAACAATTATCTTTCTGCTGGACCGGCAGTTTCCGGACCGGGAGAAATAAATTTGCAATGAATGTAAGAGAGCGGAGGATGGCAGTGGAGTGGAGATGCGGGATGAGCGGTGGGTATTTTACATGTGTTAGTAATTGCTTCCTTGTGCCCGCGGGGGAGGTGGCTCAGATTGGGACAATACTGTGGGATGGATGTTTTTGATGGGTCTCTGGTCGTGTGGTGGGTTCCTCCGTTGTGAATCCTCAGTAAGGTTGAGTTTTAGTTCCAAATCCGCTGCATTCTGGTTCAAATCAATTGGATCCTGAAATAGACTTGTGTCTATCAGGGTGGGACTAGTTAAGAGACATGTCTCCTGACTCCTTATCATAACATCTGATGGGAAGTGCCTTGACGATATTAGAACAAGATTCGCGTTGGCGAAGGTAGCCTTTTGCATGATGGAAAACATACTGACCAATATAAAGATGTCAATTGCAGCGAGAAAATGAGTATTGAGGTACTACATAAGAGCCTGTACTTTGGTATAGATGTGAAGCGTGGACAATGAGCAGACAAACTGAAAAAAATCTAATGGCAGTGGACATGTGATTTCTGAGGAAAATACAAAGAATGCTAAAAAGAAAAAAACGAACAAACAAACAATGAGCAAGTCTTGTAAGAAAAACATGAAAACCGTAAACTGATTAGAATAATAAGACGTAGGCAGTCAATATTGTTTGGAAACGTTATGCGAAGGAATAAACTAGAGAACTTGGTGACAACTGGTAAGCTTGAAGGGAAAAGAACAAGGGGAAGGCAGAGAAGTAAATATCTGGATAGATTATGTGGTTGTTTCGGGATTTGAAATTTAAATATTGAGCACAACCCACTACTGGCAACGCCGATCGTATTCTGGTATGAACCTAAGGCCTATCCACGTCAATATGGAAGCACTATACTCGAGTTTCGCCCTCATTTGAGCTCGTCAGTAGTGCATATCCCTGACCGGATCCGGAAACAGTCCCGGATCACGCCGCATGTGAAGCGGGTGTGTAACCACGCGACACACACTGGACACACCAAATTATCACAACAGAATATCACAACGCTACCCATCGTAGGCTATGCTCAAGATTGCCCAATCGCCGCGACCGACGTCCGTCAATCGATGGGACCCGAACGATCAGGACTTCTCACTGGCAAGGAACACCAGGCCTCCTAAATCCAGTGAGCAATAATCAATTGATTATGTGGTTGTTTCGGGATTTGAAATTTAAATATTGAGCACAACCCACTACTGGCAACGCCGATCGTATTCTGGTATGAACCTAAGGCCTATCCACGTCAATATGGAAGCACTATACCGGGACTGTTTCCGGATCCGGTCAGGGATATGCACTACTGACGAGCTCAAATGAGGGCGAAACTCGAGTATAGTGCTTCCATATTGACGTGGATAGGCCTTAGGTTCATAACAGAATACGATCGGCGTTGCCAGTAGTGGGTTGTGCTCAATATTTAAATTTCAAATCCCGAAACACCACATAATCAATTGATTATTGC
>JACEFZ010022402.1:0-125000 GCA_014155875.1 Cepaea nemoralis
TATTAACGCGATAAAATAAAAGATGCAGTCTGATGTCTCACCGTCTAGTCTTACGCTGCTGTTGGTTCAAGATAAGGGATTTTTTAATGAGTTGTAACACATACTTCAGAGCTGAATATTGAAGAAGGTTTGGTATTAACGAGATAAAATAAAGATGCAGTTGATGCCTCGCCGTCTATCTTACGCGGTTGTTGTCAAGATAGAAGCATTTTAATGAGTGTTCTACATACTCAAGAGCGAATATGAAGAAGGTTTTAGGCTATTAACGACGATAAAATAAAGATGCGTTGATGTCCGCCGTCTATTCTACGCTGCTTGTTGGTCAAGATAGGGCATTGTATGAGTGCTACTACATTACTCCAAGAGCTGAATATTGAAGAAGGTTGGCTATAACGACGATAAAATAAAAAGGGGATTTTTTTTTTGCCAGCGGGGTCTGATGCCTTCGCCCGCTATTATTACCGATGGTTGGTCAGATAGGGCCATATTAATGAGTTTTAAACATACTTCAGAGCCTGAATATTGAAGGAGTTGGCTATAACGACGATAAAATAAGATGCAGTCTGATGTATCGCCGTCCTATTCTTACCGGCTTGTTGGTCAAGATAGAGCATTTAATGAGTGTACTACATACTCAAGAGCTGAATATTGAAGAAGGTGGATATAACGACGATAAAATAAAGATGCAGTCTGATGCTCGCACCGTCTATTCTACCGCTGCTTGTGGTCAAGATAGGGCATTTAATGAGTGTACACATAAGTCCAAGCAGCAGAATATTGAAGAAGAGTTGGATATTAACGACGATAAACTAAAGATGCATATCTGATGTCTCTCGTTCTCTTACGCTACTTGTTAGGTAAAGATGGGCATTTTAATGATGTTACTACATACTTCAAGAGTGAAGATTGAGAAGGTGGCTATTAACGACGATAAAAATAAGATGCAGTCGTGATGTTCTAGCGTCTATTTACGCTGCTTGTTGGTCAAGATAGAGCATTTCTAATGAGTTGTACTACATTATCTAAAGAGCTGAATATGAAGAAAGGTTGGGCTATTAAACGGACGATAAAATAAGATGCAGTTCTGATGCTTCGGTTCTATTCTTAACATGCTTGTTGGTTCAAGATTAGAGCAATTTTAATGAGTTGTACTACATATTCAAGAGCCTGATATTGAAGAAGGGGGCATTAACGACGATAAAATAAGAAGATGCAGGTCTGATGCCTAGCCGTCTATTTTACCGCTGCTTGGTGGTAAAGATAGGCATTTTTAATTGCGTTGTACTACAACTTCAAGAGCTGAATATGAAGAAGGTTGGCTATTAACGACGATAAAATAAAGATGCAGTCTGATGTATCGCCGTTATTCTATACCGCTGCTGTTGGTCAAGATAGAGCATTTTAATGAGTTGTACTACATACTTCAAGAGCTGAATATTGAAGAAGTTGGCTATAACGACGATAAAATAAAGATGCAGTCTGATGTCTCGCCCGTCTATTCTTACGCTGCTGTGGTCAAGATAGGGCATTTTAATGAGTGTACTACATACTCAAGAGCGAATATGAAAGAAGGTTGGTATTAACGACGATAAAATAAAGAGCAGTCTGATGTCTCGCCGTCTATTCTTACCGCTGCTTGTGGTCAAGATAGAGCATTTTACTGAGTGTATACATACTTCAAGAGCTGAATATTGAAGAAGGTTGGCTATTAACGACGATAAAATAAAGATGCAGTCTGATGTCTCGCCGTCTATTCTTACCGTGCTTGTTGGTCAAGATAGAGCATTTAATGAGTTGTACTACATACTTCAAGAGTGAATAGGAAGAAGGTTGGCTATTAACGACGATTAAAATAAAGATGCAGTCTGATGTCTCGCGTCTATTCTTACCGCTGCTTGTTGGTTCAAGATAGAGCATTTTAATGAGTTGTACTACATACTTCAAGAGCTGAATATTGAAGAAGGTTGGCTATTAAACGACGATAAAATAAAGATGCAGTCTGATGTCTCGCCGTCTATTCTTACCGCTGCTTGTTGGTCAAGATAGAGCATTTTAATGAGTTGTACTACATACTTCAAGAGCTGAATATTGAAGAAGGTTGGCTATAACGACGATAAAATAAAGATGCAGTCTGATGTCTCGCCGTCTATTCTTACCGCTGCTTGTTGGTCAAGATAGAGCATTTTAATGAGTTGTACTACATACTTCAAGAGCTGAATATTGAAGAAGGTTGGCTATTAACGACGATAAAATAAAGATGCAGTCTGATGTCTCGCCGTCTATCTTACCGCTGCTTGTTGTCAAGATAGAGCATTTTAATGAGTTGTACTACATACTTCAAGAGCTGAATATTGAAGAAGGTTGCTATTAACGACGATAAAATAAAGATGCAGTTGATGTCTCGCCGTCTATCTTACCGCTGCTTGTTGGTCAAGGATAGAGCATTTTAATGAGTTGTACTACATACTTCAAGAGCTGAATATTGAAGAAGGTTGGCTATTAACGACGATAAAATAAAGATGCAGTCTGATGTCTCGCCGTCTATTCTTACCGCTGCTTGTTGGTCAAGATAGAGCATTTTAATGAGTTGTACTACATACTTCAAGAGCTGAATATTGAAGAAGGTTGGCTATTAACGACGATAAAATAAAGATGCAGTCTGATGTCTCGCCGTCTATTCTTACCGCTGCTTGTTGGTCAAGATAGAGCATTTTAATGAGTTGTACTACATACTTCAAGAGCTGAATATTGAAGAAGGTTGGCTATTAACGACGATAAAATAAAGATGCAGTCTGATGTCTCGCCGTCTATTCTTACCGCTGCTTGTTGGTCAAGATAGAGCATTTTAATGAGTTGTACTACATACTTCAAGAGCTGAATATTGAAGAAGGTTGGCTATTAACGACGATAAAATAAAGATGCAGTCTGATGTCTCGCCGTCTATTCTTACCGCTGCTTGTTGGTCAAGATAGAGCATTTTAATGAGTTGTACTACATACTTCAAGAGCTGAATATTGAAGAAGGTTGGCTATTAACGACGATAAAATAAAGATGCAGTCTGATGTCTCGCCGTCTATTCTTACCGCTGCTTGTTGGTCAAGATAGAGCATTTTAATGAGTTGTACTACATACTTCAAGAGCTGAATATTGAAGAAGGTTGGCTATTAACGACGATAAAATAAAGATGCAGTCTGATGTCTCGCCGTCTATTCTTACCGCTGCTTGTTGGTCAAGATAGAGCATTTTAATGAGTTGTACTACATACTTCAAGAGCTGAATATTGAAGAAGGTTGGCTATTAACGACGATAAAATAAAGATGCAGTCTGATGTCTCGCCGTCTATTCTTACCGCTGCTTGTTGGTCAAGATAGAGCATTTTAATGAGTTGTACTACATACTTCAAGAGCTGAATATTGAAGAAGGTTGGCTATTAACGACGATAAAATAAAGATGCAGTCTGATGTCTCGCCGTCTATTCTTACCGCTGCTTGTTGGTCAAGATAGAGCATTTTAATGAGTTGTACTACATACTTCAAGAGCTGAATATTGAAGAAGGTTGGCTATTAACGACGATAAAATAAAGATGCAGTCTGATGTCTCGCCGTCTATTCTTACCGCTGCTTGTTGGTCAAGATAGAGCATTTTAATGAGTTGTACTACATACTTCAAGAGCTGAATATTGAAGAAGGTTGGCTATTAACGACGATAAAATAAAGATGCAGTCTGATGTCTCGCCGTCTATTCTTACCGCTGCTTGTTGGTCAAGATAGAGCATTTTAATGAGTTGTACTACATACTTCAAGAGCTGAATATTGAAGAAGGTTGGCTATTAACGACGATAAAATAAAGATGCAGTCTGATGTCTCGCCGTCTATTCTTACCGCTGCTTGTTGGTCAAGATAGAGCATTTTAATGAGTTGTACTACATACTTCAAGAGCTGAATATTGAAGAAGGTTGGCTATTAACGACGATAAAATAAAGATGCAGTCTGATGTCTCGCCGTCTATTCTTACCGCTGCTTGTTGGTCAAGATAGAGCATTTTAATGAGTTGTACTACATACTTCAAGAGCTGAATATTGAAGAAGGTTGGCTATTAACGACGATAAAATAAAGATGCAGTCTGATGTCTCGCCGTCTATTCTTACCGCTGCTTGTTGGTCAAGATAGAGCATTTTAATGAGTTGTACTACATACTTCAAGAGCTGAATATTGAAGAAGGTTGGCTATTAACGACGATAAAATAAAGATGCAGTCTGATGTCTCGCCGTCTATTCTTACCGCTGCTTGTTGGTCAAGATAGAGCATTTTAATGAGTTGTACTACATACTTCAAGAGCTGAATATTGAAGAAGGTTGGCTATTAACGACGATAAAATAAAGATGCAGTCTGATGTCTCGCCGTCTATTCTTACCGCTGCTTGTTGGTCAAGATAGAGCATTTTAATGAGTTGTACTACATACTTCAAGAGCTGAATATTGAAGAAGGTTGGCTATTAACGACGATAAAATAAAGATGCAGTCTGATGTCTCGCCGTCTATTCTTACCGCTGCTTGTTGGTCAAGATAGAGCATTTTAATGAGTTGTACTACATACTTCAAGAGCTGAATATTGAAGAAGGTTGGCTATTAACGACGATAAAATAAAGATGCAGTCTGATGTCTCGCCGTCTATTCTTACCGCTGCTTGTTGGTCAAGATAGAGCATTTTAATGAGTTGTACTACATACTTCAAGAGCTGAATATTGAAGAAGGTTGGCTATTAACGACGATAAAATAAAGATGCAGTCTGATGTCTCGCCGTCTATTCTTACCGCTGCTTGTTGGTCAAGATAGAGCATTTTAATGAGTTGTACTACATACTTCAAGAGCTGAATATTGAAGAAGGTTGGCTATTAACGACGATAAAATAAAGATGCAGTCTGATGTCTCGCCGTCTATTCTTACCGCTGCTTGTTGGTCAAGATAGAGCATTTTAATGAGTTGTACTACATACTTCAAGAGCTGAATATTGAAGAAGGTTGGCTATTAACGACGATAAAATAAAGATGCAGTCTGATGTCTCGCCGTCTATTCTTACCGCTGCTTGTTGGTCAAGATAGAGCATTTTAATGAGTTGTACTACATACTTCAAGAGCTGAATATTGAAGAAGGTTGGCTATTAACGACGATAAAATAAAGATGCAGTCTGATGTCTCGCCGTCTATTCTTACCGCTGCTTGTTGGTCAAGATAGAGCATTTTAATGAGTTGTACTACATACTTCAAGAGCTGAATATTGAAGAAGGTTGGCTATTAACGACGATAAAATAAAGATGCAGTCTGATGTCTCGCCGTCTATTCTTACCGCTGCTTGTTGGTCAAGATAGAGCATTTAATGAGTTGTACTACATACTTCAAGAGCTGAATATTGAAGAAGGTTGGCTATTAACGACGATAAAATAAAGATGCAGTCTGATGTCTCGCCGTCTATTCTTACCGCTGCTTGTTGGTCAAGATAGAGCATTTTAATGAGTTGTACTACATACTTCAAGAGCTGAATATTGAAGAAGGTTGGCTATTAACGACGATAAAATAAAGATGCAGTCTGATGTCTCGCCGTCTATTCTTACCGCTGCTTGTTGGTCAAGATAGAGCATTTTAATGAGTTGTACTACATACTTCAAGAGCTGAATATTGAAGAAGGTTGGCTATTAACGACGATAAAATAAAGATGCAGTCTGATGTCTCGCCGTCTATTCTTACCGCTGCTTGTTGGTCAAGATAGAGCATTTTAATGAGTTGTACTACATACTTCAAGAGCTGAATATTGAAGAAGGTTGGCTATTAACGACGATAAAATAAAGATGCAGTCTGATGTCTCGCCGTCTATTCTTACCGCTGCTTGTTGGTCAAGATAGAGCATTTTAATGAGTTGTACTACATACTTCAAGAGCTGAATATTGAAGAAGGTTGGCTATTAACGACGATAAAATAAAGATGCAGTCTGATGTCTCGCCGTCTATTCTTACCGCTGCTTGTTGGTCAAGATAGAGCATTTTAATGAGTTGTACTACATACTTCAAGAGCTGAATATTGAAGAAGGTTGGCTATTAACGACGATAAAATAAAGATGCAGTCTGATGTCTCGCCGTCTATTCTTACCGCTGCTTGTTGGTCAAGATAGAGCATTTTAATGAGTTGTACTACATACTTCAAGAGCTGAATATTGAAGAAGGTTGGCTATTAACGACGATAAAATAAAGATGCAGTCTGATGTCTCGCCGTCTATTCTTACCGCTGCTTGTTGGTCAAGATAGAGCATTTTAATGAGTTGTACTACATACTTCAAGAGCTGAATATTGAAGAAGGTTGGCTATTAACGACGATAAAATAAAGATGCAGTCTGATGTCTCGCCGTCTATTCTTACCGCTGCTTGTTGGTCAAGATAGAGCATTTTAATGAGTTGTACTACATACTTCAAGAGCTGAATATTGAAGAAGGTTGGCTATTAACGACGATAAAATAAAGATGCAGTCTGATGTCTCGCCGTCTATTCTTACCGCTGCTTGTTGGTCAAGATAGAGCATTTTAATGAGTTGTACTACATACTTCAAGAGCTGAATATTGAAGAAGGTTGGCTATTAACGACGATAAAAATAAAGATGCAGTCTGATGTCTCGCCGTCTATTCTTACCGCTGCTTGTTGGTCAAGATAGAGCATTTTAATGAGTTGTACTACATACTTCAAGAGCTGAATATTGAAGAAGGTTGGCTATTAACGACGATAAAATAAAGATGCAGTCTGATGTCTCGCCGTCTATTCTTACCGCTGCTTGTTGGTCAAGATAGAGCATTTTAATGAGTTGTACTACATACTTCAAGAGCTGAATATTGAAGAAGGTTGGCTATTAACGACGATAAAATAAAGATGCAGTCTGATGTCTCGCCGTCTATTCTTACCGCTGCTTGTTGGTCAAGATAGAGCATTTTAATGAGTTGTACTACATACTTCAAGAGCTGAATATTGAAGAAGGTTGGCTATTAACGACGATAAAATAAAGATGCAGTCTGATGTCTCGCCGTCTATTCTTACCGCTGCTTGTTGGTCAAGATAGAGCATTTAATGAGTTGTACTACATACTTCAAGAGCTGAATATTGAAGAAGGTTGGCTATTAACGACGATAAAATAAAGATGCAGTCTGATGTCTCGCCGTCTATTCTTACCGCTGCTTGTTGGTCAAGATAGAGCATTTTAATGAGTTGTACTACATACTTCAAGAGCTGAATATTGAAGAAGGTTGCTATTAACGACGATAAAATAAAGATGCAGTCTGATGTCTCGCCGTCTATTCTTACCGCTGCTTGTTGGTCAAGATAGGGCATTTTAATGAGTTTGTACTACATACTTCAAGAGCTGAATATTGAAGAAGGTTGGCTATTAACGACGATAAAATAAAGATGCAGTCTGATGTCTCGCCGTCTATTCTTACCGCTGCTTGTGGTCAAGATAGAGCATTTAATGAGTTGTACTACATACTTCAAGAGCTGAATATTGAAGAAGGTTGCTATTAACGACGATAAAATAAAGATGCAGTCCTGATGTCTCGCCCGTCTATCTTTACCGCTGCTTGTTGGTCAAGATAGAGCATTTTAATGAGTTGTACTACATACTTCAAGAGCTGAATATTGAAGAAGGTTGGCTATTAACGACGATAAAATAAAGATGCAGTCTGATGTCTCGCCGTCTATTCTTACCGCTGCTTGTTGGTCAAGATAGGGCATTTTAATGAGTTGTACTACATACTTCAAGAGCTGAATATTGAAGAAGGTTGGCTATTAACGACGATAAAATAAAGATGCAGTCTGGATGTCTCGCCGTCTATTCTTACCGCTGCTTGTTGGTCAAGATAGAGCATTTTAAGGAGTTGTAACTACATACTTCAAGAGCTGAATATTGAAAGAAGGTTGGCTATTAACGACGATAAAATAAAGATGCAGTCTGATGTCTCGCCGTCTATTCTTACCGCTGCTTGTTGGTCAAGATAGAGCATTTTAATGAGGTTGTACGACATACTTCAAGAGCTGAATATTGAAGAAGGTTGGCTATTAAACGACGATAAAAATAAAGATGCAGTCTGATGTCTCGCCGTCTATTCTTACCGACTGCGTGTTTGGTCAAGATAGAAGCATTTTAATGAGTTGTACTACATACTTCAAGAGCTAGAATATTGAAGAAGGTTGGCTATTAACGACGATAAATAAAGATGCAGTCTGATGTCTCGCCGTCTATTCTTACCGCTGCTTGTTGGTCAAGATAGAGCATTTTAATGAGTTGTACCTACATACTTCAAGAGCTGAATATTGAAGAAGGTTGGCTATTAACGACGATAAAATAAAGATGCAGTCTGATGTCTCGCCGTCTATTCTTACCGCTGCTTGTTGGTCAAGATAGAGCATTTTAATGAGTTGTACTACATACTTCAAGAGCTGAATATTGAAGAAGGTTGGCTATTAACGACGATAAATAAAAGAATTGCAGTCTGATGTCTCGCCGTCTATTCTTACCGCTGCTTGTTGTCAAGATAGAGCATTTTAATGAGTTGTTACTACATACTTCAAGAGCTGAATATTGAAGAAGGTTGGCTATTAAACGACGATAAATAAAGATGCAGTCTGATGTCCTCGCCGTTATTCTTACCGCTGCTTGTTGGTCAAGATAGAGCATTTTAATGAGTTGTACTACATACTTCAAGAGCTGAATATTGAAGAAGGTTGGCTATTAACGACGATAAAATAAGATGCAGTCTGATGTCTCGCCGTCTATTCTTACCGCTGCTTGTTGGTCAAGATTAGAGCATTTTAATGAGTTGTACTACATACTTCAAGAGCTGAATATTGAAGAAGGTTGGCTATTAACGACGATAAAATAAAGATGCAGTCTGATGTCTCGCCGTCTATTCTTACCGCTGCTTGTTGGTCAAGATAGAGCATTTTAATGAGTTGTACTACATACTTCAAGAGCTGAATATTGAAGAAGGTTGGCTATTAACGACGATAAAATAAAGATGCAGTCTGATGTCTCGCCGTCTATTCTTACCGCTGCTTGTTGGTCAAGATAGAGCATTTTAATGAGTTGTACTACATACTTCAAGAGCTGAATATTGAAGAAGGTTGGCTATTAACGACGATAAATAAAGATGCAGTCTGATGTCTCGCCGTCTATTCTTACCGCTGCTTGTTGGTCAAGATAGAGCATTTTAATGAGTTGTACTACATACTTCAAGAGCTGAATATTGAAGAAGGTTGGCTATTAACGACGATAAAATAAAGATGCAGTCTGATGTCTCGCCGTCTATTCTTACCGCTGCTTGTTGGTCAAGATAGAGCATTTTAATGAGTTGTACTACATACTTCAAGAGCTGAATATTGAAGAAGGTTGGCTATTAACGACGATAAAATAAAGATGTCAGTCTGATGTCTCGCCGTCTATTCTTACCGCTGCTTGTTGGTCAAGATAGAGCATTTTAATGAGTTGTACTACATACTTCAAGAGCTGAATATTGAAGAAGGTTGGCTATTAACGACGATAAAATAAAGATGCAGTCTGATGTCTCGCCGTCTATTCTTACCGCTGCTTGTTGGTCAAGATAGAGCATTTTAATGAGTTGTACTACATACTTCAAGAGCTGAATATTGAAGAAGGTTGGCTATTAACGACGATAAAATAAAGATGCAGTCTGATGTCTCGCCGTCTATTCTTACCGCTGCTTGTTGGTCAAGATAGAGCATTTTAATGAGTTGTACTACATACTTCAAGAGCTGAATATTGAAGAAGGTTGGCTATTAACGACGATAAAATAAAGATGCAGTCTGATGTCTCGCCGTCTATTCTTACCGCTGCTTGTTGGTCAAGATAGAGCATTTTAATGAGTTGTACTACATACTTCAAGAGCTGAATATTGAAGAAGGTTGGCTATTAACGACGATAAAATAAAGATGCAGTCTGATGTCTCGCCGTCTATTCTTACCGCTGCTTGTTGGTCAAGATAGAGCATTTTAATGAGTTGTACTACATACTTCAAGAGCTGAATATTGAAGAAGGTTGGCTATTAACGACGATAAAATAAAGATGCAGTCTGATGTCTCGCCGTCTATTCTTACCGCTGCTTGTTGGTCAAGATAGAGCATTTTAATGAGTTGTACTACATACTTCAAGAGCTGAATATGAAGAAGGTTGGCTATTAACGACGATAAAATAAAGATGCAGTCTGATGTCTCGCCGTCTATTCTTACCGCTGCTTGTTGGTCAAGATAGAGCATTTTAATGAGTTGTACTACATACTTCAAGAGCTGAATATTGAAGAAGGTTGGCTATTAACGACGATAAAATAAAGATGCAGTCTGATGTCTCGCCGTCTATTCTTACCGCTGCTTGTTGGTCAAGATAGAGCATTTTCAATGAGTTGTACTACATACTTCAAGAGCTGAATATTGAAGAAGGTTGGCTATTAACGACGATAAAATAAAGATGCAGTCTGATGTCTCGCCGTCTATTCTTACCGCTGCTTGTTGGTCAAGATAGAGCATTTTAATGAGTTGTACTACATACTTCAAGAGCTGAATATTGAAGAAGGATTGGCTATTAACGGACGATAAAATAAAGATGCAGTCTGATGTCTCGCCGTCTATTCTTACCGCTGCTTGTTGGTCAAGATAGAGCATTTTAATGAGTTGTACTACATACTTCAAGAGCTGAATATTGAAGAAGGTTGGCTATTAACCGACGATAAAATAAAGATGCAGTCTGATGTCTCGCCGTCTATTCTTACCGCTGCTTGTTGGTCAAGATAGAGCATTTTAATGAGTTGTACTACATACTTCAAGAGCTGAATATTGAAGAAGGGATGGCTATTAACGACGATAAAATAAAGATGCAGTCTGATGTCTCGCCGTCTATCCTTACCGCTGCTTGTTGGTCAAGATAGAGCATTTTAATGAGTTGTACTACATACTTCAAGAGCTGAATATTGAAGAAGGTTGGCTATTAACGACGATAAAATAAAGATGCAGTCTGATGTCTCGCCGTCTATTCTTACCGCTGCTTGTTGGTCAAGATAGGGCATTTTAATGAGTTGTACTACATACTTCAAGAGCTGAATATTGAAGAAGGATGGCTATTAACGACGATAAAATAAAGATGCAGTCTGATGTCTCGCCGTCTATTCTTACCGCTGCTTGTTGGTCAAGATAGAGCATTTTAATGAGTTGTACTACATACTTCAAGAGCTGAATATTGAAGAAGGTTGGCTATTAACGACGATAAAATAAAGATGCAGTCTGATGTCTCGCCGTCTATTCTTACCGCTGCTTGTTGGTCAAGATAGAGCATTTTTAATGAGTTTGTACTACATACTTCAAGAGCTGAATATTGAAGAAGGTTGGCTATTAACGACGATAAAATAAAGATGCAGTCTGATGTCGCGCGTATATTCTATCGCTGCTGTTGGTCAAGATAGAGCTTTCTATGAGTTGTACTACATACTATCAATGAGCTGAATATTGAAGAAGGTGGCTATTACCGACGATAAAAATTAAAGATGCAGTCTGATGTCTCGCCATTCTTACCGCTGCTTGTTGGTCATCAAGATAGAGCATTTTAATGAGTTGTACGACATAATCCAAGAGCTGAATATGAAGAAGTGGATATTACCGACGATAAAATAAGATGCAGTACTGATGTTCGCCGATCTATTTCTTACCGCTGCTGTTGGTCAAAGATAGAGCATTTTAATGAGTTGTACTACATACTTAAGAGTGATATGAGAGGTTGGCTATTAACGACGATAAAATAAAGATGCAGTTGATGTTCCGCAGTCTATTCTTCACCGAGCTTGTTGCGTAAGCTAGTAGCATTTTAATGAGTGTACTACATACTCAAGAAGCGAATATGAGAAGGTTGGCTATCAACGACGATAAAAATAAAGATGCAGCCTGATGTCTCGCCGTCTATTCTTACGCGCTTGTTGGTCAAGATAGAGCTTTTAATGAGTTGTACTACATACTTCAAAGAGCTGACTATTGAAGAAGTTGGTTATTAACGACGATCAAATTAAAGAGGCCGTCTGATGTTTCACCGTCTATTCTACGCGTTCTGTTGGCTCAGATAGCAGCATTTAATGAGTTGTACGCACATATTTAAGAGCTAATATTGAAGAAGGGTGGTATTAACTGACGATACATAAGATGCAGTCGATGTATCGCCGTTATTCTTACCGCGCTTGTTGGTCAAGATAGAGCATTTTAATGAGCTGTACTACTACTTCAAGGAGCTGAAGATTGAAGAGGTGGCTGTTAACGACGATAAATAAAGATGAAGTCTTGATGTCTTCCGGGGGGGGCCCGGGGTTCTATCTTACGTGCATTGTGCGTCAAGATAGAGCAATTTTAATGAGTGGTACTACATACTTCAAGAGCCGAATATTGAAGAAGGTTGGCTATTAAACGACGATTAAAATAAAGATGCCGTTGATGTCTCGAGTCTATTATTACCGCTGCTTGTTGGTCAGATAGAGCATTTAATGAGTTGTACTACTACTTCAAGAGTGAATCTTGAAGAAAGGTTGGCTAGAAACGACGATAAAATAAAGATGCAGTTGATGTCTCGCCGTCTATTCCACGTGCTTGTTGGTCAAAGATAGAGCATTTAATGAGTTGTACGACATACTTCAAGGCTGACTTATTGAAGAAGGTTGGCTATTAACGACGATAAAATAAAGATGCAGTCTGATGTCTAGCGTCTATCTTCCGCTGCTGTTGGGCAAGATAGAGCATTTTAATGAGTGATACATACTTAAAGACGCTGAATATGAAGAAGGTTGGCTATTAAAACGGACGATAAAATTAAAGATGCAGTGATGTCTCGCCGTCTATTCTTACCGTCTGCTTGTTGGTCAAGAAGGGCATTTATTCGAGTTGTAATACATACTTCAAGAAGCTGAATATTGAAGAAGGCTGGCTATTAACGACGATAAAATAAAGTGCAGTCTGAATGTCTGCGTCGATTTTACCGCTGCTTGTGGTCAAGATAGAGCAGGTTCATGTAGTGTACTACATACTCGAGAGATGAAATATGAAGAATGTTGGCTATTAAAGACGTTTAAAAACAAAGAAAATGAAATATTTAGCACTGAAAAAGGTCACGAAAGTTGGAAGAGAATAAGTAATGGAGGGGATATCATGGAAGAGAGGAAGAGGAAAGGCAAAGAGAAGGTGGTGCAGGATGTGAAGGTGATATACAGATGGTGTATGGACGCGGGACATCTTGCTTTATGATCGAGATTTTTCGGAAAGTTGTTATGGGAGCGAGGGTCTGCACAGACATGCTGCTAATGAAGAATGAGCGACATGTGATGGAAAGCCCGTTCCTCATGATTTCAAAGTTTCTGATGTGTTGCCTTTGAATAATCACAAAACATGAGCATAGTTTTATATAGTACAGTCTCTACAATACCCCATTATTACACGTATGTTGATCTCTTGTTCATTCACTTGTTTAACCACCTTGAACCACATTATTTTTTTCATTCTCGTACGGAAATCTTCCATTAGATTTTTATTAAATTTTGCTTGCATGGATGGATCAGGGCAACAGTCAATAGTGTGCACAATTTCAGGGTAGCGTTTTTTGTACTGAACTGAAGATAGTTCTTTCCAATCTCGTGGACATACCATATTTGCATACTTTTACATTATGCGTGATAGATTTGGTGATTTCTTCTCCTCCATCGTAGTTAGTTCAACTGGTATTCATGATCCTGGTGATTTACAATTTCTCAGGTTATTATTGCCCAACACAATTTCATCTAATGAGGGTTAGTTTTAATGTATCTCATAATATCTCACAGTCATCATACCATACATTCCACTGTATAATCCTGCCATTGTTCTAGAAAATATATAGTCTCCGTTAGGGTATTCCACCTGTCACAGAGAACATTTAATGAGGGTGGAACATTTCTTGTCAATAACTTAATTTTTTGAAACATTTCGTAATCTCTGCCATTCTTACAATATTGCCACTATTCTAGTACAGCAAACTTTCCGGTCTCCAGCATGGCGGTTAGGGCATTGCAAATGCTACGGCTCTGGGGTATTTAACTCGTGGCTGCGGTTTGCATTTCGCATTGTCCTCATGTTGGACTGGTAGTATATGGTTACGTTCGACCTGCTACTGAGTAGTGTGCGACTCTGTGAGCTGTGATATCACGTCGGAATGACTTCAACATGTCCGGTTTTGTTTGTACAGTGGACATGCATGTCGGAAATGGCTAACGGCTGTGTATGAATATGATTTGCAATTTTGAAGTTCACGAGGCAATTCATCAGGAGAACCTGGAAGCGGCGCTGGAAGCCGGGGATACAGAGTTCGTGCCTTAATGCGACGCGTCAGCGTGTCGCCCTGTGGATAGGAGACAGAGCAATGGCAGAAAACTGGGTCAATGAGGGTCTTTTGAGTGACTGACGAGTCCATCGAGAGGAACTGTGATTTTCGTGGTCTGCGAGGCGGCATTATGCCACAGGGTTACAGTGCGTCTGTGGATTGCCGATATCTGTCTGTTCCACTCGTCACATTGGACAGTGGGGAGCATTTTGTGTGATATTCATTGGCACAGAACGGAGCCAGCGATGGAAGACCCGTTGCCGTGAAGTTGGTAACCTCGACTAACTAACTAACTAACTAGTACAGCAATCTTGTATATTTCGTTTGTCTTTCTTGTGTTTCTTTTTATTTCGTATTAAACATGATACTTCACCTTTCTGTTTTCAGTTCCCTTCGTTATTTATTTAATTCTAACGCGCCTGATGTAATCCATGGCGTTGTGTTAGTGTTGGTTGGAATAAATCTTGGCTGCTGTTATCAAGATATCTTAGCTCGTACTGCCAATTCATAAGGTGTCAATTCTCCGTATAGCACGCAAGACTCAATACCGATTTGGTTCCATTCTACGCTGTATGCATTTGGTATTTTCCTGAGATCAAAACGAAGTGGTCTTGCTCCTCAGGTGAAAGCTTTTTGAGTTTTGATTAACATCTGCTTTAATAATATTGAGATCTGTATCGCATTCTGTTTTTCTTAGGATTTGGCTGATGTCATGCTTGATCTCTGTCTTCTTTGATATAAAATATAATCATCTGGTTCGGTAGTACTGTCCGCGACTTCACGTGAAGAATCTCTTGGGTGTTGTTAAAAAGTGTGTTGGGCTATCGTTAACTCATTTTTCTGTGCAAAATTCAATTATGGTTTATGTCCTTATGACAATCTTATCTATTTTGTCTCTGCAGTGTACTGTAAAAATCTTCATTTCGCCTCCTTCAGCTGTGCATTTGGTGTGCATTATCTCTCTGTATGTGAGTGTGTTTCTTGGATGTCATCTTAGTCTGATAGCGAGAATTATATCATTAACCGGGTATATACAATTTAAAGCTTTTGTTGGTTTATCTACCAAAATGCCACATCGCTCAGCCTCCGAACAGTCTCCACAGAATATATGGAAAAAAAAAGAACTACATTTTATTTTTACAAGGTTCCTTGCCTCTCTTGCGATGTTCACTAATCCTAAATTGAATATTAACCTCTCAATTTATCACATACTTACTGAGCTTTCCTCATACAGCATTCCACATTCCTAAGATCGGAATAGGTCAGAAATGCTGCATTTCGAGTATTAAGGCAGTAGTCACTCTCGGGAATTCAGAAGAGAGTGCTGACAGTTATATAGAATGTTAAGTTGTATAGCGGTGAATCAGGAAGTGAATGAAAACTTATGAAAAAGTGGAGACCGGCGATGCGATTCCAGACCAACGAATGTACGAATGCATTGACGCAGAGGGAACAACTTACGATGGCTGGAAAAAATGTAAGAATGTTATATCACTTTGCTGCCTGACGACCGTTAGTTTGTTACAAGACTGTTTATGGGAGAAATTATGTACAGGGAAGTCCGCTAGAAGATGGTGATGAACCAACCAACCCACTCCACCCACCCACTCACCCGCCCCCCAACTCACTAACCAAGAAACCAACCAAACCACCAAAAACCCACCGACACACCCACAAACCCATCAACCCATCCACCCACTCACCCACCAACCAACCAACTTACCAACCAATCCACCCCAAACCAACCAACCAACTCACTAAGCAACCAACCCACACACCCAACAACCAACCCACCAACCAACCCAACAACCAACTACACAGTTTAATTATTTGCTGACGTCAATAGTCACATCCTTTTTTGTATAATATCGGTTCTGTTTAGTTGCTACGACTTCTAATTTTCCTTCACCATCTCTCCCAACATGGCGGGTGTTTCCTTTAATTTTCCAATTAAACTCCCCTAACTGGCAGTCCGTAATCTGGGACAGTTGGTGGCCTGTCAGATCAGACCGTTTGGCCATCTAATATGCTTGTAATCTTAGAGCTCGGGAGAGAAGGTGATTGGCCTGTGGTGTTTTGTTTGCTGGTAGGGTGATTTGTTTAGCATTGCTTTGGTTTGGGTTGTGTGTGTGTGTGTGTGTGTATAGTGAGTGTGAGTGCGATCGTATGCATACAAGATCTGCTTGACGTTCCTCTGTCGCCACCATCTATCTTTTTTCGACTCTAGTTAGTTAGTTAGTTAGTTAGTTAGTTAGTAGTTAGTTAGTTAGTTAGTTAGTTAGTTAGTTAGTAGTCGACAGATCATCCTCATTGCACATCGAACCATTCAGTCAATAAGTGCTCAGATCCCTCCTCAGGAAATCCGCACCGTGTAGCGGTTTTAAGATGGCGACGGACGGTCGTGTTTTTATTTAAAATTGATTCTTTTTTTTTTTGGGGGGGGGGGGGGGGGGGGGTTAGTTCTCTTAATTGCTGGCGGATGCAGTTTTCCTGTATTATTATTATTATTATTATTATTATTATTATTATTATTATTATTATTATTATTATTATTATTATTATTTTTGCGAACGCTGGCTTTTGAACTCAAGCATAGTCATTAATTCATTCATTCATTCACTCATTCATCAGTAGCATATCCTTTGCAGAACCTCGCTCCCGTAACAATCTTCCTGAAAACATCTCGATCATAAGCAAGATGTCCCGCGTCCAACACAACCATCTGGAGATCATCCGCTACTTCTTCTCTTTGGCCTTTCTCTTCCTCTCTTCCCAGGTATACACCTCTCCACTATTGTTATCTCCAAACTGTCATGACGTTTCGAGTAACCACAATATTTAAATTTCCTTTGTTTTATTGTCTTTAGTAGCCAACATTCTTCAATATTCACCCTTGAAGTGTGGAAGCATTTGTTCTTGTCTTTATCCAAGATATTCTTAGAACCCGTCTATAACATTTATATTCAATGGCAGTTATGGGCTTTTCAGCTTGTTTAGTATAGTCCTTATACGTGTCACAATTTCTAGTGCACTTATTCGTTGTTCCTCTTTCGTGGAGATTACATGACAACTAATTATGCACCTCAAAGGTCAGTGTATCCAACTTCAGCATGCATTTTTGCAAGGTGTGGTTCCTCTAGATCAGTGGTTCTCAACCTTTTTTGGCCCATGCCCCCCCCCTTTACCATATGTTCAAAACGCCATTCCCCTCCCCCCCCCCCCTTCGAATTCCCTCCCTATAAATCCCCCCAACCTTACACAGTATACGTAAAAATGGAAGCTAAATTTAATAACACATACTATAACAAGGCTAGACATCTACATAAAACGGGATTTGAAGGTCTACTTACGTTATAAAACGAATTTTATTAGGGCGAGAAGTACAGAACCGTAAAATTTAGAGGGAAAAACAATATCAAATTACTGGTTCTTGTATTAATGCGATCTTGAAATAATCTAATTCCCCCCCCCCCCCCCTGGAAACCCTAAAATTCCCTATCAGATTCCCTACCGGTTGAGAACCACTGCTCTAGATAGATTCTATTCAAGGTAACGGGCTCTGTCTACACTTGGGTAGTTTTCTTTCCAAACAATTTTACGGGAGCAGCGGCAATATTACCTTGATTTCAACTGCCGTGGGATTTTGTACTGTGTAATTTGCACACGGGACATCTGTTTTTCGCTTATCGAGCGGCTAGATATCGATCAAACAACCCAAGAGATCATGGGGAGGTTTAATTCATAAGATACCAAAGATTCTGGGAAATTCCTACCCCTATGGAATTCCATGCAGGAACAAGTACTTCGACGCTAAACCACCTAACCACCCATTAAATGGTGCCTTCATTAGCCAGGTCTGTCATCCACATGAACCCACAACTATGGAGTACGGACATAATTCGTATCTAACCATTTAAATAGCACCATAGGTTTCAGAATTTTTATTTTAAACCAGTAGATGTCAAATAACAAACACACAAACACGGGACCGTAATGATGTGACCAGTATAGTAACGAGCATTTAAAGAATAGAAATGATTGGTCGGTTCCAATGTTGCACACGTATTACACATAAATATCAATTTGGGAATGTTGAGGTCACTATTACAGTTCATAAATAAATACACGCATTGTTTGGCGCTCATAGAAGTAGGGGAAAGAAGTAGATACTAGAGGACGCACTAGACAACATAAAAATTGAAATCTATAGTTACCGACCGGGATTCAGATTCCTAACATTCTGTGGCGTTTACTTCCAGCATTGTAGACGTTTAGCTCCCTGGAATTCTGGGAATAGCATTGTAGAATTTTAGATTCTTAACCTTCTAAGACGTTCGTATCCCAACATTTCAGAGCATTAGCTTCCCATTCTTATGAGATGTTAGCATCGTATAATTATGACATGTCCGCTTCCTATAATTGTGAGATTTTCACTTCCCATAATTGTCAGATATGTGTCAGGTCTTAGTCAGATATACTGAGCTACCGTATAACAGTAGACGGTACTACCTGCTTTCTGTTAGCGCCGAACGTTGGGCGGCGCTTACCACACCCGACACCCCACATTGTGCCAACGGCTTCGGACGGAAGAGCGCAATTGGGAGGGTACAAGCCTTACCCTGGTGCGAGGAAATGCAACCTAAAGACAAAATGTCATGGCAGGGCAGACCAGGCCCTAAGCCTTGGTTGGCGGCTGGTCTAGGATCGAAGCTCCGACAGGCGGACAGTTAGAGCATTGCTTTGCTGATCCGGCAGCTTCTGCAGCTTGTCTTGTTCCAGATGTAGGGGTGTTACCTTTCCTCTGGAGTGAACTAGGCAGGCCGAGAGAGGGATCATGCTGCATGGGCAACACATGATCTCTATATTTTAGCCCAGGCTTTGTGCTATGGAGAGGCAATAACTCCATCCCTGGTCTTAACTGGTCTCGGAATCAAAGCGAGAGACAACTGTTACGGGTTATAAGTCCCTGTCAATTGGCGTAGACATGGGGCCCCACGCGTTGCCTCTGACGGTGGGAGGCACCTACAGGTTTCACTGATCAGCTACCGCCCGCCTCAAGCTGGGCAGCCCCCGGCCAATTGGGTGCTGATCCCCCACAGCCTACCTGCTTCAATAGGTGCTTGGGGCTAGGACAAAATCTGAATCGCAGGCTGTAAAATCAATGCACCCGGTACACATACAAATAAAAATAGAAACCTCAAGCTACGGCTTGCAACCTCGAACGTGAGAACAATGTGTCCAGGATTTTCCTCTGACTTGACCAATATTGACGATGTGAGAAAAACGGCTGTGATTGATGCCGAACTCAATCGTCTTAACATTGATATTGCTGGCCTGCAGGAGACTCGCCTCGCTGAGGAAGGGTCACTCAGGTAAAAACAATTACACCGTTTTTTCTTTTTTTTTTTCTTTTTTTTTTGGGGGGGGGGGGAGGGTAGAGGGCAGGGAGAAAAAAAGGCAACACGGTGTGGGCTTTGCAGTGAAGAATTCGCTACTGGGAGTGATTGAAATTCCAGCAGGAGGAAATGAAAGACCATTATCCCTGCGCTTGGCAACATCTTGTGGTTTTGCCACCATTATTACATGCATATGCACCGACACTCGATTCCTCTGATGATGTGAAGGATTCGTTCTATGAGGAGTTAGACTCCGTGATCAAGGCAGTTCCAAAATCTGACTACATTTATAAGCTCGGTGATTTCAATGCTTGTTTGGACAAGGACTCGAGTTCATGGCCAGTGTGCCTTGGAAAATACAACATCGGTCGCATGAATGAAAATGGGCAAAGGCTGCTGGATCATTGCACCAGTAATGACCTATGTATTACAAACTTCTTTTTTAACCGTAGGGGTTTACGGCACTGTGGATCATAAGAGGCAGGACTGGTTTGCTGCAAACAGCGAGTCTCTGCAGCCCTTGATTGATAAGAAGAAGATAGCTCTCTTAAGAAACAAGGAAAGACCAACGCGTAACACTCTGAGTGAGCTAAATCAAATCAAATCAAATCAAATCAACTTTATTAGGGTCACAAATTGGGCGCGCAGGCCCGTCTTACATTCGGCCCTTCCAATCACTCGTCTTTCGTTCATCAAGAGCATTATACATTTACATAGGAAGAAGAATAAACATTGTGAAATGAATGTTATAAACATAAACACGGCTAAACATGGAGAAAAATATGTACATAAAAAGTATGTGACGTAAAAGTAGTGATGCCAGCGTGCCCCCCACACACACACACACACACACACACACACCACACACACACACACTCTCTCTCTCATTCACTCTCACTCTCTCCCTCTCACTCATTCACTCACACACACACACTCTCACTCATTCACTCTCCCGCTCACTCATTCACTCTCCCGCTCACTCATTCACTCTCACGCTCCCTCATTCACTCTCCCGCTCACTCATTCACTCTCATGCACACTCATTCACTCACCTGCTCACTCATTCACTCTCACTCATTCTGTCTCTCCCGCTCACTCATTCACTCTCCCGCTCACTCATTCACTCTCACGCTCACTCATTCACTCTCCCGCTCACTCATTCACTCTCACTTATTCACTCTCACTCATTCACTCTCACTCATTCACTGTCCCGCTCACTCATTCACTCTGCCGCTCACTCATTCACTCTCACGCTCACTCATTCACTCTCACGCTCAATCATTCACTCTCCCGCTCACTGATTCACTCTCACGCTCACTCATTCACTCTCACTCATTCCTTCTCACGCTCACTCATTCCTTCACACGCTCACTCATTCACTCTCACTCATTCACTCTCACGCTCACCCATTCACTCTCACTCATTCACTCTCACGCTCACTCATTCACTCTCACGCTCACTCATTCACTCTCCCGCTCAATCATTCACTCTCCCGCTCACACATTCACTCTCACGCTCACTCATTCTGTCTCTCCCGCTCACTCATTCACTCTCCTGCTCACTCATTCACTCTCCCGCTCACTCATTCACTCTCATGCACACTCATTCACTCACCTGCTCACTCATTCACTCTCACTCATTCTGTCTCTCCCGCTCACTCATTCACTCTCCCGCTCACTCATTCACTCTCACGCTCACTCATTCACTCTCCCGCTCACTCATTCACTCTCACTTATTCACTCTCACTCATTCACTCTCACTCATTCACTGTCCCGCTCACTCATTCACTCTGCCGCTCACTCATTCACTCTCACGCTCACTCATTCACTCTCATGCTCAATCATTCACTCTCCCGCTCACTGATTCACTCTCACGCTCACTCATTCACTCTCACTCATTCCTTCTCACGCTCACTCATTCCTTCACACGCTCACTCATTCACTCTCACTCATTCACTCTCACGCTCACCCATTCACTCTCACTCATTCACTCTCACGCTCACTCATTCACTCTCACGCTCACTCATTCACTCTCCCGCTCACTCATTCACTCTCCCGCTCACACATTCACTCTCACGCTCACTCATTCACTCTCCCGCTCACTCATTCACTCTCACTCATTCCTTCTCACGCTCACTCATTCCTTCACACGCTCACTCATTCACTCTCACTCATTCACTCTCACGCTCACCCATTCACTCTCACTCATTCACTCTCACGCTCACTCATTCACTCTCACGCTCATCATTCACTCTCCCGCTCAATCATTCACTCTCCCGCTCACACATTCACTCTCACGCTCACTCATTCACTCTCCCGCTCACTCATTCACTCTCCCGCTCAATCATTCACTCTCCCGCTCACTCATTCACTCTCACGCTCACTCATTCACTCTCATGCTCACTCATTCACTCTCACGCTCACTCATTCACTCTCACTCATTCACTCACACACACACACACTCTCACTCATTCACTCTCCCGCCTCACTCATTCGCTCTCAAGCTCACTCATTCATTCTCCCGCTCACTCATTCACTCTCCCGCTCACTCATTCACTCTCCCGCTCAATCATTCACTGTCCCACTCACTCATTCACTCTCACGCTCACTCATTCACTCTCATGCTCACTCATTCACTCTCACGCTCACTCATTCACTCTCACTCATTCACTCACACACACACACACACTCTCACTCATTCACTCTCCCGCTCACTCATTCGCTCTCAAGCTCACTCATTCACTCTCCCGCTCACTCATTCACCCTCACGCTCACTCATTCACTCTCACGCTCACTCATTCACTCTCCCGCTCACTCATTCACCCTCACGCTCACTCATTCACTCTCACGCTCACTCATTCACTCTCCCGCTCACTCATTCACTCTCACTCATTCACTCTCCCGCTCACTCATTCACTCTCACGCTCAATCATTCACTCTCCCGCTCACTTATTCACTCTCACGCTCACTCATTCACTCTCACGCTCACTCATTCACTCTCACTCATTCACTCTCACGCTCACTCATTCACTCTCACTCATTCTGTCTCTCATTCACACTCACTCACTCTCTCACTCAAACTACAGTAATGAACATAAGTTTAGATTATATATGATAAAATCAAATGGTATTTAACTGATAATATGACAGATGAGAATACACAAACATATTGATTCGCGTGTTACATAACATGCGTGTTACATGACATGCATCTGTTCAGCTCTCTCTCTCTCTCTCTCTCTCTCTCTCTCTCTCTCTCTCTCTCTCTCTCTATCTATCTATCTATCTCTCTCTCTCTCTGTATTCTTTCATATACACACACTCACACGCATGTGTACGCTCACACACACACACACACACACACACGCACACACACTCTCTCTCTCTCTCTCTTCCTCTCTCATTCACTCTCACTCCCACTCATTCACTCTCACTCATTCACTCTCACTCATTCACTCACACACACACACACTCTCACTCATTCACTCTCCCGCTCACTCATTCACTCTCACGCTCACTCATTCACTATCACTCATTCTGTCTCTCCCGCTCACTCATTCACTCTCCCGCTCACTCATTCACCCTCACGCTCACTCCTTCACTCTCACGCTCACTCATTCACTCTCACTCATTCACTCTCCCGCTCACTCATTCACTCTCCCGCTCACTCATTCATTCTCACTCATTCTGTCTCTCTCGCTCACTCATTCACTCTCCCGCTCACTCATTCACTCTCCCGCTCACTCATTCACTCTCACGCTCACTCATTCACTCTCCCGCTCACTCATTCTCACGCTCACTCATTCACTCCTCACGCTCACTCATTCACTGTCCCGCTCACTCTTTCACTCTGCGGCTCACTCATTCACTCTCACTCATTTACTCTCACGCTCACTCATTCACTCTCCCGCTCACTCATTCACTCTCCCGCTCACTCATTCCCTCTCACGCTCAATCATTCACTCTGCCGCTCACTCATTCACTCTCACGCTCACTCATTCACTCTCACGCATTCACTCTCACGTTCACTCATTCACTCTCACGCTCACTCATTCACTCTCACGCTCACTCATTCACTTTCACTCATTCACTCTCACGCTCACTCATTCACTCTCACTCATTCACTCTAACTCATTCTGTCTCTCAGTCACACTCACTCACTCTCTCACTCAAACTACAGTAATGAACATAAGTTTATATTATACATGATAAAATCAACTGGTATTTAACTGATAATATGACAGATGAGAATACACAAACATATGGATTCGCGTGTACATAACATGCGTGTTACATTGACATGCATTGCTCAGCTCTCTCTCTCTCTCTTCTCTCTCTCTCTCTCTCTCTCTCCTCTCTCTCTCTCTCTCTCTCCTCTCTCTCTCAGAAAACACTCCTTCTCTTCCCACACCACCCTTGCCTGTACCCCAGGAACACAATGTTGTGAATAGCAACCAAGCTCCAATCCAAATGTTGCTAAATATGATACTTTGTTTCCTACCTTGCCCGTCAAACAGTCTCCCTCTATGATGTCAAAGGGGACACCGTTAAACAATGGTGCTGTACCGTCGATGCCTGCTTCCAATGTAGGCACTTCCAGTGACACTCATAGCAATCCCTCGCTGGACGGTAATCTACAACCCTATGAGTGGAACCCGTCAACTTCAGCAGCTAATGCGATACAATCCTGCAGCCCTGCACCAAGCATCATGATGTCACTCCAGCAAAGACATTTTCCTGCCCCCTCTAACAGCCTTAACTATTTCTACATAAAGTTTCAAATCCCTGCAATTTGTATACCACAAGCGACATCTTCCTTTAGTTTGTAATGTTCGCTAATCACGATCAGTGGCTCAGCAAAATGGTCTAGAATATAGGCCATCTCAAAATCTGTATCTGATCAACAAATTACCTGAGCTCTCGGTAATACTGTACAAACAGTTCCATGTGTTTGGAATCACAGAAAGTCGTCTTAACGACAAAATTAACCGACTCCGAAATCTCACTTAAGGGGTTTAAAGTAATTCGGAAAGATGCAAATCAAAATTAGAGACAGGTATTGCTGTATACATTTCCAATTCTCTCAACTGGTCCCGTAGAAGTGATCTCGAGACAGTAGAGATAGAATGTGTTTGGTTAGAGGTTGAAGCCAGCCAGCCACAGCGTTTCTCATTGGATACCTATATAGGAATCCTTGTGCCGGGTACAGTTGGTATGACGCTTCACTCAAGATGGATAGAGCGTTACAGTAGGTAGAGAAGTTACGATACTAGGTGACTTCAACATAGATATGAGTAAATCCACCAGGACATGGGACGATATCATTCTTCTTACAATTCAAACAACTAAAAACCGTCCCACAAGGGTTACTGGACATATCCTCAACTATAATGATCATATATATGTACTTGTCCAGATAATATATTGAATGTTCTGTTCCTGTTTGTACAGTTAGTGACACTACCCGGTATGTTGTACATGGTCAAGAATTGGGTCAAACCTCTTAAACATAAACATGTAAGTATCAAATTTAGGAATTATAAAGCATTCAACCAAGATTTATTTTTGCAAGACTTAAGAAAAGCAGCCCTTGATCACGTTACCAACTTCCTGACCCGGACGATGCATTTAGCTTTCTGGACGAAGACTAGTCTACAATGTGTTCGATAAAACACGTGCCAATCAAAGAAGTTCGAGTCAAAAATCAACATAAATCCCCATGGGTCACTAGAGAAGTGCTGAAAATCATGAGAGAGCGAGATACAGCACACAAAATAAAGACTTCATCAATTACCGCAGACTAAGGAATAAAGTTAAATAGGAAATTCGTAGTATAAAAAAGATCATTTAAAAAATTGATTGTAGATAATTCAAACAGTACAAATATATGGAAGGCTATTAACTTGCTAACCAATAAGAAACCGCCCTAAAGAAGCAGCAATACAAAATTCTATACATGCGATGAATTCAGTTGTTCTTTCAATCAGAAATAGAGAATCTAAAGTCTTCAATACCAGACTCATCGTGTAATTTAAGTTCACTGGCATCATTCTGTGAGGAGAAGTGCGCCAGAAATATTCCCGCTGAGATTCCTTTAATGTCTGTTGCAGACGTTTATAAATATCTCTTGAACCTCAAATCAACAAACTCACACGGCCTAGATGGTATCAGTAATAGAATTCTTCGTTGTGCTGCACCAGTCATTAGCGAGTCCTTAACGGTTCATATATTACCAGTGCCTGGCCAAAAACTACTTTCAATATGCATTTAAAATTGCTAAAGTGTTTCCGCTTATTAAAATGGCTCAATCGATAATAGCGTTTTGGGTAATTATAGACCTATTTCCTTACTATCGTCGCTATCAAAACCACTAGAAAAACACATTCATAAAATAACGTTACACCATTTAATTAACAATGATCTAATAATTAACAGTCAATCTGGGTTTCGACCCTAAATATTCTTGCCATAGTGCTCTAACAAAAATGACCGATAACTGGCTTTTAAAATCAACAACGGTTTAGAATTTGTGGAGCGGTTGTTTGTAGACTTTTAAAAAGCTTTTTGATATGGTAGATCACGATATTTTAATTAGAAAACTAAAGCAAATGAAGACAAGCACCAACATGGTGAACATAATTACGTCATTTCTATCCGACAGGCAACAAGTCGTGTCCTTCAACAACTGTCTATCAAGACCCACACAGCATAATATTGGTGTGCCTCAGGGCTCAATACTAGGTCCGCTGCTTTTTGCAGTTTATATTAATGATCTTCCTTTATATATCAATACAACTTGTGATCTATTCGCAGAGGACTGTACTATATATACTAGTCAAGAAAACCGTAGTGAATTAGAGAATTCTTTACAAAAGGAACTTGATAATCTTACTAGATGGAGCAATGAAAACCGCATGCAAATTAACATCGACAAAACCAAATCCATTCTAATAACGACCAGACAAAAACTACAGACAGTAGCCATAACTGGATCACCGCTCGAACTCCGCATGGGCACGTTACCTATAGTTAATGTGACTGAACATAAAACACTAAGGCTTTTAATAGACAGCCATTTGAACTGGAGCTCTCATGTTCACGCTCTTATCAAGAAAATAGCACAAAAAGTTTACCAACTTGCTAAAATTCAGCACTTCCTGGACGAAAGCACACGAAAAATATTCTATACATGCTATATCCAATCACATCTCGATTACTGTTCCACAGTTTGGGATGGTTGCCCTAAATCTAATTTAAAACGACTATGTTCTCTACAAAACCGCGCTATTCGTCTGGTTTCTGACATAAAACACGTTGAAAGTAATAATTTGTACAGTCATCTAAGACTTCTACCACTACAAAAGCGCTTCCTTTTCAACAAAGCCAAATTAGTGAATAAAATTATATCTCAAAATACCCCAGAGTATCTTCTGCCGCTGATTCAATCTAATGCAATGAACAGTAAGCGCCTAAATTTGTTACATGTCTCAAAGCCTAGATTGGACCTATACAAAACATGTTTCGCCTATTCTGGTGCTCACTTATGGAATGAGCTGCCTCCAGATCTGAAAACTCCAATGAGTCCCTACACATTTAACCGAAAACTCTTTCAATACTTAATCCATACCGACTATATGCCACCATAATTTATTTACTGGTATAATTGTTCAGTATAATTGTTCATTATAATTGTTTAACTATAATTGTTCACTATATATGTGTGTGGAGTGAGCGTGAGAGTGAATGAGTGAGCGGGAGAGTGAATGAGTGAGCGGGAGAGTGAATGAGTGAGCGGGAGAGTGAATGCGTGAGAGTGAATGAATGAGCGGAAGAGTGAATGTGTGAGCGTGAGAGTGAATGTGTGTGTGTGTGTGTGTGTGAGAGAGAGAGAGAGAGGAGAGAGAAGAGAGAGAGAGAGAGAGAGGAGAGAGAGATGAGAGAGAGAGAGAGAGAGAGAGAGCATCACTATTTTTACGTCACATACATTTTATGTACACATTTTTTCTCCATGTTTAAAATTTTTATGAGACTGCTCATGACAAGTGTCAGTGTATGTGTGTGAGTAAAGTGTGGGAGTTTGTTTATACTAGTTTCAATGCTAACGTGAAACATTTTGTATGTGTCTAGATGTGAGGAAGTGTGAGTGTATGTGGAGGATATGTGTGAGTGTGGGGATATGTGTGGGTGGGGGTATGCATTTGGATGGGTTGGGGTGTGTGGGTTTTGGTTGGTAGTGGTATTTGTGGGTGTTGGTGGGATGTGTGGATGGATGTGTGGGGGTGAAAGTAGGGGTGTTGGAATGGGTGTGGGGGATGTGTTTATGGGTGGAGGATATGTGTATGGGACGGATGCAGGGGATGTGTGTTTATGTGGGTGGAGATGTGTGGATGGTTTGAGGAAGTATGTGTGGGAGGCGGGGTTGTGTGGGTAGGGGATTGTGTTGGGTGGATTTGGGATTGAAGGGCGGGTGGGGAGAAGTGTATGGTGTGTGGGTTTGAGATATGTGTGCGGTGTGTTGGTGGGGGATGTGTGAATGATGTGTGGGTGGAGGGTATGTTTGTGGTGGTATGGGTGGAGGATAGTGTGTGGTATGGGGGATGTGTGTGATGGGTGTGGGGAATGTGCGTATGGGTGGGGTATATGTGGGGGTGAGCAGGGGATTGTGGTGGTTGGGGGAAGTATGTGGGTGGGAGATGTGTGTATGTGGATGGGGAATGTGTGGGTGGGGGTGAGTGAGTGGCTTAGGGATGTGTAGGTGGGTGAGGGAGTTGTATGTATCGGGGTGGGATGTGTGAGTGGGTGGAGGATGTGTGTGTGGTTAGAGGTATTGTGATCGAGAGATGTTTGGTTGGGAGTGGGTGGGTGGGGTGTGTGGGTGCGTAGTGGAGGATGTGTGAGTGAGTGTGTGTTGGTGGACGGGTAGGGAATGCGGTGTGTGGGTGGGGAGAGGTGTGTGGTGTGTTGGTTGGTGATATTGTGTGGGTGAAGTATGTGTGTGTGGTGGGGGATTTTTGTGGTGTGTGAGTGGGGGTATGTGGGGTGGATGGGTAAGGGTATCTGTGGTGAGTGGGAATATCGTGTAGTATCTGGGTGGGGGATATGTGTGTGTGTGGTGCGTGGGTTGGGAATAGTGCGTGGTAGGGGGTGTATGTGATGTGCGGGTGGGGGATTGTGTGGTGGGGGATTAGGTTAAGGCATGTGTGGGTGGGTGGAAGTTGTATGTGTGGGTGGTGGGGTGTGTGTGAGTGGATTGGGGATGTATGGGTGGTTAGGGAGATGTGTGTGTGGGGGGGGAGTGGTAGGGACATGTCAGTTGGTGGGGATGTGTGTATATGGTTTGGGGATGTGTGAGTGGATGTGCGATGTGTGGGTTGGTGGGGGATTGTGTGTGTGGGTGGGGAATATGTTGTCGATGGAGATGTGGCTGGGGGAAGGGTGGTTTGAGGTGTGGGTGGGGAGAGGATGTGTGGGGGTAGGATGTGGATGGCGTGGGATGTGTGGGTTGGTGGGGAATTGTTGTGGGTGGCTGAGTGTGTTTTGGTTGGGGGATCAGGTGAGGGCAGTGTGTGTGGGTGGGGGATGTGCGGGAGGGGGATGGGTCGGTTGGTGGGGTATGTATGTGTCCCTTGGTGTGCGTGTTTGTCGGTAGGTGGGGGTGTGTATGTGTCCCTTGGTGCGCGTGTGTGTGGGTAGGTGGGGGTGTTGTGTGGGTGGGGTGATGTATGGATAGGTGGGAGATGGGCCTCATAACATGGTAATTATAATTAGCCTTGTTTATGTTTACAACATTCATTTCACAATGTTTATTTTTCTTCCTATGTAAATGTATAATGCTCTTGATGAACGAAAGACGAGTGATTGGACCGAATGTAAGACGGGCCTGCGCGCCCAATTTGTGACCCTAATAAAGTTGATTTGATTTGTGTATTCTTTCATATACACACACTCACACGCATGCGCGCGCTCACACACACACACACTAACACAACAACTCTCCCACTGTCTCACTCCCTCACACACAATCCTTCATGCACACACACACACACACACTCTCAATCACACTCTCTCACACATACATGAACGCATGCACTCACGCACACACTCCCTCACTTACTCTCACACATACACGTACGAATGCATGCACTGACACATTCCCCCACAATTTCTCGCTCAATCACTCTCTCCACACACACGCATGCACGTGCGCACACACACATTCACTCTCTCTCTCTCTCTCTCTCTCTCTCTCTCTCTCTCTCTCTCTCTCTCACACACACACACACACACACATACAACACGCACACACATATATAGTGAACAATTATAATGAACAATTATACCAGTAAATGAATTATGGTGGCATATAGTCAATATGGATTAAGTATTGAAAGAAGTTTTCGGTTAAATGTGTAGGGACTCATTGGAGTTTTCAGATCTGGAGGCAGACCATTCCATAAGTGAGCACCAGAATAGACGAAACATGTTTTGTATAGGTCCAATCTAGGCTTTGAGACATGTAACAAATTTAGGCGCTTGCTGTTCATTGCATTAGATTGAATCAGCGGCAGAAGATACTCTGGGGTATTTTGAGATATAATTTTATTCACTAATTTGGCTTTGTTGAAAAGGAAGCGCTTTGAAGTGGTAGAAGTCTTAGATGACTGTACAAATTATTACTTTCAACGTGCTTTATGCCAGAAACCAGACGAATAGCGCGGTTTTGAAGAGAACATAGTCGTTTTAAATTAGATTTAGGGCAACCATCCCAAACTGTGGAACAGTAATCGAGATGTGATTGGATATAGCATGTATAGAATATTTTTCGTGTGCTTTCGTCCAGGAAGTGCTGAATTTTAGCAAGTTGGTAAACTTGTTGTGCTATTTCTTGGTAAGAGCGTGAACACGAGAGCTCCAGTTCAAATGGCTGTCAATTAAAAGACCTAGTGTTTTATGTTCAGTCACATTAACTATAGGTAACGAGCCCATGCGGAGTTCGAGTGGTGGTCCAGTTATGGCTAGTGTCTGTAGTTTTTGTCTGGTCGTTATTAGCATGGATTTCTTCTTCTTTGCGTTCATCCGGAGTGATTTTTTCAGATGTGATTGCGGTGTGTCTGGTTAGGCACCCTCGGGTCGAAACCCTCAGGCCAACACATCCGACTTTTAGCGTGCATTTTTGACCAGGTTAGCAATCCTGGGAGACTCTCACTTTTGTGGTACCGTCCACATCTCAGCTGGTCTAGTTGGAACAGTCGAAGACTACACGGTCATCCCTCAAGTGAAGGCAGGTACAGTCCATAGCATTTTCCGCCATCCTGGGTGGCTTCCATAATTGCAGAGCCGGCACATAACGCTCTGGTGCTGGGTTTACCGAGGGAATCGTCACGTCCTGCTCATGGCTGTTTTAATTCCTCACTTCAATATATTGGGCATTTCGCTCGCCCTGGGCCGTTCCTGCACAAACCAGTCAGCTCTGCGGTTGGTTTCCACTAAGCGAGTTTTCGGACATGTGCTTGTCCCTGTACCCATCAGAGCTGTTCCAGGCACGGCGGACATTCGGAAAACTACCTAGTCAGAGCTGTTCCGAACAAGAGCGGCATTCGGAAACTAGGTAGTCAGAGCTGTTCCTAGCATGAGAGACATTCGGACGAGACATTTCACTCGGACGTAATTGCGTAGTGTCAATTTTTAGTTTGCCACCCGTAGGACGACACTTCCGACTTCCGGCGGGCATTTTTTAATGAGGTTAACCTTCCTCTGATTTCGAGGCACGTTAGACTGTTGTGATGTCGCCCACATCTCAGCTGGTCAAGATAGAACGACCAACGATATCGCGGTCGGCCCTCAAGGGAAGGCAGGGGCAGACAATGCGCAGTCCCTCGCTATCCAAGGAGGCTTCCATAATTGCAGAGCCGGCACATATTGCTCCGAGACTGGGCTCACCCGAGGAGTTGTCACGTCCTGCTCATGGCTGCTTTAGTTCCTCACTTCCCTGTATTGGGCATCTCGCTTGCCACTGGTCGCTCAAGTGAGCTCCAGGGGCGGTCAGACTGCGGGCGACATCCACTCGGTAAGCTTTTGCTTTTGACTTTGGACCACGCAATAGGTTCGCTCGCCGTGCGTTCCATTTCGCGTTATTGAGACGTTTCTCAACTTTTATCTACACTCTCTATGAGTTAGATACAGACAGTTTTCGTAACCATTTCCTTCGACTGGGGCATTTTACTGACTTTTTGTACTCGCTCACGAGGTAGGCTACATGTGCTGCCGGCTCAGCACCTTACCTTCGTGCAGCAGTCAGTGAGAAACGGCCAGGCCATCTCATCCGGGAATCCAACATATCCCTCAGCTGAGAGCCTTCAAACAAGTGTCAGAACTGGGCATGTAGCTTGCTCAGTATCTCGATTCCAATTTTTCGGTAGGTGGATATCGGCCCGACTCTCAGATCCGAGGGTCTGTGGCTTAGAGGCGTTCAGCCTAAACCCTCGACAGAGAGCCTTAGAGTATTGTCCGAAACAAGAACTGCCTTCATGCGCCTGATTTAAACTTTTGACTGCTATCCTCAATCTCCTGCAGAGCAGCAGGTTGTGTCTCTCTTAGTCTGGTCCCTATCCCATACGCTGTCCGATATGTAGTTTTCACCCATCGGCAAGCACATGGGGTCAACGGGACACTCAAGCTCCCCCACCACGGCAAGGTGGAGACACATCGGGGGAGAGCATGGATTTGGTTTTTGTCGATGTTAATTTGCATGCGGTTTTCATTGCTCCATCTAGTAAGATTATCAAGTTCCTTTTGTAAAGAATTCTCTAATTCAAGCTAGGAAGGATGTGCAAAAGGCTGCCAGGCAGTGTGCAAATGAATATTGGATCACGTTATGTGAGTCCATTCAAACCGCAAGTGATAAGGGAAACATAAGAAGCATATATGAAGGAATAAAGAAAGCCTGTGGTCCAGTGATCAAAAGAAGTGCACCATTGAAAACCTTGACTGGAGAAATCATCACTGATAAGAAACAGCAGATGGACAGATGGGTAGATCACTATTTGGAGCTTTACTCAAGTGAGACTAAACTAGCGGATGATGCCCTCAACGCCATAGAGGCTCTACCAACTCTTGACCACCTGGACACACTTCCCACCATAACAGAAGTTAAGTGTGCTATAAATGAACTTGCATCTGGCAAGCTCCAGGTAAGGATGGGATTCCAATAGAGGTTATCAGGAGTGGGCAAGACACACTCACTCTACAGATCCACCAGCTAATAGAGCTATGCTGGCGTGAAGGACAAGTCCCACAGGATTTCAAAGATTCAAGCATCATAACACTGTACAAGAACAAGGGAGATCGGAGCGACTGCAACAACTATAGGGGTATCTCACTTCTGTGTATTGTTGGAAAAGTATTTGCCAGAATTGTTCTGGGCAGACTTCAAGTCCTAGGAGATTAAGTCTACCCCGAATCACAGTGTTACTTTTGACAGAACCGTGCTACCACTGATATTATATTCTCATTGCGACAAATGCAAGAAAAATGCCGTGAACAGAATCTACCACTGTTTATTGCCTTCATCGACCTCACAGAGGCATTTGATTTCGTCAGTCGTGAGGGTCTTTCAAGGCACTAAAGAAGATTGGCTGCCCACCAACTCTTCTGTCCATTGTGGAATCGTTCCACATAGGCATGAATGGTATAATCAAGTTTGATGGTGCAACTTCTGAAGAGTTTGAAATCAAGAGTGGAATTAAGCAAGGTTGTGTACTAGCTCCCACCCTCTTTGGAATATACTTTTCACTTCTACTGAAATATGCCTTTCGTGATCAGGATGGTGGTATATACATTCACTCACGCTCAGATGGCGGCCTTTACAATGCTCAGAGATTGAAGGCCAAGACCAAAATTAGGAGGGTACTGATCAGAGAGTTGCTTTTTGCAGATGATGCTGCAGTTACGACCCACTCTGAGGAAGAATTGCAATGTCTACTATCTGCATTCTCCAATGCTTGTTCTGAATTTGGTTTAACAATTAGCAAAAACAAGACACAGATTATGTCACAAGGTGCACATGGGGTACCATCAATCCTTATTTACGACGCCGAACTAGAGATGGTAGACCATTTTACATATCTAGGATCAGTGGTAAATAGTAAATTATCCTTAGATCAGGAAATCAACATCCGGATTGGTAAGGCAGCAGCAACAATGAACATGTTAGCAAAAAGTGCTGGGAGAACAGGAAGCTTACTGCCAAAACAAAAGTCCTCGTCTACCAAGCCTGTGTCCTTAGTACTCTTCTTTATGGCAGTGAAACCTGGACAACTTACTCACGCCAAGAGAAACGTTTAAACAGCTTTCATATGCGGTGTCTGCGAAGAATACTTGGTATTAAGTGGCAAGACAAAATCACAAATACTGAAGTATTGGAAAGATCAGGTTGTGTGACGGTGTATTCCATACTCCGTCTTCGTAGACTTAGATGGATAGGACATGTTAGGAGGATGGATGATGGTAGAATACCAAAGGACATCTTTTTTTTTGGTGAATTACAGACGGGTAGGAGATCTCAGGGTCGGCCTTTACTACGATACAAAGATGTGTGTAAGCGGAACATGATTGATATAGGCATTGATAATGCACATTGGGAGCAAGTTGCCGCTGAACGTGTTGCATGGAGGGCAACTATCAGAAATGGAATCAAGACAAAGGAGAAAATGATTGCAGATAAAGCACACACAGAGCGTGAGAGACGTAATATGGTGCAAAATGGTGGAAATGACCATGTTTTCACATGCATCTACTGTGGGCAAACATTTGCAGCAAGAATTGGCCTTACCAGCCACACTCTCCACCGCCATGGGTCGTAGTTATTAAGCCTTTTTGAAGCACAATATACCAAACTATCGTCTGTCAAGACGGAAAGGTGCCAAAGGTGCCAATGTAATATAAATATATATATATATATATATATATATATATATATATATATATTTATATATATATATATTTTATATATCCCTCGTTGCAATCAACATCAGCATTTTTCAGCTACTGTTGATGTACTAGGCAAGATTACGCTTAGTAGTTTGCCATTGCTTTCTGAGCGACCGGCTCACATACCCAGTAAGTTATCAACGCGGCGAGAACTGCTACCGATTCTCGCGCAGGTTACGTTACTCACGAGAATATACGGGATTACGGAGAAAGACGTTAACACCTAGGCCAGGGAGACCGGCACAACATATATACAAAGTATCAGTTATCAGTTATCAGTTGGGGTATCTTCGTTGCACTCCGGACATGTCCATAGGTGCTCAGATCCTCCCCCAGCATATTCATCAGCGTCCGGTGGCTAATAGTGCCAGTTCTGTGTTGGTTGACGAGGCGCTTTGTTTTCCCGATGTACCTCTCGCGTCTGGCTGTGCCGATTCTTACTCCCAGGTCTTTCATCCTGGACAGCGATGTGGAATCACTGACGTCAAAGTCCTCTGTTCTCGCCATATCTTTAAGGACGTTAATAACATCGGCACGATCCATGGGCTGGCCATCTACAGGGGGTGCAGAGCCAGCCAGTTTGTCAGCTCGTTCATTTCCCTCGACTCCCGCATGTCCCGGGACGAAGATGAAGGTGACTTTACGGACAACAGACTTCCGCAGCGATTCAGTCCACTGTCTACGTACAGATCCAGCTTCGACCTTCTGAATCATGCTCATTGAATCACTTAGTACACACACGTTGGTATAATGCTGTGATTCCAGCCATATGAAAGCCTGTGTAACTGCCATCACCTCCATCGTCATGCTGCTCGTGGTCATAGAGTGGGCACCACTGGATTCTTGAACGGTTCGGCCCGCTGAACGGGCTGTAAATGCCCACGCACTTCTCTGCTGCTTTACAACAGATCCATCTGTATAGATGAGCACTTCGGGGCTATCTGAGTGTTCATAGATGAGCGCGTTAACCTCTGCATTGACAGCGGCAGGGTTCTGCTCTCTGCACCGTCTGTGTGCACTTAAAAGCTGGAGGCACCGGCACCCATTCCTTGCCGGGGTTGATACTGGTAAGACTGCAGACCTGTCTGACGACATCTTCCGCCCGACCCATCCATGATTTGCCCCTCTTTAGCCTGTCACCCTTTTCTCTGAATATAGCGTCATGCAGAGGGTGCTGCTCATCTGCACTTATTTTTAAGTATGCACGAGCTCTCCAGATCTTGATCCTGTGTTCCATTGTCGGGAAGTCAAGGAGGTATCTCATTGCTACACAGCTGGTGTCTCTCGTGCAGCCCAAAATGATGCGCATGGCTTCGTTTTGTACTTTTTCAAGTCTTCCAATCTGTGTAGGGCTGACAGTGAGGATGGCCAGGGCATACTCGATGAGTGAAAGCACAAGTCCTTGGAACAGAAGTATTAGCAGTCTTTGCTCGATATTGGCAGTCGCCATGACTCTCATTGCTGACAAACCTTTTCGAGCCTTCGTTATGACATAATCGACATGATCTCTGAAGGACAGGCTACGATCAAGCCTCACGCCACGATATGTCATTGACTGGGTTCTACTCAAACTGCTCCCATCCATTCTTACTGCCGGCAGGTCTGTTTTCACAATATGGTTGTTTAGTGAGAACCATGTAACCGTTGCCTTTGCAGGGTTGACAAGGGCATCGGCATCAGCACACCATGAGGAAATTCGATCTAGTTCGCCCTGCATATCATTGGCAACCGCCTGTCTATCTCGACCCTGTCGATACACGAGGATGTCGTCAACGAATGACAAGAGTCCTACCCCTCCCGTCCAACTGTTGTTCAGTGATCGGCACCGTATACACGTTGAATAGTACTGGTGACAGTGGTGAACCCTGCGGCAATCCTGGACCATATCGTTATCGGCTCAGAAGACCAGCTCCCGCATCTTAGCACCACCTTCCTTTGGAGCAGAACTGCAGCTATCCATCGTACAAGGTGAGGGTGCACTTTCAGTCTGAGGAGGGTTTGCATCAAGTGCTCGAAAGATACTCTATTATATGCGTCCTCTAAGTCTATGGCGGCCGCACATGTCTCTTCTCTGACCTGAAATCCTTCGTAGACATCTTGAGCAAAGACAGCCGCATTCAGCCATGACTCTTTGTTGCGTCTGTATCCTCCAAGTGTGGGCGGGAAGCAGCCGGGCTGTTCCAAGTCCCAAGCAAGTCTGTGTACCACAATTTTCTCCAGTAGCTTGCCAACAGTATTCTGCATCGTAATGATTCTGTAGCCGCTTATCTTGGAATGGTCTTTGTTCGGTTTTGGCAGCGGCAGCAAGTAGCTGTGTAGCCATTCTTCTTTGACCTGACCCCTCTGGATACTGGTGTTGAATTCTCTGGCCAGTTCTTCCATGTCATCATCTGATATCACCAGTAGGTCACCATATCGTATGCCGTCTGGGCCTGGGGCGGTGTTAGGTGATTTCTTGAGCATCGCACGCAATGTCTCAGCTGTGATTGTCCATTCTTCGTCTGTCCCGACCCACTCGCACAACTGAGAGAGTGTCGTTGTGGTCCTCTGTCTGGCGGGCTCGTCTTTCTGGTCAGTCTGTTCTATGTAGCGTGCAAGAAGGGCCTTATCTTTATCCAGCTTCCGACTTTTTCCATGCCAGGTCTGTGCCTTGAAAGTCTGGAATACCCCTACGTTGTGCAGCACCGTTCATGCTCTTGTGGAGGCGCCAGAATGTCGTAAGAGATCGCTCGGAGCACACCTTCCTGCAGAACTCGTCCCATTGCTCGGCCTTGGCATGTTTGGCGCAGGATTTGAATAAAGTCGTCGTCCTATCGACCTCAGTCTTCAGGTTCGCCAACTCAACCTGTGGCATGTTAGCCTTTCTGGCCTTTTGCCAGTCTTTGACAGCCTGCCTCTTTCCCAGCCATGCCTTCTCGACCTCTCCATTCCACCATGGTGGCTGCAACCATCTTTCTTGTCTCCTGCGGGAGGAAGTTAGTTTTCTTCTTCTGATCTTGCTTATGGCGTCTTGACCAGTGTTGTCGTTTGTCTTGTTTCTTTGACTCATGGCCCCGTCTTTCTTGATCAGGATGACACAAGGGTAGTGGTCACTATCGTGGTATCCCAGTGTGCGCCACCGGCACCTTGGTGCGATGGTGGGCGACACCAGAGCCAAGTCAATGACGCTGTCAGAGTCACCTGGTCGAGTGGCTATTCTAGTGACCTTCCCATCATTCAGACAGATGAGGGCAGCAGATGCCAGGGCGTCCTCCAGATCTTCTCCCTGTCTATTAGTGATGCAATTCCCTCATTGACTGCCTCTGGCATTGAAGTCCCCACAGTAGATGATATGCCTTTCATCCATATCGAACAAGCTCTGCCATTGTCGCACGTCGACCTTCCCATTTCGCGCATAAACGTTGACGATTACAAGCTGCACTGGTGTCATTATTCTTAATGCCTGCACTTGCAGGGCATCACTGTTCCAGGAAGACATATCGATCTCAGACACTAGTATGTTGTCGCGGACCAGAATGGCCTGTCCGAGGTGCCGACTGTTAAAGAATCCCTGAAATCCCGCGACATTGGCTGTTCCGTCGCCGAGCTGTGTTTCTTGTAAGACTACAATATCGTTTCCGTACAGTAGTTTTTCAAGAATGGGTCGGCGTTGACTAAATGATGCACAGTTCCAGTACAGTACTCGAACGTGTCCGATGCCGAATTTGTCACATTTTAACCGCCTTCTGCGTGTGCCCGCCCTCTTGCCACGCCGTGTTCTTGTCGGTCGTCTGGTCGTCATGTTAGACGCCGATGATACGCCAAAGGGAGTCCGGGAGCGCGTGCACGAACTCCGTTGCACGGTCCGAACTCCATTTCACCACGAAAAACACACTTAATCCATACACATTTCGGAAAAAACACGTTCCATTTTACGGGACGAAAAAATGTCCCGCCATCTTGCTCAAGGGAACTCACTATATAATAAGGCAATAAGATGTATTATTTATAGTGTGCATATATTGTGTGTGTCTGGTCTACAGTAATCAGTTTTAATTAAAACTGTGTTGTTTCTGACGAAGGTCGGTAGGACCGAAATGTCATATTTGTGTATTATTGTTTTTTCGTTACAAATATCCATAACGTGGTTTTATTAGTAGTCATTTTAAAATTACTGCTGTTGCTACGACTACAACTACTACTACTACTACTACTACTACTACTACTACTACTACTACTACTACTACTACTACTACTACTACTACTACTACTACTACTACTACTACTACTACTACTACTACTACTACAACTACAACTACAACTACTTTTCCATTGGCACCTTTCCGTATTGACAGACGATAGTTTGGTACATTGTGCTTCAAAAAGGCTTAATAACTACGATCCATGGCGGTGGCGAGTCTCTCCAAAGCACAAAGCCTGGGCTAAAATAAAGAAACCATGTGTTGCCCATGCAGCATAATCCCTCTCTCTCTCTCTCTCTCTCTCTCTCTCTCTCTCTCTCTCCCTCTCCCTCTCTCTCTCTCTCTCTCTCTCTCTCTCTCTCTCTCTCTTCCTGCCTAGTTCACTCCAGAGGACAGTTAACACCTATACATCTGGAACAAAACAAGCTGTAGAAGCTGCCGGATCAGCAAAGCAATGCTCTAACTGTCCACCTATCGGAGCTTTGATCCTAGACCAGTTGCCAACCAAGGCTTAGGGCCTGGTCTGCCCTGCCATGATTTATTTTGTCTTTGGGTTGCATTTCCTCGCACCAGGATAAGGCTAGTACCCTCCCAATTGCGCTCTTCCGCCCGAAGCCGTTGGCACACTGTGGGGTGTCGGGTTAGGTAAGCGCAGCCCAACATTCGGTGCTGACAGAAAGCAGGTAGTACCGTCTACTGTTATACGGTAGCTCAGTCATATCTGACTAAGACCTAACCCTTTTACAACTACTACTACTTCTACTACTACTACTCATCATTGGCACCTTGCCGTCTTGACAGACGATAGTTTGTAAGGGATGGAGTTATTGCCTCTCCATAGCACAAAGCCTGGGCTAAAATATAGAGATCATGTGTTGCCCATGCATGATCCCTCTCTCGGTCTGCCTAGTTCACTCCAGGGGAAAGGTAACACCTCTACATCTGGAACAAGACAAGCTGCAGAAGCTGCCGGATCAGAAAGCAATGCTCTAATTGTCCGCCTGTCAGAGCTTCAATCCTAGACCAGCCGCCAACCAAGGCTTAGGGCCTGGTCTGCCCTGCCATGACACTTTGTCTTTAGGTTGCATTTCCTCGCATCAGGGTAAGGCTTGTACCCTCCCAATTGCGCTCTTCCGCCCGAAGCTGTTGGCACAATGTGGGGTGTCGGGTTTGGTAAGCGCCGCCCAACGTTCGGCGCTAACAGAAAGCAGGTAGTACCGTCTACTGTTTTACGGTAGCTCAGTCATATCTGACTAAGACCTGACACTACTAAGACACTAAGACACTACTAAGACCTGGTGTACTACTACTACTACTACTACTACTACTACTACTACTACTACTACTACTACTACTACTACTACTACTACTACTACTACTACTACTACTACTACTACTACTACTACTACTACTACTACTACTACTACTACTACTACTACTACTACTACTACTACTACTACTACTACTACTACTCTGTTTTTTTGTTATTGATTGTCCCACTACTATTACTACTAGTCTGTATTTTTGCTATTGATTGTCCCACTACTATTACTACTACTCTGTATTTTTGCTATTGATTGTCCCACTACTATTACTACTACTCTGTATTTTTGCTATTGATTGTCCCACTACTATTACTACTACTCTGTATTTTTGCTATTGATTGTCCCACTACTACTACTACTACTCTGTATTTTTGCTATTGATTGTCCCACTACTATTACTACTAGTCTGTATTTTTGCTATTGATTGTCCCACTACTATTACTACTAGTCTGTATTTTTGCTATTGATTGTCCCACTACTATTACTACTAGTCTGTATTTTTGCTATTGATTGTCCCACTACTATTACTACTAGTCTGTATTTTTGCTATTGATTGTCCCACTACTATTACTACTACTACTACTACTACTACTACTACTACTACTACTACTACTACTACTACTACTCTGTATTTTTTATATTGATTATCCCACTTGGATTTCATGGCTTATTTGTCTAAGATATTTACATGGTTGTGTGCTTGTCGTTTTAACTCAGAATTTATATTTACTAGTCTGATTACTTTTATATTATTTACATATATAAATACAATACAATACGTGTAGCAGTGAATCAATGTAATTATATCTACACGTTGAACTCTGTAACTGCGTGTGGCAGTGAAAATATGTAGTTCTTCAAACACATTAATCTATGCAAATGAGGGTTTCTGTATCAAAGTTACATAACTATATAATCCTTTACTAATGTAAATAACATCAAATATATTTAGTTACATAAACAAATTTATTTGATCAATTAAGTTCTGTAGAAGAAGAATGATATTTCTACTTCTGCATGATATACAGCAACTTCGCTTAAGAGAGCCAGGGTCAAGAGGCACGCATAATGTTGCACTGTAGGGCTTGCGTGTACTTCTACGGACAGCACGGGTGTCGCTATCCCCGCATGTAAGATGATGGAGACTGGGGCCAGATGTCTGACAGACCCATTTGTTTAAAAAACGATAATAACACGGTAACGTTCACAGCCGCATCTGTAAGCCGAGGTCAATGCTAATGCATGTACGTCACTTTATGCCCCAGGCTTAGGGTCTGGCATATGTGATAGAACTATTTTCTTTCGAGGGATTCAGAAACGTATTGATTTCGGTCTGTTTTTTTTTTTTTTTTTTGGATTCGGTTTGTAAACAATCACTTTCAATACACAGAATACCTCTACTTGTAGGAGGCGCGGCAGCAGGCTTGCTTGTCAGTCTGATGATTACGTGTTCGAATCCTCATCAAAAGGTTAAAATAGGTGTCAGGAAATGTCTTGCGGTCGTCATGATACAGACCACATCACCCATCGAGTGTCGACTGGTCTATAAATTATGGGCTAGCACCATATAGACTGTACATCACAAGGCGTATACAAGGATCATTTACTTTACCTCACACTTTAACCCACACTTTATCTCATACTTTACTTCAAACCTTATCTTCTTCTTTATCGTATACGTTACCTCATACTTTACATCATAATTTATAGTATACGTTACCTCATACTTCACCTCATTCTTTACCTCACACTTCATCTCATACTTTACTTCATATTTAAAACTTTATCTTCATACTTTATAGTATACGTTACCTCGTTCTTTACATCATACTTTACATCATAATGTAAGTATACGTTACCTCATACTTTACGTCATACTTTACATCATAATTTATAGTATACGTTACCTCATACTTTGTCTTCACACTTTATCGTATCCGTTACCTCATACTTTACATCATACTTTATCTCATAATTTATAGTATACGTTACCTCATACTATACCTCATAATTTATAGTATACGTTACCTCATTCTTTACCACATACTTTACCTCATACTTTACTTCATTCTTATTCTTCATACGTTATCTTATACGTTACCTCATACATTACATCATACTTTATCACATAATTTATAGTATACGTTACCTCATACTTTACCTCATACTTTAATTCATACTTATTCTTCATACTTTATCTTATACGTTAACACATACTTTACATCATACTTTACCACACACCTTACCTCCTACTTTACCTCATACCTTACTCATACTTTACCTCATACTTTACATGACACTTTACCCCATACTTTACCTCATATTTTACCTCATACTTTACCTCATTCTTTACTTCATACCTTACCTCATACTTTATCTCATACTTTACTTCATACTTTACGTCGTAATTTACCTCATACTTTACCTCATACATTATTTCATACTTTATCTTCATACTTTATCTTCATACTTCATTGTATACGTTAACTCATACTTTACATCATACTTTACCTCACACCTTACCTCCTACTTTACCTCATAGTTTACCTCATACTTTACTCATACTTTACCTCATACTTTACATGATACTTTACCCCATACTTACCTCATACTTTACCTCATACTTTATCTCATTCTTTGCTTCATACCTTACCTCACACTTTATCTCATATTTTACTTCATACTTTACATCGTAATTTACCTCATACTTTACTTCATACTTTATCTTCATACTTTATCTTCATACTTTATTGTATACGTTAACTTTACATCATACTTTACCTCATACTTTACCGTCATACTTTACCTTCATACTTTGCCTCATACTGTACCTCGTACTTTACCCCGTCCTGTCGGATTAATGTGGCTGACATATCCATGTCACTAGCAATCATCTCCATTCAATTCTAGCAGCATGATGACATCAAAGTCATTAATCAGATTCTCTAGTCTAGACCATCTCTACCTAGTACTGCGACAATTCCAATAGCCCACTCTTATATATTTAAATCCTAGGCACTGTGTTTTTCCCTTATTCTCCGGTCCCCCGACCTTCTATTTCTACGTCTTCTTCTCTCCGCATACATTCGCTTCTTCTCTTCACCCTATAAACACAGACAGTTGAAGATGATATCAAACGCAGAGCACATTCTCCGTACTTGGTGCACGTACTCCGTAGCTCCAGCGATGATTCTTGGTAAGGAAATTTAATACCGTATTAGATTTAGTGTATTTGAGGGTACATACGGTCACCCCAGTAGTGCCCTCGTACTGGGGAAGGGGCCCGGGACAATATGTCCATCAGCCAAGCGCCGCCCCTGTAACAGATTGTCTGCCTACATTATAGACTGTGCTACCCACAGCCATACAGTTCCTCAGCTCGTGGGATACACCTTGAACTTGGGACGTAACACTGATCGGGAGGGACGGGGGGGGGGGCAAAAGGGTCCTCCACCTTGCCCAGGGGTGTCCCGCAGGATAACGGAGATAAGGAGGGCCCTTACTTCTCATTCGATAGGGGCATACCTCTATCCCGCTACCCGATAGACCAGTGGTTCTCAACCGGTGGGGAATCCTCCCCCCCCCCCCCAGGGGGGAGTTTTAGGGTTTCCAGGGAGGATATGGCAGATTATTTCAAGATCGCGTTAATACAAGAACCGATTACTTGATATTGTTTTTCCCTTCATGCTTTACGGTTCTGTACGTCTCATCCCTTCTAAAATTCATTTTATAAAGTAAGTAGACCCACAAATCACGTTTTATGTGTACGTCTAGACTTGTTTTGGTATGTGCTTCCATTAGTACGTATACTGTGTAGGGGTATGAGGGGGGAGATTGTTAGGTAGGAAATTCGACAAGGGGAGAGGGGGGGATGGTGTTCTGAAAATGTGTTGAAGGGGGCACGGGCCAAATTTTTAGGTAGGAAATATGAAAGGAGCGGAGGGGGGGGGGGGGGGGGGGGATGACGTTCTGAAAATATGGTGAAGGGGGCACGGGCCAAAAAAGGTTGAGAACCACTGCGATAGACGAACGGTATACCGGCCTCTACTGTTGGTGGTTATCGTCTGGACAAAGACACCTGGTGTAGCGTTCGCATATGACACATATAAAGGTTTCCAGATAAGAATGGAAACGGCTGCGACTGCCAATGATTTTGAAATTGTGTACAATAGCATTCCATACTGCATGATCAAGAGGTGGCTGCTGGAAATGCACAGATAGGGAATGTATAATAGCACAAAAGAAAAACTTAAATATTATCTCCCTTTCAGCTAAAACCAAAACAAAATGTACATATTCTAATAAACATTGTCATTAAAAAAAAACGTTGTAGGAACCATTATTTTGCAAGTACTAACTGGCACTAACAGCAAGCAGTCCACAGGGATTGAACTCAACTGTAAAAGAGTGTTTTGAAGCTGTGACACCTGAAACCATCCCATTCATCATGTGCCATGCCGGTAAGCGTGGGCGGTCATGTTCTGCCATCTCACTCGATCACCAGGAACCGAATTAATAATAAAACCGAAACCGAATTAATGATGAAAGAATGAAACCAAAGTGTAGTGACTATAAAGGTGATGCCGCCATAATTGAATAAATAACGTTATAACCATTCCGTTTATCTAAGTAGTGTGTGGTGCAGAAAATATTTGACGAAATAACAGCCCTTAAAATTTTAGATCTCATAACCAAAAACAAAAGATAAATGTATTTGCAGCCAGATTGTAAATTGAATCAAAGATGTCTTTCTGCGATATACAGCGGTCGCACACAGCTCATCAAGCAGCTGAAATGTGCATTTTTTTATGGCAAAGAACAATTCAATTACCCAGTGTGACACAGTTAAATTCATGACATGTTGTAATCTTGAAACGGGAAACACGGATGGTAATGGCTGTGACAGAGTGCGAGAATGAAGCATTGGATCATTTCAGAACGTTTATGTGGAGAGTTGTATGCGGATATTCGATGGCTCTTCAGTGAAAGATCTAAAAGCGGGCTTCGGGGCAATTTTAGACATGTCCAACACACACAAAAAAGTAAACGAACAACGGTTTCCAGCTTTCATTAACGGGAATCGATTAACGAAGGATATGTGCATCCGTGAGATTATTTCAAATACACGATTACAGTATTAAAATAATTAACAAAATACCAATTTAACATCTCAGAAAGCAACGGCAAACTACTGAGCGTAAACTTGCCAAGAGATCAACATACAGCTGAAAGATGCTGGTGTTGACAGCTAAGTCCTGTAAAGGATATGCTTAAAAAATAAAAAAAAAGAGAGAGAGATATGCACGAACGAACGAACAAACGAACGAACGAACGAACGAACGGATGAACGAACGAACGAACGAACGAACTTTATTTTAAGAGGGTAACAAATTGGGCACTCAGGCCCTCTTACATTCGGCCATTTCGATCACTCATCTTTCATTCATCAAATGTGCATGTTACATTTACATTGGAAAAAAAAACATTGTCCAATTGATTTTGTAAGCATAAACAATGCATATTACGCATGGTACATTCACATGGGGGAAAAAAAACATTGTCAAATGAAAGTTGTAAACATAAACAGTGCATATTGCAATGTTGTGAGACACATCCCCGCAGCCACCCACACATTCCTCAGCCACCCACACATCCCCTACCCACCACACCCCCCCACCCACCCACACATACCTCCACGCACTCACACAGACTCAGGCAAACATACATGCCGCCACCACTCACCGATCCCCCACCCACACACATTTCCCCACCCACACATAAATCCCCCACCCATCCCATAACCGACACGCACACACCCACCCACATATTCTCCACCACCCACCCACACACCCGCAACCACCCAGCAAAACACACATCACAAAACCACACACACATACTCCCGTCAACCCACACATCCCGCACCTATCCATACATACATCCCGCACCCTCACAATTTTCCCCACCCACCCACATACACATCAGCCAACCTGCACCCACTCACCCACCCAATATCCGCCACCTCTCAACTACACATCCTCCACCTATACACACATCCCCACCCACAAACACATCTCCCCACCTGCCCACACATATCCCCCAACCATAAACACTCAAAAACACACACCACCCACCCACACACAATTGTGAGGTACACACATACTGAAGCACATTAAAAACCCACCTTGTGTATAAGGAACAGAGAGGGAATGTAAATATTAGTGTTTACACGTTTACATATTTGGAATCTGTATTCATTGTCGTATGAATCCATGCTGGCCATTAATTTGTACATTTGATTGTTATGAATTTCCTTGCATTCTGTGCAGGCAAGGTAGAAAATCAAAAATACAACCAATAAAACAAAAAATCATTCACAATATCCTCAGTATTTGGTATACCCAACGTGTGCTTGCAAACAAACTTGGAATCGGCTCCGCATGGAACGCACAAGTCTCTGAAGGAAATTTCACGGATCCAAGTTTCATTCACGTGTAAGGGCAGCTTTGAGATGTTGCAGATTAGCTGCAGAACCTTACCTGTAGACATCAAGCTCGTTCCACAGGTGTTCTCTAGCGGACATGTCTGGTGACAGGGCAAGCCAATCAATCGTCACAATGTTCTGTTGCTTTAGATATTGCTGCGTAATGCATGCGATGTGGGCACGTTCGTTAACCTGCTGAAGAAGCTGTAAGTTTTGATAATTTGTGAGCAATCAATGCATCCAGAACCTCATCTTGATATGTCACTGCATTAACAATTCCATGGAAGACGCGAAGGGGCAAGCGATGGTAAAGACCTCCAAATCGATTGTGCTGACGAACACAGCAATCTGCTAAGAGCTCTCCACACCGTCGCCAAATCCGCATACATCCATCATTAAAGGATAGGTAGAGTCTGCTCTTGTATGTGAATAGGACATCATCCCATCTGACACGTTGCTCTGCCACTGCTGGCGCTGCTGATGATGTCTGTGAGTCAAGTTTGGCCCAACATAAGGTCGTCTTGCAGTATGGCCTGTATCTCTGAGTCGTCGTCTGACTGTCATTCAAGAGATTGCCCACGTCTACACACTATTGCTGTTGCTGTTTGTCTTGTCGGGAGATCACGATTCCTTGGGTTAAATGTTTGCATATCCTTTACAGGACATCGCTGTCAACATTAGCATCTTTCAGCTGATTGTTGATTTCTTGGCAAGATTACGCTCAGTAGTTTGCCATTGCTTCCTCAGCGGCCGGCTCACATACCCCGTAGGTTACCGACGCTATTCGAACCACTGCTGATTCTCACCGTCGTCACGTTACTTACGAGAGTATACGAGATTACGGAGAAAAGTCGCCAGGAAGCCGGCTTCCTTGGGTTACTCAGCACAATATGACGATCTTGCTCAGGGGTAGTAACTATGGCTGATCACTACGAAGTCTGTTCCGGGCACCGCCAGTAATTCCATAACGTTCATTGAGGCGTACAATAGTGCTGCAGTGATAATTCATCCATCTGGCAATGGTCCACGATCTCATTCCGGTCTCCAACATACCAATGATGTGACTTCTGTGACAGACTGTTCACGGCCTGGTCAGGCACACCGAGTAATTTACTACAGGAATCCAAGCACTTTATCGGCGCTGGAGGACTTGCATTGAACGCAGTGGTAAATACATCGAAAAATCGAAAAGTGACAAATTTGTTCGTTACTCGACCACACCCCCCCCCACACCCCCACCCCCCCCCCCCCACACCCCATCTCAGCTTCAGAGGTCCCAGATTGTGAGAATTGTATGAATATTTTTGCCATGGCCATGTGGGAGTAGGGGAATGAACAGGCTGATAGGCTGGCTGGGAATGCACCTCTTGGTGGTAGATTACATTTGGACATGCGTGAGGTGGTCGCGCGCCTGTGGGACCAGGTGGAGAAGGTGGGGGGGGGGGACAGATTTAGAAAAAAAATGAGATGGAAGACCCGAAGAACTTTGAATCAGATAACGGTGGAAACGATTCATAGTGTTACTCTTCGCTGTCTGTTGAACGAGGGGAAAGAGCGCGTATGGTAATGTCCTGAGTGCAGTGATGACAGTTCTTATTGAACAAATGAAACAGCGGCTGCAGCAGAATATAACAATATGGATTGTAAAATAGTATGTATATTTAACTCCCGCGAAAAGATGAGACATACTAAACACAGACACGGTGTATATACTTTACAATGGACTCCATAACGGTGAAAAAGAGTGACGATTATCGATTATTCAATATCCTTCAATATCAGAAACAATCAATAAATATATAATAGTGATGTATCGGTCTCTGTGGCTGAAGGGCTTGCGAACGCGGTTTGTGAGCCCGTATACCCGGGTTCGAAACACGGCGGTGCTCGTATTTTCGAAAAAGATATAGAGACCGGTCGTTCAGAAAGCAATGGCAAACTACTGAACGTAACACTTGCCTAGTACATCAACAGCAGCTGAAAATGCTGGTGTTGACTGCAACGTCCCGTAAGGGATACGCAACAAAATTAAATTAAATTAAATTAAATAAAGAACGGGGTGGCGGGATAGAGGTATCCCTTATCAAAGGAGGAGGTAATGTGCCTCCTTCCCTCCGCTAGCCTACGGGACACCCTTGGGCAAGGTGGAGTACCCGTTTAGCCCCCCGATCATGGTTTCGTGACGCCATGTGTGCAGGTGGTGGATGAAGTTGAAGAGCAGCCAACAGTTTCTAGTTTCAATTGATAGTTGTAGGTTATGGTCTCCAGCTTCACGACGGTAGGCAGTGGATCTCCTTTTTTGGGGGGAGACAATGGCTACGGTCATCGACCAGTATGGTCACTGCTAGGAAGGAAAGCAATGGCAACCTACCTTCTTTACAGATGCCAAGACTATCATGTACTGCAGTCTTATCGATAATTAGAGAAACGGCGTAAATGGGTGCTCCATAGGAGCAGCCTCGCCCGGTAGGGGTGGTCATGTGCACCAGGTGACTCCAGACCGTCATCAGGCGACTGTGTGCAAAGGAATATCAGCATTGATAGTAGGAACTTGGAATGTAAGAACTATAAGTGGGGATGGAAAATTTGATAACATTAAGAATGAAATGAGAAGATTAAATATTAATATGTTAAGTGTATGTGAGACCAGATGGACAGGAATGGGCATTATGACATCTGAGGAATATAGAATAATCTATTCTGGTGGAGAGAAACAACAGCGAGGAGTAGCAATTATAATGGATACAGAGAGAGCAAAATCGATCAAAGGATATTGTACTGTATCAGACAGAGTGTTACTGGTGAAGTTGAGTGGAAGACCTTTTGATGTCAACGTCATACATGTTTATGCACCAACAGCAGATAGTAGTGATGACAGCATCGATGAACTTTATAGTGATTTAGAGAAAGCCTTCAAGAAATGCAAGAATTCTGAAGTAACTATCATAATGGGTGACTTGAATGCCAAAGTTGGAAATCAACAGAACGGATGCATAGTAGGCAAGTATGTATTAGGGGAACAGAATGAAAGAGGTTGCAGACTAGTACGGTGGGCAAAAGAGCAAGATTTGATTATTGGAAACACCTGTTTCAGCAGCACCCAAGGAGATTATGGACATGGAGGAGTCCTGATCATAAGATTAGAAATCAGACTTATTACATCCTCATCAACAGAAGATTTCGAAATGCCTTAAAAGTCGCAAAAACTATACCAAGCGCAGACTGCTACAGCGACCATAGATTAATCTTAAGCAATTTACATATAAAATTAAAGTCAAATATTCACCAAGAAACACACAATTTGATCTACAAGCACTGAAGAGTGAGGAAATAACAGATAAATTCAACGTAGAGGTAAAGAACAGATTCGATGTATTGTCATATATTCATTCATTCATTCATTCATTCATTCAGTAGCATGTCCTTTGCAGAACCTCGCTCCCATAACAACCTTCCGGAAAACTTCTCGATCAGAAGCAAGATGTCCCGCGTCTGATACACCCATCTGGAGATCGTCCGCCACATCTTGCACCCATCTTCTCTTTGGCCTTCCTCTTCCTCTCTTCCCAGGCATATACCCTTCCATTATTGTTCTCTCCAAACTGTCGTGACGTTTCAAGTGACCAAAATACTTCAATTTTCTTTGTTTTATCGTCTTTAATAGCCATCCCTCCTCAATATTCAACTCTTGAAGTATGGATGCATTTGTTCTTTTCTTTACCCAAGATATTCTTAGAACTCGTCTATAACATTTATATTCAAAGGCATGTATGCGCTGTTCAGCTTGTTTAGTAAGTGTCCATGTCTCACAGGCGTATGTTGCAATGGGAAAGATGCATGCTCTTAAAAATCTAATTTTTGTAGTTCTGTCTGTCCCACTCCATAATTTATTCATCTGTTTTAGTCTTTGAAGAGCAATGGATAGTCGCCGTTTAATTTCTTTCATTGTGTCACCATTATTGGTAATCAATGACCCAAGATATTCAAAATTTTCCACCACCTCCAATTTTCTCCCATTAATGTATATTTCTTTCTCCATAGTAGTTTTATCTGTATGCATTATCTTTGTTTTTGCTATGTTAAGATATAAGTTGTGATTTTCACTATTCAATTGTGTTGAGGCTATTAGGTTTTCTATGCCATTCTGTGTTGTGGATAGTAATACTGTATCATCAGCATATCGAATCTCTGGTATGTCATGACCGCCGATATTTAGGGCATCATATGGCTCCCTGTTTATATCATCTCTTACATTTCTCATTATATTTTCAGCGTACAGGTTAAACAAATAGGGTGACAGCACGCAGCCCTGACGGACTCCTTGCTTGATGTCAAACCAATCTGATGTCTCGCCATCTATTCTAACTGCTGCTTGTTGGTCTAGATATAGCATTTTTATGAGATGTACTACATGTGATGGAAAGCCCATATTCCTCATGATTTCCCAAAGTTTCTGATGCTGTACACAGTCAAATGCCTTTGAATAATCCACAAAACATGAGAATAGGTTTACATTAAATTCTCTGCACTTCTCTATTATTAAACGCATGTTGAATATGTGATCTCTTGTTCCTCTTCCTTGTCTAAATCCAGCTTGAACCACGTTAATCTCTTCTTCCATTTTCTTACTAAGTCTTCGCATTATGACTTTTAGTAGAATCTTACTTGCATGACTGATCAGGGCAATAGTTCTATAGTTGGTGCATAATTTCAGGTTGCCCTTTTTTGGTATTGGAATGAAGATAGTTCTCTTCCAATCTTTTGGCCATATACCATATTTCCAAATCTTTGTACATAATGCATGATATATGTGTATGCTTTCTTCTCCTCCTGCTTTAATTAGTTCAGCTGGTATCTCATCACATCCAGGTGATTTACCATTCTTCAGGTTCTTTATAGCCCAAGCAATTTCATCTAATGAGGGTTCAGGTTCTGTCTCTGCTGTCATTGGCTCATGTATCTCATTCATATCCTCACTGTCACTCATATCATACATTCCACTGCAGTACTCCTGCCATCTTTCTAGAATTTGTCTAGATTCTGTTAAGGTATTTCCCATCTTGTCACAGATAACATTCAATTGAGGTTGAACATTTCTTGTCAATAACTTCATTTCTTTGAACATTTCGTAATCTCTTCCAGCCTTATGATATTGCTCTATTCTGGTACAGCAATCTTGTATATATTGATTTTTGTCCTTTCTTGTGTTCTTTCTTATTTCTCGAGTTAAAGATTTATACTTATCCTGCTGTTATCGGATTCATCTCCTTTCTGTTTCAGCTCCCTTCGTTGTTTTATTAATTCTAACGTGTCTGATGTAATCCATGGCTTAAGTTGCTTTTTCTTGGTCGGAATGAAATCTTTGGCTGCAGTTATCAAGATATCTCTAGGTTGTACTGCCAGTTCATCAGGTGTCATTTCTTCTTGTACAGACATCAAGATCCCAAAGCGATTCCTAACTTCTATGTTGTATGCGTCTGGTATTTTTGTGAGATCAAAACGAAGTGGCCTTGGTCCTCGGGTAAGCTTCTTGAGTTTTAATTTCAGATCTGCTTCTAATAACTGATGATCTGTATCACAGTCTGCACTTCGTAGGGTTTTTGCAGATGTTATGCTTGATCTCCATCTTCTTTGTATTAAAATATAATCTATCTGGATTTTTGGTAAAACTGTCTGGAGACTTCCATGTGAAGAGTCTTCTTGGATGTTGTTTAAAAAGTGTGTTGGCTATCGTTAACTCATTTTCTGATGGAAATATTATTTCAAGACGCCAGTGACCAATGGAAAATATTACAGATAGAAGCTGCAGAAACAACCATCCCAAAAATAAAGATAATAGGACGCAAGAAATGGATGACGGAAGACATCTTAAAACTCATGGAAGTAAGAAGAAATAACAAAAATAACAAGGAAAAATATGAAGAGATTCATAGGAAAATTAGTATGCTATGCGAAGAGGACTTGCTCATTGGTTTTTCTGTCTGTCCATGGTATTCTTTGCATTTTCCTCAGAAACCACATTTCCACAGCTATCAGCTGTTTTTCAGCTTGACTGCTTATTGTCCACGCTTCACATCCATACAAAAGCACAGGTTCTATGTAGCACCTCAACACTCTTTTTCTAGTTTCAATTGATATCTTTTTATTGGTCAGTATGTTTTTCATCTTGCAAAAGGCTACCTTCGCAATGGCAATTCTTGTTCTAATCTCTTCCAGGCATCCCCCATCAGATGTTATGACTGTCCTGAGATAATTGTGCCGATTCACTTGTTTAGGATTACGCTCATTTACTTGTATATTACAGAATGGTATAGAAAACCAAATAACCTCAACCCAATTGAATAGCGAAAATCACAACTTATATCTTAACATATCAAAAACAAAGATAATGCATACAGATAAAACTACTATGGAGAAAGAAATATATGCTAATGAGGAAAAATTGGAGGTGGTGGAATATTTTGAATATCTTCGGTCATTGATTACCAACAATGGTGACACAAAGAAGTAAAAGACAAATGGCTATTGCTCTTCAAAGACTAAAAAAATTGAATAATTATGGAGAAGGACAGATAGAACTACAAAAATCAGATTTTAAGAGCATGCATCTTTCCCATTACAACATACACCTGTGAGAGCTGGACACTTACTAAACAAGCTGAACAGCGCATCAATGCCTTTGAATATAAATGTTATAGACGAGTTCGAAGAATATCTTGGATAAAGAAAAGAACATATTGAATTGAGTTGAATTGAATTGGTCTTTATTTTCAAAGGGTAACAAATTGGGCGCGTAGGCCCGTCTTACATTCGGCCCTTCCAATCACTAATCTTTCGTTCATCAACAGTGCATTATGCATTCACATAGGAAAAATAAAACATTGTCAAATGAATGTTATAAGCATAAACAATGCATATTCTCATGTTATGTGACACCTCCCCCTCCCACACACACATCCCGCACCAACCCACACACACACATCCCTCACCTACTCACACATCACCCACCCATACCCACACATCTCCCACCCATCACACATCATCCACTCACCACACATCCCCAACTCATCCCTCCTCCCACTCACAGATCCCGCCACAAATCCAGACATCTCGCACCCACCCACACACACATCCCTCGCCCACCCACGCGCATCTTACCACCAACTCACACATACCCCAATCCACTCAAGCTCATCCACACACACATGCTCCACCCACCCACACACCCTCAAACCACACACACATACAACTCACACACGCACATCCCGCACCAATTCACATATGTCCACTCATACCCACACATTTTTCCATCCACACACACATTTCCCAGCCCACCACACATTTCACAGCCACCCACACAACCCCAACAACCACACACACATCCCCACCGACACACATTCCCCCACCAACACACATACATCCCCCACACACATCCCCACCTACCAACACCCACATATCCCCCTCCCGCCAACACCCACACATCCCACTTCCTCACCAACACCCACGAAAACACAACAACCCAAACACACATCACCTCCCACACATCCCTCACCCACTCACACGCTCCATCAATACTCCCATCCCTCCACCCACCAACCCACTCATCTCCGCACCCACCTACTCATCCCCCACAAACCCACACATCCCCACCCACTCACTCACATCCCCATCTGCACACATCTCCCCACCCACACACTTCTCCCATACTCAAACACACCTCTTCCAAGAACCCACACACCTCCACAATCCACACATACACTCCCTATCCACACATTCACTCCGCCACACACAAACACCGACCCACACACACACATCCCCAACCCGCACACCTCTTCCATCGATATACACATCAGCCACACCCATCCCCCAACCCATACACACATCCCCCACATCCCCTACACACATCCCCACACACCCATCCACATACCCCCACCCAAACATCCCCATCCACACATCCACACCCACACATCCACACCCCCACCCACCAATACCCACCCACTCACACAATCCCTCGCCCACACTGACACCCCCACCGACCCACTCACATTTCCACCCAGAAACATCCCTCATTCACACACATATTCCCCCACCCACCAACACATCTCTCCACCCACCTACCCAGCGTCACACAAATTCCCCCACCTACACACACATAGCCCCACCCACAAACTCATCCCCCAACACAAACACAAACCTCACATCTAGACACACATATAATGCCTCAAATAATCACTGAAGCTAATGTGGGGAAAAAAAACTCCCACACATACCTACACTGACGATTATCGTGAGCATTCTCACAAAAATGTAAAAAATGGAGAGCAAATTATGCACATACATTGTGTAGCGTAAAAAATAGTGATGCGATACAATAAGTTGATTTCTAAAATTGACATAAACATGATGGAATAAGCAGTGCACAAATTTTTTTCAATATGTGTTAGAAAATCAAGTTGCAGTAAAAACGATATGTATGATGAGTATACAACGATAAAACAAAGAAAACTGAAATATTTTTTTCACTTGAAACGTCACAAAAGTTTGGAGAGAACATTAATGGAGGGGTATATGCCTAGGAAGAGAGGAAGAGGAAGGCCAAAGAGAAGATGGGTGCAGGATGTGGCAGATGATCTCCATTTGGGTGTATCAGACGCGGGACATCTTGCTTATGATCGAGAGGTTTTCCGGAAGGTTGTTATGGGAGTGAGGTACTGCAAAGGACATGCTACTGAATGAATGAATGAATGAATGAATGAATGAATGAATGAATGAATGAATGAATCAATCAATCAATCAATCAATCAATCAATCAATCAATCAATCAATCAATGAATGAAGGAATGAATTATTATTACATTACTGAACGTAAACTTGCCAAGAAATCTCGAACAGCCAAACTATGCTGGGGGTGAACTGTTACTTTCTGCAAAGCATACGCAACTAATTTTAATAGTCAATTAATTAAGTGACATAACTCTTGGCACCTAACCGCCATCTTCCCACTTCTTGGAGATACCAAGATCAGCTACCTTTATCTTTTAACGAGCCATTTCCAGCTATGTGCTTGTGTATCCAGGGACTTTGTCCTTATTCAACCTGAAAGACATTTGTCCCGAGTTTGCTTGATTGGATTGGATACATCGTAGAGTTAAACCCGCAGCCACTGCAACGGGAGAGTGACGATAACACAACAAAATGTGGAGTTCAAACAAATCTAATTTGGTCAAATTCTGACACTCCCATCAGATGTTATGATTGTTCAGAAGTAGTTGTACCATTCACTTGTTTCAGAATATTCCGATTTACCCGTACATACATTGTGGTATGTATTTCTTCCTAGTGACGACCATAATCTGTGTTTTCATTCAACTTAATTCTATCCCTAGTTTTCCATTACGTACAACAACCGCATCTACTAAATGTTGCAGATCCTGTTAATTATCTGCAATCAATATTGTTTTATCCGCATATCTAATGTTATGTTATTGTTGTTATGTCCCCCAATGGTGACTCCTCTTATATATTCTAACTTTCTAAAAATATTTGCACTGTATAGGGACAAATGATCTGGAGACATTACACATCCAAGTCGCACACCTCTCTTAATAGGCTCCTATTGACCTTGCCAGGATCCGACATGCGGTATAGTGAACTCTACATGGGCGTAGAGGGCTGCCAGTATTCATAGGGGCGCTTTCCTCTTCTAGAGGTATTAGTTATTACTTCACTCACCATCATCATGTCGTCCCCGTGGTTAGTTTCTGACTCTTCTTTCTGTCGCATCTCAGACACAGTATTTGGCTATGCGGCCTCACTTCAATGGTTGTTACGTTCAGAATTGGTAAGGTTCAGGGTTTTACTTTACAGATAGTTTACTGGTTCAGAAGGTAAGGTTCGGGGCTTTACTTTACAGATAATCGAACCCTTTCATTCCACCCGACCATCATGGCCCCTATTATACCTCAGACTTCATACATTTGTGATAATGTAATACGAGTGCCGGTTTTTGACGATCTATTTCTCAAAACAATTTACACTGTTTACTCGCAATTGCACACACAATTATGCAACACCGTATCAAAAATCTACACCACATTTTCTACACATGAACTATACTAAAAGAGTGGCTCAGTGTTGGTCATCACTCTATTACAACGTGGTCGGCACTCGACGAAACCACAGCCTTCTATGCCCTTGTCCGGGTCCCGCTTCCTGCTGACCGCGAAGCGAGTCCCAGCGTTTCCAGGCTGTGTGAAACGTATCCACTTTTCACGATCCAGGTGTCCATTTACTGAACACTGCCATAACCTCTGACTTAATCTAATTTAAATAGTCGATGTCTTTATCTGTACCATGGCAGACCCACCTTATTATCAATCTTTATGACAGCTTGTTATTTCCAATATGTGTACTTTACTAGTCTAAAGTCTTTGTCGTTAATTTGCATATCTGAAAACATGTTGACCATATTGGTGGAGAGACAGGAGTAACCCCTGTCAAAGGAGAAATAAGGTACCGCCTTCCCTCCGCTTGCCTATGGGACACCCTTGAGCAAGGTGTAGTACCCGTTGAACCTCACCTTCCTCCCTATCAGGGTCACGTAAAGCCATGGATGCAGGTTGTAGATGAACATTTATTTGCGCTCGCTCGCTTTGAACTCATGCGTAGTCCATACACACTAATTATAGTAATGTTAGACTTAATTTTGCGTGTGGATTAGCTTTCCCTATTAAGTGCCCCTCGCCATCAGGCGAACCCACTTCGACTTCAGAGGTACTTACATCCCCAAGTCATGGACGATAGGTCACCATTTTAATCCAACTACCCGATGTAGGGATTGAATCCCTTACCTCGGCATTAGCACACCGGGTGTTTAAGAACATGTGTTCTTGTCAATTCGGCCATGCTGACCTACGTGGGTGAAATTGAAGAGCAGCCGACAAACTGTTGTAGGTTATAGACTCCAATTTCACGACTGCAGGCAGAGGATCTATTTTTGGAGACAATGGCTACGGTCAACGACCAGTATGGTCACTGCTGGGAAGGAAAGTAATGGCAAACTACCTTCTTTACAAATGCCAAGAGAGACATTTTTATTTCAATAGAGAATCAGAGAAACAGGCATAATTGGATACTCCAAAGGAGAAGCCTCGCCCGTTATGGATAGTCATGTGCACCAGGTGACCTCAGACACCGTCAGCAAGCGACTAAGTGCAAAGGATTAAGGACATTTAAAGTGGCAACGTGTTACTTTATAAACCACTATTGCTGTCAATTGTTTGATTAGCCTGTCTGCTCATCGTCCACGTTTCACATGCATACGCCAGTCTAGGCTGAATACAGCAGCACTTCAACGATCTTTTTCTCGGTGCAGTTGACAGTTTTCTTTTATTGATGAATGTTTTCCATCTTGCAGAAAGCTGCTTTTGCCATGGCAATTCTTGTTTCAATTTCTGCGAGGCACTCTCCCTACGCTGCCATGATTGCTCTAAGAGACACAATCATTTCATCTAATTACTTTTGTTTTAAACTTACCATCATCATCAAAGTGCTCTGCCTTCTGGCGCAGGCGATCATGCTTTCCCACATCTGGAGAACTCAATACGCATGTATCAGTTCTTTATGCAGAGACACCCTTCTGTGTCATAACACAAGACTGTCAAAATGTCTTTCTCTGTCTCTCTTCTCTGTCAGTCAACCTATCCGTTTGCCACAATAAGTTCAAATTGTTGTCTCATAATGGGGTAAAAAAAGTAATGCCTGTCTCTTTCAGATGTTTGTGATAGGTTGTCTGAGCTTTAACCACTTTCAAAGTGTTGTAGATTACTCATTCTGACTGTCAATGTATTTTTCAACATTTCTAATTTAGTTGGGTGTTCATAAACAAGGTAAAGAAAGATCCCTTTTGCAGGCATTGATGGGGTGTTCTGAGCGAGCCACACAATCACTCCGTCGCATGATAATTGCTAGAATGAAATATAGTATTAAGTATAGTAATCAAACAATTTATACAAGTATTTCAAATTAAATTATACAAAGCAAACAACATGTTTATACATTCAGCAACAAACAGCAAGGAACGTTATTTTACGACAATGACTTTCGTAGAGTTGCGCTAACTCAAACTATCTCCGAGTTCCAACAGGCAGCTGTTAGGCTAATAAATTGTACACAAAGGACTCTTTTATACACATTGGGCGCTTTTGGTATATGGTCCTATACCCATATTTGTATAGGCAACGGGCACCCGGGGGTGATGTGGTCAGTGATAACTGTTGTCTTTAATGCTCAAGACATTGTTGGTACCCGTTTTAGGCTGGGTCGACCAGGGATATTCCCCGCTGCGGATTCAACCCCATGACCAACGAGCAGGTCTTTGAACTAAATAAACAAAAGTAAAGCATTCACGCTGAAACATCTGCTACTACCGCGGCTACCCAACATACACATGAAATGGTGAAAACTGAAATAAACAACAAACTCATATCGCGGCGACATAATTTATAAGTGAATAGGGACATATGTATAAACGGCGAACAGGCATGACAAACATATACAGAGGTATAAATTGATACTGACTGAAGTACAGGAAAGATATACAGATTAGAAATCACACTAGACATATAAACTTGAGAAGCTACAGATGCCACACCGTGATGGCCTCATGAGTTAATCGGCAATTGCTAAAGACTTCAAAGGAAAATGAAAATAAGAGCAGTTCAGTGGCGTCTTGCATGCCCGTGTTTGTCAGGGACATTATTAAATGCTATGGGATGATTAAATGATTGCCTGTCGCGAGCCCATAGGTCGGCTCAATAGGGTAGTGCTGGCCTGCAAGAAGCCAATCCATCGGCTTAACAGTGCGTTATTTGTTTCATTTCTTTTATTTTCCGCAATTTTTAGTGCCCGGAAATGACGATTTACACACATAAAAGATTGCCATTCGATCAGTGTCGTGGCGACTTCCTGTATCTGCCATTGGCTTATATACAGTAGTGTCCTTATGCAACGCCCTATAATTTGATATATATAATATAACATATCTGCTACAATATTAACAACTTTTATGTCATAACTGTGACACACCTCCACATTCCATTTTCCGCCATCCATTTTTATTTGGTACAAACAGAATTTTTGCTTGGCACTGAATCAGTTCATAAAATGATAAAATTTAAAACAATAATTATTCTCATGTCATGAATCAGGGCCAAATTGTTAGAACTAAAATCTCTCTCTCTCTCTCTCTCTCTCTCTCTCTCTTCTCTCTCTCTCTCTCTCTCTCTCTCTCTCTCTCTCTCTCTCTCTCTCTCTCTCTCTCTCTCTCTCTCTCTCTCTCTCTCTCTCTCGACAACCTGTAATTTGAAAGAGAAGGCCGAATAAGCCTCTTCCTAAGGTAAAGATGAAGACCAAAAAAACCGACCAACGAAAGTATATTTATAGAACAGCATGTGTAGTTCTCGTGTACACGAATTGGGGTACTCATCAGCTGATGTGCTGTGTTGAGGTTGTCTTGTGTGATCTGTGGAAGGACAGTGGCGTACTTGTGAAGGTAAAGTATAAGGTAAAGAATAAGGCAAAGTATGAGGTAAAGTGTGAAGGTAAAGTATAAAGTAAAATATGAGGTACAGTATGAAACACATTATGAAGGTTAAGTACGTGGTTAAGTATGAAGGTAAAGTATGGGGTAAAGTATTACGTAAAGTATGAAGGTAAAGTATGAGGTAGAGTATGAGGTAAAGTATATAAGTATGAAGGTAAAGTATGTGGTAGAGTGCGAGGTAAAGTATATAAGTATGAAGGTAAAGTATGAGGCAAAGTATGAGGTAATTATGGGGTAAAGTATAAAGGTAAAGTATGAAGGCAAAGTATGAGGTAAAGTATGAGGTAAAATGTGAAGGTAGGTATGAGGTAAAGAATGAGGTAAAAATAAGATAAAGTATGAAGGTAAAGTATGAGGTAAAGTATGGGGTAAAGTATGAAGGTAAGGTATAAGGTAAATTATGAGGTAAAGTATGAAGGTAAAGTATGAGGTAAAGTATGAAGTAAAGTATATAAGTATGAAGGTAATGTATGAGGTGAACTATGAGGTAAAGTATATAAGTATGAAGGTATAGTATGAGGTAAAGTATGAGATAAAGTATATAAGTATGAAGGTAGAGTGTGAGATAAAGTATGAGGTAAAGTATGAGATACAGTATATAATTATAAAGGCAAAGTATGAGATAAAGTATATAAGTATGAAGGTAAAATATGAGGTAAAGTATGAGATAAAGTATATAAGTATGAAGGTAGAGTGTGAGGTAAAGTATGATTTAAGTATGAAGTAAGGTATGAGGTAAAGTATGAGGTAAAGTATAAGAGATATTGTGTTTTCATAATGTCATTAGGGGCTCAATGCACTGTAGATTATGGCTGCAAGGGATAAGGAGCAGACAATGCTGTTCACACTTTTTCAGCACTTAATCATTTCAGTGGTAGAGTATGGACTGGGAATGCTCACTGTCTCAAAGAGTCAGCCAGTGAAACTAGAGCGCATACAGAATGAAGCCATGAAGGTGATTCTCGGATGCTCAATGGACACCCCAATAGTGTGTATGCGTTCCACCCTGGCGTTGCCGACAATTGCGGACAGACGCAAAGTGTTGCAGGCAAGGTCATACCTCAAGGTAGCTACGGACAAGGAACACCTCCTGCATGATTCCCTAGATAGAGTGAGGGGTCGCAGGCTGTTAAGAGGAAGATCATGGATGGCTCAGGCAGAAAATACCATCAGAGAAGTGTTTACACTTGAGAAGTTTGGCATAGGCAAGGAGTGGGTCAGAGTGTCGAACAGACATTCAGACTTGTGTGGGGTTATAATCACTCTGGGTTGTGAGTGTAGGGAGTGGCCAGCAAGCGCTACGGAAGCCGCAATTCAGCAATTAATTCATGACTACTCTCGTCCCTGGCAATGTGATTATTTATACATTTGGTTCTGTGTTTAGAGGCGAAAACATTGCCCGAGGATACATAGCGAAAGCAAATGGGCCATGTCTAGTAAAGGAGAGCTAGGTATGCGACAACAACCCTCAAGTTTAAGAATGGAGGTGGAGGCGGTTAATGCAGCTTTCCGCAGGTTGGAGAACAAGCCTAGCACAGAGCCATCTATATAGATGATTACATCACCAGGTCGCGAATTGTCGTGTTTCAATTGTAGCAACTTCGACTCATAGAGCCATCTATATAGATGATTACATCACCAGGTCGCGAATTGTCGTGTTTCAATTGTAGCAACTTCGACTCATAGAGCCATCTATATAGATGATTACATCACCAGGTCGCGAATTGTCGTGTTTCAATTGTAGCAACTTCGACTCATAGAGCCATCTATATAGATGAATACATCACCAGGTCGCGAATTGTCGTGTTTCAATTGTAGCAACTCCGACTCATAGAGCCATCTATATAGATGAATACATCACCAGGTCGCGAATTGTCGTGTTTCAATTGTAGCAACTCCGACTCATAGAGCCATCTATATAGATGAATACATCACCAGGTCGCGAATTGTCGTGTTTCAATTGTAGCAACTCCGACTCATAGAGCCATCTATATAGATGAATTACATCACCAGGTCGCGAATTGTCGTGTTTCAATTGTAGCAACTCCGACTCATAGAGCCATCTATATAGATGAATACATCACCAGGTCGCGAATTGTCGTGTTTCAATTGTAGCAACTCCGACTCATAGAGCCATCTATATAGATGAATACATCACCAGGTCGCGAATTGTCGTGTTTCAATTGTAGCAACTCCGACTCATAGAGCCATCTATATAGATGAATACATCACCAGGTCGCGAATTGTCGTGTTTCAATTGTAGCAACTCCGACTCATAGAGCCATCTATATAGATGAATACATCACCAGGTCGCGAATTGTCGTGTTTCAATTGTAGCAACTCCGACTCATAGAGCCATCTATATAGATGATTACATCACCAGGTCGCGAATTGTCGTGTTTCAATTGTAGCAACTCCGACTCATAGAGCCATCTATATAGATGAATACATCACCAGGTCGCGAATTGTCGTGTTTCAATTGTAGCAACTCCGACTCATAGAGCCATCTATATAGATGATTACATCACCAGGTCGCGAATTGTCGTGTTTCAATTGTAGCAACTCCGACTCATAGAGCCATCTATATAGATGATTACATCACCAGGTCGCGAATTGTCGTGTTTCAATTGTAGCAACTCCGACTCATAGAGCCATCTATATAGATGATTACATCACCAGGTCGCGAATTGTCGTGTTTCAATTGTAGCAACTCCGACTCATAGAGCCATCTATATAGATGAATTACATCACCAGGTCGCGAATTGTCGTGTTTCAATTGTAGCAACTCCGACTCATAGAGCCATCTATATAGATGATTACATCACCAGGTCGCGAATTGTCGTGTTTCAATTGTAGCAACTCCGACTCATAGAGCCATCTATATAGATGAATACATCACCAGGTCGCGAATTGTCGTGTTTCAATTGTAGCAACTCCGACTCATAGAGCCATCTATATAGATGATACATCACCAGGTCGCGAATTGTCGTGTTTCAATTGTAGCAACTCCGACTCATAGAGCCATCTATATAGATGATTACATCACCAGGTCGCGAATTGTCGTGTTTCAATTGTAGCAACTCCGACTCATAGAGCCATCTATATAGATGAATACATCACCAGGTCGCGAATTGTCGTGTTTCAATTGTAGCAACTCCGACTCATAGAGCCATCTATATAGATGATTACATCACCAGGTCGCGAATTGTCGTGTTTCAATTGTAGCAACTCCGACTCATAGAGCCATCTATATAGATGAATACATCACCAGGTCGTGAATTGTCGTGTTTCAATTGTAGCAACTCCGACTCATAGAGCCATCTATATAGATGAATACATCACCAGGTCGCGAATTGTCGTGTTTCAATTGTAGCAACTTCGACTCATAGAGCCATCTATATAGATGAATACATCACCAGGTCGTGAATTGTCGTGTTTCAATTGTAGCAACTCCGACTCATAGAGCCATCTATATAGATGAATACATCACCAGGTCGCGAATTGTCGTGTTTCAATTGTAGCAACTCCGACTCATAGAGCCATCCTATATAGATGATTACATCACCAGGTCGCGAATTGTCGTGTTTCAATTGTAGCAACTTCGACTCATAGAGCCATCTATATAGATGAATACATCACCAGGTCGTGAATTGTCGTGTTTCAATTGTAGCAACTCCGACTCATAGAGCCATCTATATAGATGAATACATCACCAGGTCGCGAATTGTCGTGTTTCAATTGTAGCAACTCCGACTCATAGAGCCATCTATATAGATGAATACATCACCAGGTCGCGAATTGTCGTGTTTCAATTGTAGCAACTTCGACTCATAGAGCCATCTATATAGATGAATACATCACCAGGTCGTGAATTGTCGTGTTTCAATTGTAGCAACTCCGACTCATAGAGCCATCTATATAGATGAATACATCACCAGGTCGTGAATTGTCGTGTTTCAATTGTAGCAACTCCGACTCATAGAGCCATCTATATAGATGAATACATCACCAGGTCGCGAATTGTCGTGTTTCAATTGTAGCAACTTCGACTCATAGAGCCATCTATATAGATGAATACATCACCAGGTCGCGAATTGTCGTGTTTCAATTGTAGCAACTTCGACTCATAGAGCCATCTATATAGATGATTACATCACCAGGTCGCGAATTGTCGTGTTTCAATTGTAGCAACTCCGACTCATAGAGCCATCTATATAGATGATTACATCACCAGGTCGTGAATTGTCGTGTTTCAATTGTAGCAACTCCGACTCATAGAGCCATCTATATAGATGATTACATCACCAGGTCGCGAATTGTCGTGTTTCAATTGTAGCAACTCCGACTCATAGAGCCATCTATATAGATGATTACATCACCAGGTCGCGAATTGTCGTGTTTCAATTGTAGCAACTCCGACTCATAGAGCCATCTATATAGATGATTACATCACCAGGTCGCGAATTGTCGTGTTTCAATTGTAGCAACTTCGACTCACTTCAGCCTGCCGGTCAATACCTGCGTGCCCGATCCAATGTTATTATGACCTTGTACAGGTCTAACTTTTGATCTGGCATTCTCATCCACTCCTCTTCTCTGCCAGTGTTCTCAAGCGTGCACACTTCTCTGATTGTGTCTTCTGCCTGAGCCATCCATGATTTTCTTCTGATAAGCTTGTGGGTCATAAATGTGTCTAGGGCTTCATGCAGGGGGAGTTCAGTGTCGATTGCCACTCGGAAATATTATTTAACCTGCAGCACCTTGAGCCTGTCTGTATTATTGGGTAAAGCTTGGATGTACCGCATACACACTACTGGCTTATTATTTGCTCATCCTAGTATCACCCTCAAAGCTGTATTCTGCATGTGCTCTATTTCATTTGACACTATGAACAGTTCCAATCCATACTCATATACTAAGAACATCAGATTTTGATAGAGTATGAACAACACATTCTTTGCTCCATGTCCATTGCTTCAGTGCTTCGAGTCCCTTCTTAGATTTCATAACAGTTTCTTTCACATGACTCCTGAATGACAGGTTTCTGTCGAAAGTGATTCCCAGTTTACTCTCTCTCTCTCTCTCTCTCTCTCTCTCTCTCTCTCTCTCTCTCTCTCTCTCTCTCTCTCTCTCTCTCTCTCTCTCTCTCTCTCTCTCTCTCTGTGTGTGTTAAGATTTCTGCCATTTATTGTGAGGCCTGGAACGTCAGCCATAGCAATCCTATTGTTTAGAGTACACCACGAGAGCGGAATTAAGATTTCCTAAATTGGCTGCATGTATGGGAAGTCGCCATCTATGGTAAGTTCCATTGTGGCGAAAAAGGAAGCAATAAGAGAGGACCTAGAGCGAAAAGCGTGAATGTGCTAACGAATCAGAGATCGCAAACAACTGAAGATGTCGAAATTATTATTAATATGGATAAATCAAAAACACATAGATGGCGATTGTGTTTCGGACGCAGTCATACGTGAAAAGGCCTGAATGTTATATGCCCATCTCATTAAGAAAATGCCTGGGACGAGTGCTAGTGTACTGGGTGATTTTAAGGCCAGCAGAGGATGGTTTAAAAAATTCAAGACGCGCACTGGCATACAAAAGACATTAAGACCAAGAATGGAATTGACCCCAGATGGTGCCTTGATACCTAACGTCCTTATGGAGGGGGATTCCCCTTCGAAGCAAGAATATCTGCACTTCTCTCTCTCTCTGTCTCTCTGTCTCTCTGTCTCTCTCTCTCTCTCTCTCTCTCTCTCTCTCTCCCCCCCCCCCCCCCCCCATTCTCGCCAAGCAGAGCGTCAGAAAGGTAAATGCCACGTTAAATGTTCATTTATTCTTTACATTGGTCTTTTATATTCATTTTATATTCATTTCTTATTGGCTTTTAGTATTCAAATCTATATTTATTCTCTTTAAAATGTCTTTTTCGTATGTAATTCGGAATGTCTAGAACGATTTTTCTTTATTCATATGGAAATAATTGCTTCGGTTTTCGTCGGTTTAGGATTTCACTGATCGTTTTCGGGCGAATTATCGACGAAAACTGAGGTTCTACTGTATTAGCATAAATAAAAAGACCATTGATCGAAATAAACGTTTATATGTGTGGGTGACGCAGGTTGGTCGCTGATACAGAAAGATTGCAGTGCCTAGCGAACAAGGAAAGACAAAACATCGATTTCCAAGAATGTTTCTAGGTAAAGAAAGATTTATTCTGAAAACTAAGAAAATACTGCTGTCAGGAGACTTCCTATGGCAGCTTTACATAATCAATTACGGAAAACAGTTTCTGAGATAAGTTCACATATTTTTTCATTGTTCTCATTCCTTTTAATCTTTCCATTCTTCTCGTCCCGTGCTTATGCCTTAATGTGGTCATTGTAGAATCTGCTGACGTGTTTATATGTTGTGTTTTGTATATGTATCTGTTTGCTGATGAAGGCTAGTCGCCACAACTTCCTACGTTTTCAGTGCTTGTGCTCTTTAAACCTGCATTACTTAATGTTATTTTAAATTGTTTACATGCCCACAGCTTTGATGCAGTTCACTAATATTATTCATACTTTGACTATAGCAAAGAAAAGAAAGGATGTCTTCCTAGACAGACATTATAACAAGGAAATGACTGCCTGTGAAATCCTACCTACTAGCCTTTGCTTTCCAACTATTTGGTTAAAGATATAGTTTTCAGTGACAGCCCGACACTGTATTTTCCTGTTTTAGGTTATTCTCATATTTTATATTTATCCAGTAGCATGTCCTTTTCAGAACTACGCTCCCATAACAACCTTCCGGAAAACCTCTCTATCATAAGCAAGATGTCCCGCGTCCGATACACCCATCTGGCGATCATCCTCACATCCTGCACCCATCTTTTCTTTGACGTTCCTCTTCCTCTCTCCTCAGGTATATATCCCTCTATTTTGTTCTCTCCAAACTTTCGTGACGTTTCAATTGTCCAAAATATTTCAATTTTCTTTGTTGTATCGTCTTTAACAGCGAACTTTCTTAAATTACTTAGATTAAATCCAAGTTACTTTACAGACATTCACGGACAGTATTTGTTTTCTAATATCCTTTACAGGACATCACAGTCAACTACCAGCATGTTCAATGTGCTGTTGATGTCTTGGCAAGTAGTTTGCCATAGTTTTCTGAACGACCAGCTCACATACCTCCTAAGTGACCAACGCGACGCGATCCGCTGACGAATATCGCGCAGCTGTGTTTCGTACGAGAGTATACGGAATTACGATTAACGTCCTTAACCCCTACGTCAGAGAGACGGCTCGGACAATATTACTGGCATATAATATATAAATTAACTTCACCAAGACTTCAGTGAAAGGTTTCAAAAACATCATCGACTGGATTGATTCACAACAGTGGTGTATTGAATTATCGGATGCTAATAACAGTCTGGGACTTTTGTGGTCTGCGAGTGGTCAGTATGTTGCATAGTCTATAGAATAATACTGATCCTGCACAAGTAGCCACTACACGTGGGACAACCACAATGTTGGGATGCAGGTAATATAGATTTCTATGAAAGACCTGTGGTTGGCCATGCTTAACCAAAAGGTGAAAGCCACAAGTTATGTTGTTTCCATCTTTATTAATATGATAGTCATTTCGGTAATACTCTATTGATGCAACACAACAATTACAATCATCACAACATCTGTGACATATTGAAGTGTGAGCGTCAGTTCCGTGATCTTATAGCGACTAATAACTGGCTACGTTCTACAGCTGGTTTTGGCGCCAATGTTCGCCGTTAGAGATCCAGCAAATCTGCTCACTTTTACTTATATATTCCGTAGTCTTCTCTGATCAACAACAACAACCCAGATCAATAACCATTCTAATTGCCCTTGCCTTCCTCCCCTCGTGTCTTAAATGCCCTTATAATAAAGTGTGGCTTATGCAACTCGCTTCTGGTAGAATGTTCCAGCTTTGAAATGCGCTTCTGGAACCTGTCATTTTGTGACAAGATGGACAGGAGAAAGTTCAGGACCAGCGTTGCGCTTTGTTTTTCACGTACTAATGTATTTATTTCTACCGGCCAAACATAATAAACTTAGCGACACTCCTGTACTCTCCCACTCAATTGCGCGTTTGTTATAGTGCCACGACCTGACCCGAAAGCACTGGCCTGTTGGTTTGGGGGACAACGGGGCATACTGAAAATATAGACAGATTTACAAAGAAGAAAAATAATATTACAGGAAATGCTTGTATCAGAGGGAAACACTTTAAGACATTATAATTGATAATATCGGCATAATAAAAAGATGGGCAGAATACACAGAAGACATTCTGAGACAGCAGGGGCAATAAACCAACATTGTATTATACTCAAGATGGACCAAACATATTAAAGTTTGAAACACAGATGGCTATTAAAAAGATGAAAGAAGGAAAGGCTGCAGGTCCTGACAAGATAACAACAGAGATGATGAAATCCTTACCCAGCTTTGGCATTACTACTATGACAGAATTACGTAATTATATATATCCTCAATTTTAACAAACCATCCATTTTCATCACACTACCCAAGATGTCAAGAGCTGTTGATTGTGGGGATTACAGAACTATTAACTTAAAGAGCCATATAACTAAGATACTACTCAATGCCATACAAGACAGAATTCAAAATAAAATAGATTAGGAAGTAGCTGAAGAACAATTTGGGTTCCGCAAAGACAGCGGCATCAGAGAAGCAATAATCTGTTTAAATAAAATTTGGTGGAACTGCGATAAAGCTGTGGAGATGTAAACAATATAAAATAACACAAAGTAATGCAGCTTTACATAACAGAATTACGACACATACAGGGACGTTGCGGCGATTAGCCTTCATAGGCAAACAAATACATGCACATTACATACATGTACATACATGTACATACATGCACAACATTTAGTACAGGAGAAGAACTTCTTGTGACTACATTAAGGCATTAGGGCGGGATGAGAAGAATAAAAAGATTGAACCAAAAAAATGAGAGCAATGAAAAGAAAATGAAAATATGAAAAAATGTTACTTCTTAACTCGGAGTCTCAGGATTGTATTGCTACCACGAATATATTCTTCATCCTCTTTTATATCTAGCCGTGGGAGTCTGTGGGTCATGTGGACTGAGGTAGGAGTTGATACCATGGTAGTGGGTGGTCACGGTTCAGTGACAGTCCCAGGTAAATAGTGTGTGAAAAAAAGAGGGGCTGGTATGTGAGGCAGAAGATTGGAAGCAATGGAGATATGGTAGTTATCCGAGAGTGAGAACATGATGAGATGAGATGAGATGAGGGAAGTTCATCAGTGAACATCACAGTAAACTGGGAGATACTAGAAGAAGTAACAAGTTTCTCCCATCTTGGACATTTAATAACAGATGATGGCAGAAGTGAAGTAACAATCAAAAAGAGAATAGGAATGGACAAACATGCTTTCAAAAGCATTAAATCAGTATTAACATCTAGAAAGATTAACAACGCATCAGAAATGAGACTTGACAAATGCTACGTATACTCAACACTGCTTTATGGCGCGGAAGCCCGGACATTGAACAAGCAACTAGAAAGAATAGAGACCTTGGATATGTGGATATACAGAACAATGTGTCGTATGTCATGGAAACACAAAAAAATCAAATACTAGAAATTCTAGAAAAACTGGGAGTGAAAAGAGAGTTGATGAATGAAATAAAAAAGAGGCAGTGGAATATTTCGGCCACGTTAAAAGACATAACACTCTTATAAAAATCATACTGAAGGGCAAGCTTGAGGGCAAAGCGAGCAAGAGGCAGACAATGATTGTCAGGGAGTGAAATGACAGTTAACCTTTTGACATAACTGTCTTTTGAATGGCAGAGAGGGAATGACGAATATCGTTTGTCATCATGCCCATGTATATATAAGTCCTGATGGACAATCTTTCTCTCTGATTGAGTGGCAACTTTCTAGGGGTGTGATATACATTAAGTCCTCCCCTGGCAGGTTTTGTAACCTTCTTCTTTCTGTCGCTCCTCAACTTCATACCTCGTTTAAAACACAACGCCCATGCGAATATCTGCTATTTATTCCTACATCTAATATGCAATATAGACTTGACACTGGCGCACAGAAGTATACAACATTAAATCACAATTTAAACATATCTACACAAATAACGACATGGTAGGCTACATTCTGTGGCCATCACCATCCTCTGCATCGTGGTGCGTCATATCACGCTAACAGCCACGATTCACAATGCCCTTGTCACCTTCACAATCACGTGTGTTCGCTCCGGTGACAATCTCGCTCGCCACGTTGGTCACGATCAACGATCGTCACGTCCGTCTGAGTGACTTTTCGTCACTACTGCCATGAGGTACAATTCAACCTATGGCAATGATACAAGTGGGAAGATAACATCAAGAGATATGCGAACATCAATCTGACAGAATGTACAACCATGGAGAGAGACAGTGTTGGAGATCAGTTGCAGCCAAACTTTATTGTGGAGACGGCAGCTGAGAGATTAATTGGGGAATGCTGACTTAGATGTGTCTAAATCCCTTGCACTCAGTCCTCTCTGTTACAAATAACATGCCACTTATATCATATGTTAACTGTCTGGTTCTACCAGTTCCAGCTTCAACTTCTACACTTGTTACCAGGTGATCTGTACTGAGAGTGGGTAATCAAATTATGTTGATACTCCATCTACTAGTCAGCAATGCCAATCTGAGAATGATATATACTAAAACACGCACTCCTTAGATAGACTGTCTTAACTGGGTTTAAGTTCGTGACAATTACAGTACCACCAAGTCCTCATCACTAACCATTAAAGTACCTGATGTATCTACACGTCTGTTTTTGAGTATGAGATCTCACTGATAATTGTACATGTCCTTGCTCTAGACAACTAACAGTTTCATTTACATGACTGTTTCCAGTATCGTCGTTTTAAACTCATGGTGTTTACATCACAATGAAGAAAAATGTTACAGTGACAGCATTTACCTAAGTGTTTTAATTTGTGAGCTAGTCTGTTTTAATGATGATACTGAGTGCACATAAAGACACGACAGTCCTCAATGATCTGTGGGGGTGTTTCTTTCATACGAGGGGGGCTTCAAATGAAAACATTTTTTGTGTGTGGATATATTCTGAAAACGTAAAGAACAAATGTATCATTTTTCGATGCTGTCATCACTGAGTTTAGTGCAAGTCCTCCAGCACCGATAAAGTACTTGGATACCTGTAGAAAAAATTGCTCTTGGTCATTACTCAGTGTGCCTGACCCTGTAGCCAATAGTCTGTCACAGAAGTCATGCCTTTTGAAACTTCCTACTACACTCATACACTTGCTGGACTGACAGGCATACATCAACATACTGGACCTTCATTCGACGATGAATTTATATATGTTACATCCCCCCCCCCTTTTCACTGAACCCAAAACGGTAAACAGGGCACTGTACCTCTTTGGTGCATGTCAAAAATGGAGCGATCATCTTTAAACTGTTCTTCTTATGAAGTCATCGTGTTCGTCTGCACCGTGATATCATGTGCTTAACACTCTTGACATCCCTAAGAACAATATTGACTGGTTACAAGACAATGGCATGGTTATTTTAATTGCTATCACACTGTTAAGGTTTTCATTTGAAGCCCCTCGTAATACACAAATAATGACACTTGTTTCCACTCTCACAATCTCCATGTCTATGTGGGATACTTCACAATGTTAGGAAATATTCAACAATTTACATATTGTGTGTTTTAAACATAAGAGTGTGACTGTCTGAGATATCTTGATTGTGAACAAACATATGAGTAGGAAAACACTGCCCGTTGTGTTTTTAACAACATTTCAGAGGCAGCTTGTCTGAAATGTGAATAAACAAATGAGAAAGGAAATACGCGGTGTTGTGGTTTAACATTTGAGAGTAAGCCTGTATGAAATGTGAAGAAACATTGGAGAAAGAAAGTACATAAGATTGTTTAAATCATAGTATAAGCAAGCGTGACACTGTTGTGATTCTATGAAACACCCATGGTCTTGTTGGTACATTAACATGAACATGTCTGACACAGTCATAACTATCACATACTATCGATGTTCGTCCATCATTGACCATTCATTGACGATGACCATTCATTACACTACATCTTTGATTTGATGAGGAACGAATGACTTGCGCTTTGGTTTTGTATAGCGAGGAAGTGGTCGCGCAACACCTTCGCCCCCGCTCCCTCGTCTGTGTCCGTCTGGCTCCAGTGGCGAGCATGGCAAGACGACTGGAAGACGGACACAGATGCAGTGGACGTTAGGCTGCCACGGCCAGTTATCCCTGTTTATATTGGCTCTCGGGAGCCTCGGGCCCTTCCGTCAATTCCTTTAATTTTCAGTTTTAAGACAAGCGTAGCGACAAGCAATGAGCGTATGATTACTTATAGGATCAACACGATTTCCTTCACCGAAGACGGACTGACCGCCAGAACAGACCACACACAAACATGAGGCGAGAAACTGCCCACAGAAGATACTGCTCGTCTAAGCTGCGAGCAGATCTCCCGATTTACGGTTGAGCCTCTCCAGCACATGGCGACTGACCGGACAGACGTTCACGCACACGCAAGCCAAGAGTAGCATCGCTAAAGCGCGCCCTCCCGGTACAAGGTGATACATGCAAAACCACTGCACGCCTACCGACGAGCTTTCAAGCTTCGCCGGCAGGACTAACCGAAAAAAAAAGCTATACCAGCTAACTGACTGCAGGCCCACTACTCATCGAGAGAGAGTGGGCGCTTATCGAGACTTTGTCGAACGGTCGTACAAATTTTGCTCTTTTGCCCGCCTAAACCACGACCCTGGCTGCACGATGCGGTTACATTCTTGAAACGCCTGCCTCGCTAACTCACGTTGGCTGGGAAGATCCCATTATGGTGCACCTCACACAGCCATCCGAGACAACGAACGCTAGACGCGGAACTGATCTAGCGAACCAGACCAGCTATAGTACTTCATGGAATAACAATAAACAGTTTCAAGCTACGTTGAGTAGATACGTATTTTTCACCATTGTGAGGATTTAATGTGAGAAACGGTCTTCTTCTCCATGGTTGAGAAATCAAATTGTTTATATATAGAATAAGCGCAGTCAGATTGAGTGTGTTGTATTCTCCTGAATGTTTGGTGATGAGAATAATTATTAACAGGATTTGATATACAGGTACCATATAGACTCAACCCCAGTCCACCCCTGTCCTACACCGCAAGGTACAAACGGCAGTATACTCCAGACAGTTTGACAGACATTACCGTATATTGGCCCATTTTTAAATAGGCTAAGGAAACTAAAACATTATAATCAACAACAAGAATGAGGCAAACAATTGTCTTTAGTCATGTGACGAAACACTTGGAGGAACATCCAAGCTGCTTAGTTATATAGATGATATAGATATTGTAGGGGGAAATGAACAAAAGACATTGGAAATATTGACTCACTTAAAGGAAAAAGCCCAACAGATGGGGCTTGTTATCAACCAAGATAAGACAGAATATATGGTAATTTCAAGAGAAGGAATGGCTAAAAACACTGGCCACATACAAATAGCTAATATGACCATTAAAAGAACGGAAACATACAAATACCTGGGTACAATCTTCAACTGCTCCAACATCATAAGGGAAGAAATACAAACTAGAATCAACTCTGGAAATAAGATATACTATGCACAACATAATCTACTAAAATCAAATGCGCTATCTCGTAACACCAAAATCACAATATACAAAACACTGATCAGACAGTTGTGCTGTATGGCTCTGAAACCTGGAGTACAACGAAAGGAGATAAAGCCATGTTACAAACCTTTGAGAACAAAGTTTTAAGACGCATCTTTGGACCCATTAGGGATACACAAAGTGGAGAGTGGAAAAGAAGAAGTAACAAAGACATTTATGATCTGTTTAAGTCCCCGCTAATCACTGGTATCATGAAGGCTAAGACTACAATGGCTGGGGCATATAGAAAGAATGGAAGATAATAGGGAAACAAAACTCGCTTACACTCAGGAAATAAATGACCGTAGACCCCGAGGTAGACCAAGAAGACGGTGGAGAGATAATATATATACAGACCTACAAGCACTTGGAATCAACGACTGGCAAGAGAGGGTCAACCAGAGAGACGAATGGAGACGGATTGTATCTGCAGCAAAGAACCTCAATGGCTCGGAACTCTGAAGTAGAAGAAGATGTAAAGAAGCGAGGCATTACAGAACATCGTGACAACTCTTAATATCAAGGGAAAGAGATGCAGGGGCAGACCAAGAGAAATTATGCTGGGTGGAATGAGACGGTGGCAAGGGGAAATATCAACAGCAGAGTTGATCCAGAACACCAAAGACCGTGATCGGTGGAGAGACATGAACACCTACCCCGGCTGGCAAGGCACTTGCTGATGATAATGAAGATGAACAACAATGGATCCCAATGCATATATTCGCATGTTTTTGGCGTCATGTGTTTTTCCAGCAGTCTATATTTCTTCGAAAACGTATTGTTTCAATGCTAATTCGGTGTCTTGGGTAAATAACATTGTTCCGTCTCCCTGCCTTGTTTATATCCTAAAATATCTCGATGTATGAGCTAATTTACCAGCTTTCTCTGTGGCTTTGTGTGTGTTACTTTTAGAGCTTCTTCACACATTTATCGGTGATCTAAATTATTCCCACATCAGAGGTAACAAATAATTTGTGTGGCTTCCTGGTGGATTTTTTTCTAAACATTGCATCACTTTTTTCCTTGATATATTCACAGAAAGATTAAAATAATTCTTGTCTTTAAGAATTTAAATGCATTGTTATTATATATATATCTATATATTATATATATATATATATATATATATATATATATATATATATATATATATATATATATATTGGCCTTTTGTTACTTCGTTCTTCTTGCACCGTCTCCTCCTCTTCTTCTTTTCAGGTTACGAATACCACACTAAAAAGCATGTAAATAAATTAAACAGACACAGTAAAGTTCGAGGAATGCACACATCCATATGAGATTGTCCATTTAAATCAAAGCATGCGTTTAGATGGGTCTTTGTCTTTAAATTGACAGTCTCATATGGGTGTGCGCATATATGGAACTCTGCGGGGTGTTTTGGGTGTGTCTACGGTCTGGTGTGTTCTCTTGTCTGCTTTCTTTCCAGTGTTTCTACAAGTGTCGTCCAGTCCCCCTAAATTGAATTCTCGCGAAGAAAGAGGACAGTGACAAACAAAATAGCCATTATGACAACCCGACTACTCACAGATATTTTAAAACTGTAATCAGTAACTTTAAACATTCGACATGATGCGGATTCGAATCCATGATTCCGGACCGGCAGGCGAGAGTCTAACCACTACTCTACCGCGAAGGCACTGGAGCTACCGAGTTCGTGCTCTAGTGCGGCGCTTTCGACAGGCCGCCTTGCGGAAAGATACCTACCCATATGGGATCGAAACAGGTGCAATGAAGTAAATTATATTGCCTTTAAAACCAGTGTCAACCGCCACTCGCATGAAGAATTACGATGAGAAGAAATGTTTGTAAATTCGTCACTTGAATTTATTTTTTAACAGTTTTGGGAGTCATGTTTGGGAGTCTCTGTTTCCTAATGAGTGAATTCAATTTGTGTTAATAAATACTTGTCCGCGTGTGTAATTAAAATGTTGCATGTCCTTTGCAGGTCGTCGTGACCAACCGCAGGCTGATTTTCTTTGCAATTTTACGTTCAGTGTTTGAGTGCTTTGGTGGCAACAGATGGAAGAATGTATTAAGGAAGTATGAGTGCTGGACGTTCAGAAAGCAATGGCAAACTACTGAGCGTAAACTTGCCAAGAAATTACAAACAGTCAAAGAATCATTACCACATGATTAATACATGACTGTCACTTTGCCGTCTTAATAGACGATAATTTATTACATGGAGCTATATCTCTCTATAACACAAGGCCAGGCAGAATTTTGAGACCATGTGTTTCCTGCCCTTGCAGTTGCAGGACGGTCCCTCTCTCGGTCTGCTTAGTTCACTCCAGAAGAAAGGTGACACCAATACGTCTGGAATAAGACAAGCTGCATAAGCAATACTCTAACTGTCCGCCTGTTGGAGCTTCCATCCTAGACTAAATAGCGACCAAGACTTAGAGCCTGCTCTACCCTGTCTTTGGGTTGCATTTAATAGCACTAGGGCTGGGCTTTCAACATTCGAATTGCGCTCCACGCCCGAAGCGCAGTGTATAGAGTGTCGGGTTTACTAATACATTACTAATAAATAGTAATTATTATTATGGTAATTATAACGAAATTTAGTTTAGAATAGCAGATTTGACAAGATGAAGAATATTCTCTGCAATCTATCATTGTTAGTAGAGGTCGAGAAAAGAGTTTTTAAGAGCTATATTGAGTCATTTCTGATGTATGAAACGAATCATGGACAATTAGCTGACATGTGAGGAGTTATATAGAAGTTAAGAAAATTTGATTTTAAAGAAGAATAATACAACACCGTGAACGGATATGAAAACATCTTTAAAGAAGCTAACTCACAAAGAGAACCGGTTACTCACATCAAACGATGGCAGTCCATATTTTTTGGACATGACACGGGAAGGTAAAAGTTGGAATACGTCGATACAACGGAAAACGTTGGAGGGGAGGAAATGCAGAGGAAGACCAATAGAGAAGATGCTGGACAGTCTGACATCACGGCTTGGAGTAACAGCAATATCATAAATGATTGGCAGTACACGAGACAGAAGGTTATGGCAAGACATGATCACCAACACCACGCTGTATGCAGTAATGGAGTTCTCACAGCCTGAGATTCTGAGATAATTTTCTATCTTGGACAGATTGGTTGGCTCTGCAAAACTTGGTGGAGTATTGATGCATGACAATGCAGACGTGGTTGCGGCCTTGTGGGAGCACGTGTACACCTCGGAGGAGCAAATGGATCACCATGGTCTGGCAAGAATTAGACAGCGAGGGGTGACGATGGAGTCTGGCCGACGCTGGACGCTCAGAGACGGACATATAATCAGATTGCTACTGGTAATATTGGTGTTGGAACTCTTCGCTGGCTGCTAAGGATGGGGAAGGAGCGCTTATGGAAATGTCCCGAATGCTGTGATGTCTGTTCATAAATCAATCAATCAATCATGTTCTAATTTCTTTATTTTTTCATTCTTCTCATCCCGTTCTTATGCCGTAATGTAGTCACTGTAGTGTCCTCTCCGTGGTTGTATGTTGTATGTTGTGTATTGTGTATGTATCTGTTTGCTGATAAAGACTAGTCGCCGCAACGTCCTGTGTTTTGAGTAATTGTGTTCTGTAAAGCTGCATTGCTTCGTGTTATTTTACATTGTATGGACTATAAGGCCGCCTCCGTGACGCAGTTCATAATCCACCATGCCGCGTTCGAAGCACAGCTGCTGGTGATTTGGCAGCAGACCACCTTGCTTTGGGTTTTTTATAAAATTGTATGGGTACCGGTCATTCAAAAAGCAATGGCAAACTGCTGAACGTAAAATTGCAAGAGATTACAAACAGCCTTAAAAGGCTGGGGTTGAATACGATGTCATGTAAAGGATAATCAACTTAACTTTTTTATGAATTATAAGAAGTTAAACATTTTAGTTAGGCTGCGATACTCAGTGTAGCGTTAAAATACAGCACCAGGCATGAAATAAATTCCACGTTCATTAAGACTTAACTATCGTCTGCTGTTTGAGACAGACATTTTCGATTGTTTTTAAACGTCCAACATTGAATGCCAGTAGGAAGAATTTTTGTAATAGTGGTATCTTTGTAGTAGTTGTTGCGCATTTGTTGCATAATATTAGTAATCACATTTCCATTTATTCTTCTTTCTTATTTTGTCCTTCAGTGCTTTACTCCGTTAGGTCTCGCAAACTTGTTTGATGATTGGGTTACGAACTAGGGCTCGCTCGATCGCTTGGTATGCTGAGATGTTGTGTAAGTTTTCAAGGTATTGATGACTCCGTCGATCCATCATTTTCGTGGTCTTCCCTTGCCTCTTGATGTCTCCTTTTGTATCTTGTATGCTCTTGCTGCTGGCAACATTGGTTTTAATTCACAATACGTGGCCGAACCAGTTAAGTATTTGTCTATCAATTAATTTAACAACTGGTGTTGCTTCAACTGTTTTATAGATCTTCTCGTTTCTAATATGTTCCTATCTTGATTTGTTCGCTGCTTTTCTCAAGCATCTCGTTTCACAAGAGGTGAGTTTCATTTCTTGTTCTTTAGTTAGTGCCCATGTTTGGCATTGATAACACAACGATGGTATACAAATTTCATTTATAATGTTCTTCTTAATTTCCATGGGGAAAGCTGGGTGTTTCAAGGTGGGTGTAATTTGATATGTAACATTATTAGTTTAGTTCATGTCACCATCTCTCTATCTAATTTTCCATCAGATGTAAAGATGCTCCCAAGATACTTGAATTCGTGTACTTGTTTTAGCCTTTGGTCATTTATCTGTATAATAATGTCATAAATGTCTTTACTTATAGTCATAACTTCTGTTTCTCCAATGCCAATATGCATGTTCTGTTTAGTGCAACTATTCTGGAGTAAATTTGTGTGTTCCCGCAGTTGTTCACTTCTGCTATGCAGTAGACATTGGTAATCGGCAAAGAGCAGTTCATTCACTATAGATACTCGCTCATCATCTGTTTGCTGTTTGTCTATGTTGATGGTGCTATCCAAATATATATAATAAAAAGAAGTGGTGACAAAACGCATCCTTGTCTAACTCCAGTTGTTATTGGTAACCATTCTTGTTGGAACTGCTCTCTGTGTAGCTGGCTCTTACACAGTCTAGTGATTGACCTTTTATTCCGTAGTTTTCGAGTGTTCCCCATAGTATATCTCTGCTTACTCTGTTGAAAGCTTTCTCTTGGTCTATAAATGCGATATCGATTTGCAGATTATGTTCTATTGTTTTTCACTAATTTGTCTTAAAGCGAATATTGCATCTGTGCATCTTTTACCCTTTCTGAACCCAAGCTATTCTGGGCTGAGTTCCACGATATGTCTTATTCCTTGTTCAAGAATCTATGCAAACATTTTACCCATATGACTGAGGGGGAAAATGCTTTTGTAGGTGCTACAATTGTTTTATGATTATTTATTTTGGCATTTTTTTTTAACGATTGGCACCATCACATCAAGAACTCATGTAAGACAAATGTTCCTCATATTGTGGTATTTTGACAACAGGAAACATACTTTTTTTTAAAATAATAGCGAAAACAAAGTGTAAATTTATGAAACAACTTACAAACTACAGCAAAGCAAGCGCAGACATGCATACCGGGTATGCAATGAACTCTCAACGAATCTGCCTTCGTAAAATCTCTCTCTCTCTCTCTCTCTCTCTCTCTCTCTCTCTCTCTCTCTCTCTCTCTCTCTCTCTCTCTCTCTCTCTCTCTCTCTCTCTCTCTCTCTCTCTCTCTCTCTCTCTCTCTCTCTCTAGCACTTTTATTTCACCAGTAAAATATACTGACAAACAGAAAACATTCACGGAATAATAAATGCCACATAAAATTGATTAGACTTTTTTAATTTGAGATTAATTCTTGAATTATATGTTGCAGAACAATTAGGTCAGTTTGCAGTAAAATTATCATTCTACGCATAACTCTGAAATCCCTTAGTGGCAGCCATTATTACAAGATTGCTGCCATTGGCAGTATTTATAGTTTGTTCACAGATTATGAATGTGTTCATGTTTTAAGGATTGACTGTTCATAATTGCTTGTTTTATTACCAATGCAGATTGGATGCTTTCATATTATTTTATTATTGATTCATTACTCTGTTAACATTGATCAGAAATCTAGACTCCAACCCATTCGAGAAACCATATTTTTAGGTAAACAAAGCAAACAACTCCTTCTTACTCTATTGAGCTGGCCAGGCATGTGGTGCTACTCCAATATTTGTGCACATCAATCGGCACACGACGGGTACTTTGGTTAATATCACACGGTGGCCTTTATTTCTATAAACGTGTCATGGTACCCTTTTATTTTTACAGGCCCACCCTCTATGAGGATGTGTACACATCACCACCGGATCGTGCTAGAACACTTAGCTATTGTGGCTATAAACACACATAGTTGTCCTAAAATTGTATACTGAAAACAGATTGTTGTAGACCTTTTTTCATTCTCTACTACCCTGTAATCACCGCGTGTTAAGACCTTAAAAATATATAGTATAGCATAGCATAGCATAGCATAGTACATCACAGCACAGTATAGTATAGTATAGTATAGCATAGTATAGTATAGTATAGTATAGTATAGTATAGTATAGTATAGTACAGTATAGTATAGTATAGATGTTTTCCCACCTACCCTGGGTGGGTGCCGTCCAAAAAGAGACACCTAGACCAATGCAGCAGTCTTTGCCCATGATGTCTATGAAGGTTTCCACTCAGGCATTGACACCTTTGCTGCAGCGATTGATCTTGAGGACGCATACAACAGAGTACCATTGGATTTTTTAATGCTTCAGCTTCTTGAACTAAACGTAAGTCCATTCATCCTTAGTTGGATCGCTGCAGCCCTCTTCCAACGGAAAGTAGTTTTTAGATGTGGCAGTTGGACTTCGGAACCAACAACAATATATCCTGGCCTACCACAGGGATCACCATTATCTCCGGTACTGTTCAACGCCTACACAGTGAGAATCACCAGTGAGCAGATCACTGGACCTGGCAGGACATTGTCATATGCCGATGATATTTTGGTGTATCGTCAGGGTAAGGATAGAGAGCAGGTTGCTGTGGAGTTACAAACCGAACTCAAACGCATAAGTGCTTGGTGTGATGGGGCTGGGGCGATGGTCAACCCAACAGGGGCAACAGTGACTTGGTTCTTGTTGAATAATCATATTGTCGGCACTCCAACACCAACTGTAATGCTGTGTTCAGAGACGGTGGAAAGAACGCAGGCAATGAATTACCTGGGGATACGGTTTGATCGAAGCCCTGCTTATAATGAGCACATAGACCAGGTGATAACAAAGGCCAAGCGGGGTTTGGCTGCGATGCGCGTGATGGCGGCAGCAAACTGTGAGCAGCGCCATCTATGTCTTCTGTACGAGGGGCTGGTCATATCTGTTTTGGAGTATGCAATGGCAATCCTGACTCTCAGCCGTAAACAGATAGAAAGGATGGAAAGGATACAGAATGAAGCTATGCGCATTATTCTTGGATGTACAAGAGATACAGCATGCAGGGCGATGCGCTACCTTCTTGATTTTCCAACCATTGAAGAGAAAATACAAGTTTGCAGGGCACGCGCCTACCTCAGAGTTAATGCAGGCACACAACATCCACTGCATAGTGAAATTATGAAGGTGAAGGGCAGCGGGTTAAAAAGAGGACGGTCGTGGATGGGTCAGTTTGCATCCAACTAGATAGAAAATGCAGGACAAGAAAATCCGGCTGCTGTGGAGGCTGAAGTACAAGCGTTGATTTTCGAGAATTCGCTAGACGGTGATGCGGTCATCTACACAGATGGGTCGGTCGTCCGTCATGTGGGAAGCTCATGGGCCTTTACAGCTCGGGCCGGAGGGAGAATTGTGAAGGAGGACTCTGGTGCTTTCACTGAAACCACAAGTAGCCTGACTATGGAAGTCATGGCAGTAAGTAAAGCAATAACATGGCTCGAGACACAGACATTCACTAGGGCATGTTTCCTTAGCGACTCAATGAACATGATCAAGAGGATGGAGGAGGGGTCGATCCGAAGAGAATGGTTGCTGCCTCTGGAGCGGTCTCGGCTGACAAAGATTAGTTTCATCTTCGTGCCAGGGCATGCGGGAGTCCGGGGAGGTGAGCGGGCTGGCAGGCTCGTGGGTGAGGCTACTGTGGAGGGCGGACGCGCCATGGACCAGGCTGACATTCTGAATGCTCTACGAGAAGTAAGACTCTTGCGTGAACCAAATGATGACTGTGAATCTACAACCATGGCCAGACTGCGAGAACAGCAAATTAAAAGAGGGGTGGCCAAACAAGAACACTACGCAGGAAGCCAAAGAAGATTGATAAACCAACACAGAACTGGCGTCGTTAACCACTACGCGCTGCGGGATTTGCTGAGGAGGGGATCCGAGCACTTATGGAATGAATGGTTCGATGTGCAATGAGGATGATCTGTCGACTAACTAACTAACTAGTATAGTATAGTATAGTATAGTATAGTATAGTATAGTATAGTATAGTATAGTATAGTATAGTATAGTATAGTATAGTATAGTATAGTATAGTATAGTATAGTATAGTATAGTATAGTATAGTATAGTATAGGAACCTTTTCCAAGTCGTGACGTGTGCTGAAAATATTTACAATCTTGAATTTTACTTCATAAAACAATGATTATATACCACTCTCATCATCATTATCAAATATCTTGTTAAGAGTGGTTGTACGATTTCGCTTCTCCGCATATTACGATCTCCAAAGTTGATGTTCTGACAACTTGCAGTACCGTAAAAAATAAAAGTTAGTTAGTTAGTTAGTTAGTTAGTTAGTCGTGGTTCCAACTTCACGGCAACGGGTCGTCCCCATATTGCTCCGTTCCTGTGCCAGTGAATATCACATAAAATGCTCCTCACTGCCCAATGTGAACAATGGAGTAGATAGGAGTATCGGCAAGCCAACAGCCCGCACAGGTACACTGTGCATAATGCTGCCACCAGAATACCAACACAAAAGTCCTCCATGAAAAATACAGTTCATCGTCGATGGAAACGGCAGTCACCAGAAAGACTTCATTGACCTGGGTTTTATCCCATATGGCTTGGTCTCTTTCCGCAGGACGACCCACCGAAAGCGCCGCACAAAGCACAAACTCCGTAGCTCCAGCGGTGACTCCCAGGAGTCTCCTGAAAAATGCACCCATTAGCCGAAAAGGTAAAACAGTCAATCCAGCAAAAGCCGGCCGCCATCATTTCGAACATGCAGTTCACACTACAAACAACCATCGACAGATGTAAAAGCATTCCACGTGAAACTCTCAGCTCACAGTGTCGCGCCACGCACTCACTCAGTAGCAGGGCGACGGAACCATAGCCTCCTTAGTCGCCTCTTATATATAATAATAAAAGACTCTCAATATCCTCTTTCGTTGTCTTCCTGTGCTTCTTTTCTCAAATCTCTTTCAGCTGTTATAACGTATTCCAGTTTCTCTAATCTTCTAATATGGTCTAAAATTATTACTGTCTTTTTCTGATGTTTGCGATAAGTTGCCTTTGTATCTTTCGCTCATAGAAGTAGGGGTAAGAATTTGGAGGTGGCAGATTCAAACTTACCATACTGTAAGTCCCTCTTCATTCTGCTTTGCCATATATATATATATATATATATATATATATATATATATATATATATATATATATATATATATATATATATATATATATGTATATATATATATATATATATATATATATATATATATATATATATATATATATATATATATATATATATATTAGTGAACTTAACAGTAGGTATTCGGCTCAAACAATGACTGAATGAAGATAACAGTCACTGAAACCAACAGTGAACGTTAAAGGATGAAGCAACGTCTGAGTTCACAATGTGAACACTGCTTTAATCCGGCCGCTGACATAGTTAAAATAAATATATTCTATGGTACTCTTAAACGGCATGTTATTACCAGGGCGGGCATTTAAGTTATATGTACACTAAGATGATTTACTCAAACCTGTTATAAGTTCGCCATTGTCGTTACTCTTCTAGACCTCTCCTTCTTTCGTTCACACAGGCTGTCTTCGCTGCTATACCAATCCGATCCTGTCTAGGTTCTGCCCGTCGTTCTTGAATCCGTGGCGTTACTAATCTTCGGTGACATACTTCTAGCTGTTATTAACTCGATAGCCACTGATATATTGCCAACCATTCCGTAGCCACACAAATTTGCTCAAGAATTCCAATGCACGACCTTTCATAATAAGAACCCCACAACGTCTGTTTTTGTTGTCAAGATTACGTCAGCGTGACGTTTCTCAGTTGTCAACTTGTGTCCCTTAGTTTCTCTGCACTTTTGTCTTCTAGACTTCTTCACATCCTTTCTATGACGTAACCCAGGCACCTGCTCTGTGGCACTCGGTAACTATAGATCTCAATTTTTATGTTGTCTAATGCGTCCTTTAGGTTCTAATTATTACCCCATCTTCTATGAGCGCCAAACAATACGTGTGGATTTATTTATGAACTGTCGTAGTGGCCTCACAGGTTTACCCAATTGATGATTGTTATATTATTCAGAGTTATTATAAAATGGTTCTCAGTATTTTACGTTGAAAAGTATATTTAGTTCAGGGGAAGTGATAAATACTACATAAAATTCAAACATTCACTGAGAACTGCGTACAAATCTCATAATTAGGCATAGTAAAGATGTTTAGTGGGCCGTGAATTGTCACATGATGGATCCGTGTCGCCGTATATATTATACGTAATAAAAATACGTGAAACAAAGCCAGGAAGCAGATTGTGAAACGTGGAAGAAGACAAACATTTATTTGATAAATAGGCGTGACAAATTTAATCGATCGAAAGCAGAAAAACAAAATAACAGAAAGAGAAAGGGCGAAGACAAATGACGCTAGACTAACGATAGAATGGCGTGTTGGCAGGCTGCCGATGACAAACAGCTAGATTATATCTACCTCCCAACATGACTAGTGTGAAATGCAAAACTCTCCATTCTAGCTTTATAATAGCAGAAGATGTGTTTTCTCGCTCGCCAACCAATCATGGTTTATTATTGGTTATCATTTATTACATGATAAGATATATACATGTTCTTTAATGTGTTTTTGGCTGTTTGTAATTTACAAGGCAATTTTTACGTTCAGTAGTGTGTCATTGCTGTCTGAACGATCGTCGCCTCGTACCATCAAAGTCAACACAAAGCGTTCTGCTTGCGATTCGTCGCTGTGATTTTAAATCCTCGACTCGATATGGAGAAGAATTGTGAAGAGCGTTCACTGTTCCTATACCACAGCTATTGTATGATAGGGACAGCAATAATGTGTAAGGACGCAAGAGTATATACAAATAAAATGTCTCAGAAACAATATCTCACTTGTTAACAAGCTATGATTAATTTGTTCGTTTACATTGCAAGATTCCCAGCCTTACAGCAGAACTGAGGAGGAAATGAGAAATGATAAGCACAATGGCTAGACTCTCGCCTGCCATCCTGATAGGTCGGATTTCGATCCAGATTAGGGTGGGTTCGAATTTTTAAGTTTTACTTGAGATCCCAGGTTGACCCAGCCTATTCTGTGTACCAGGAAACGTCTAGGTAAGTAAAGGCGGCCGGCGTGATTCACACCACATCATCCACAAGTGAGATTGGCCGATTGCTGCCTGAAATTTAAAGCAAAACATTAAAAGCTCTAAAGAAGTGTCATACCTAGTTACTTGTATAACCCTACATCTGAAATAAAAGAAAATAATAAATAGACACCCTGAAACAAGTGTCATCACCAGATTAATCTTTCATCCACCTAAAATTAAACCAAACAAAAAGATTAACCTTTCATCCGCCTAAAATTAAACCAAACAAAAAGATTAACCTTTCATCCGCCTAAAATTAAACCAAACAAAACAACAAGATGCCATCACCAGCTACATCTATCGCCAGAATGCAGTGTTTTCTTTGTTACACCACCACACCCTTAAATGGTGTCGTCATTAGCTAGATTTATGACAAAGCTGGAATAAAAGACCAAAACAACTAGACACCTACGAATAATGTCATTATGAGTTAGATATATAAATCACCTGAATATTGTTAAATATATATATTGAAGGAATTGAACACGCGATATATTAAAACATATATTTTGAAGGAATTGAACACGCGATATATTATAGCACAGCGTGTTCCTAGTAAACAAACAAAGAACGAGTAACAAACACACAGACCAACGTCAAACTAAATAAACTAGCATCTTGTGTAATAACTACAGATATTGATTCCTAAGATAACAAAACACTAAAACAAAGTGTTTCATGGATATTTTCTGTCATCTCCAACATGTTCTTGTCTCAGTGCACGAATCTTTTAATCATAGCTATCGGATTCCAATCAATTCATAACTCCAATTTTTCTGTGATTTATTTTTGTTACTTAAAGTATTCGTTAGCACACAAATTATCTTCTTTTTTTTTTTTTCTTCGTTCATCGGGAGTCTTTTTTTTCGGACGTGATTACGTTGTGCCTGTTTACAACAGAGCTGCGATACTGTGCTTTTAGGTCTACACATCCGACTTCTGCGGGCGTTGTTGACCGGGTTAACCTTCCTTGATGCAGTCGCATCGGTTGTTTTTTTTGTTTTTGTTTTTTTATTATTTGTGTGCTTACGGAGGCTTTCTACCCACAATGTCCATTCCGTTATTTGTAAATATATTATCTGGTAAAGCTGACCAGTTCAGCTTTACGTATTCCTATTAGTCTTCTTCAGCTTTATATAAGTCTGATCGCAGATGATCTTGCATGATCGTCTGATCCTTTACTTGGAGGTTTTTCTATATCTTCCCTGGATTATTTTCATTCAATGTTTTCTGTGCAGGCTCCCTGGCCGAGAGGTTAGCAGCTTTCTCCTTAACCCCGAATACTCTCGTGGTTGACGTGAGTAAAGATATTAGAGTCAGTGTTTCAGAAACACAGAGTTAATAAAGTAAAGATGTTAGTGTATTTCAGTGTTTCAGAAACATAGAGTAAGTAAAGATGTTTGTCAGCGACTTGTGCGCTGCAGCTTTCACGACTCCGCTACTTTCGCACTGCACGAAATAACAATTCATGACATTTGCGAAAGGAATGCAATTTATTCAGAGCCGACATTTGAATGGCTCTACGAGCGTTTAGGTTTCATCATCATTACACAATATGAATACATCAACGTGATGATAGATGATGCTAGCATTACACAATCTAAATGAATAGCCCTATGTTTGCCTATGGCCTAGAAAGCTATCGAATTGGTCAAGGATACGTCTGCTCTCTCTACCGTCTCTAGTCAGTCTGTCCTGCCGCTACACATAGCGTGGACAAGCACGGACACTTTACTCTCCGTGCAGTCGCTGTTATTGCGTGCCTGGACTTGCCAGCACGCCGGCTGGTGAGATCGAGTAACCTGCCATATCACGGTTACTCGCAAGGACCAGCAACCCAATTGCTTGGGGAAAGCCCTCGCTCATCTGTACTTGTCGACCTCTGGTCTGACGCAAATGTGTCTCCTTGTGCGGTTATTAATAGTACTCGGTGTCTTCCCTGTCGGGTGTCTCTCTACTAGCCTAGTGTTAACTCATTACTCCTGTAAGGCCTTATTGGGGATGCTGACAGGGTCCCCTCCTCTCCGCGAAGTGTTACTTCCCTTTTTCTCATGTTTGTAACACTTCTGGTCACAAAAGAAAAATTGGTTGTCCCAATTTTGTCAGATCTCCAATAAGTATAGAACTTTATAGTTTGGGGATAGAACAATATCTTCTACCTTCATTCACAGTGTTCTATCTTTTCACTTGGCTAATTCAGTAGCCCATGTCTCAGTATAGTTGGCTCTATAGATATCTTAGGGATTGGTAGTGAACCGGAAACCGTTGTCTTATGACTTATGTCCTGGCTTCTGTCGTTTGACCCTATGTCTTTTGACTTCCACCTATTGACTTCCGTCTTGACCTGTTCCTCCTATTGCCCAAAATGACAACCCACACACTAGTTGACTCTATTATGAGTTCAACACATGAGCACCAAGTGTTCATGTTCCCATCAATATCCCCTCCAACTCTATACACATAGCTCCACTGTTCACCTTCTTGCTTCCGCATGTGAAAAAGCTATATTCACTGTTATATTTAGGTTTCTGATTATTTATTGTGTCCCCTGAATTTAGAGTTATTGTTCTTTGAACTGATTGGTGTGTGTAACTTTTATGTGTTCGTTTTCCTGTTTGTTTGCGTGTTTTCTACTAAACTAAAGTGTACTTAACTGTCTAACATATGTATGCGTTAGTGTACTAAATGTGTGTGTTCCTTCGAGCGCCGCAAATCGGTATATTGTGGATACAAACGTTTATTATTTTTATTTGTGACCACAAATCCGTTTTCTGAAGCTCGAAGTACGTTCTCTATATACTCTGTTAAAGTGTGGCTGCAACACATATAAAAACCTCGACAACACATTGGAAACACACATGACACAGACAAGTCAAATAAGACTTTTCCAGCGGTGGAAAAAAAAATTTCCGCTGTCTTTCTCTCTCGCTCTCTTTCTTTCAATGTTTACTAAGTTTTTGCATTCTCTCCTCGCATTTTCTCTTCTTTCATTCATCTTTCATACCCTTTCATACTATTCTTTCACTCAATCATTCTCTCGTCATTAAAATATGTTTCATAGTATTACATACATAAACAATATATATATATACAATAAACGATTGGCTGACATTTTAACAGTGATCACGCCAAATGACTGTGCGTTTTGTTTGCACGCGTCATGTCTATACAGAAATTATACATAGTTATAAGGATGGTTTGTTACCGATCCTGTTATGTAACTTTCATAATTTGGTGTGCTGACTTAAATTACCCTCAAGGGAAATAATTTACTACTACTTTCATTTAAGAAGAATGGGTTAATTACCTTAAATGTTATTTGTGAAACAGATGATATTAATTCCTAAATGATTGGTGTTAGTTTTGAAATGATCTATTAGCTAAATGGATGTATAAATGATTATGATTATAAGTTAATTAACTAATATAAGATCTAATAATTGTATTTCTATAATGGATGTTTTAATAAATGGATTATTAATTAAATGATGGTGACTTCTAACTACGTAAATAAGAAAATAAAATTATATATGCGTTTACACAATTTACAATAGAATACATAATACAAGAATGAAGTTATAGATACTGTAAATAAAATAATAATGTACATATATCACAGTTACATTTCTATATCTAATTACACTAAGTTGACGTCCTCCTCTGCGTTGTGAAGATGGAGCAATTCTCTTTGTAGACTATTCTAACATAGTTCATTCCGCCAAAGTCTTTTATGCTCTCCTCGAAGGATAGTGTATTAATATAGTTGCCTACCATATTATGTAGGTTCATAACTAACCCTGGAATGCTATTCGGGGTCTAAGCGTTGGTTCAGTATATTCTAGATTCGGGGTCTAAGCTGGGTTCACTGTCCTCTTGGCGTTAGTTCCCATAATCTAACTTATGTGTGTGTCAGCGCATGTTAATTCTGCGTCTGTTCGTTACACTTTTCATAGCACTGTTCTATTCACACAAGTTATATATCAGGCGATGGTAACGCACTTACGATATGTCTTAATCACCACACATGGCACTTGGTTATCTAACATTACAGTGTCACTGTTTCTGGTGGTGTATGGTCAATTCCTTCCTGTACCTCAGGTATTTGAATGGATGAAGGACGACTCAAAATGTCTGCAATCGTATTTAATCTCCCTTTTAAATGCTGGATGTTAAATGTGTAATTTTGGAGAATCAAAGCCCACCTGTAAATTCTATTGTTGGTAGGATGTCCAGATTGCATCACAGACAATGGAGAGTTATCGGATTGGATTACAAACTGTGCTCCTGCCAAAATTCGGTGAAACTTTCTCACGCAATAGATCAAACTAAGGCCTTCCAATTCTGATGCTGAGTATCTTCCTTCAGCCGGAGTGATCTTGCGACTTACGTACATTACGGGATGGAACGTCCCGTCGTAGAACTGTCCTAGTATCCCAGATATGGATATGGCACTCGCGTCTATGCGTAAGAAATAAGTGAGTTTTGGATTAGGCATACGGAGGATAGGTGGAACGCTGAAAAAATGTTTCAATTTCGATAACGCACTAATTAATCGTGCATCTTTTACAGATAACTTAGCCGAAGCTTTTAAGATGTTAGAAAAAACACTGGTGATTTCCCGCAGGTTTAAAATGCATTTAGTATAGTGGTTTCGGACCTGTTTCTTGGTCGTTGGCATTGTCAATTTCAGAATCTTAGTGACGATTCTGTCATCAGTTTTCAATTGGCCACTGCCGATGGTATGACCAAGGAAGTTAATTTGTTCCATGCCCAACTCTTCTTTGGACGGCTTCGCTGTGAGTCCAAACAATCTCAACCTGTCGAAGACTTGTCGACGTTTTAGTAGGTGTTTTGTCCCGTCTTTCGTCTGACTGCATTTGTTATTTCTATATGTCGAGATATTTGTCGCAGTTGCGTTTACTGTTGTAACTTGTAGTTCCATCTCCTCCCATACTGTTGTGCTACTAGTTGTGTGTGCTGTTATCTGGTTAAGTGTGTTTGCGTTGTCGCTGTTGTGTGTCTCCCTACCTAGTGAAGTTTAGTTATGTATGTCTGTCGTCTCATTGCTTGGTGTTGGTGCAATCTGTTCGTCTGTCTGTTGTACTTGTTGTGAAACGTATGGTTTCAGGATGTTGATATGAAATGTCTCTAAGGGTTCTTTTATCGACATTTCATGATCCGCATCTGATATTTTGAGTTCAAAGTTGAGAGGCCCTTGGCAACATGTTAGTACCATATTATGTTTATCAGTTAGTTGAATCACAACCTTTTGGTTTGGTTTAAGGTGAATCGTTTTAGTACACTTGTTTGGATAGTTATGGTTTCCATTACTCGACACCTGCGTTAGGGGTCCAGTAATATCGGCCGCTATACTCTCAAGTGGTCTAGATGCTATCACTGACCGTTGTACTTCGGTCTTTACATGCTTTTTCTTTCGTACACGATGTTGACACACAATACAAGAGCGACAGAAAGATTTTATGTCCGAACAAAATTTCGGCCAGTAAAATTGTGATAGAATTCTGGCTCGCGTTTTATGATAGCCTAAATGTTCAGCAAACGGTGCTGAATGTGCAATTTTTAGCACCTTTTTAAAGTACCAGGAAGAATTTTTAGAAACTTTCTTTCGCTCACACAACAAGTTAAAATACGGTGTGAGTGTTTGGTCGGTGCTTTGCCCCTCGCTCACCTTTTGGCGAGTATTGTTGGTATCTGCACCACTTGGTGTTAGTAGCTGTAGTGTTTCATTTTGTAAGTCAGTATAACTTGTTTCTGTATCTGACTTAGTTACAGCGTTGACCATGTGTGTTTCATTCCAGGCTTTTATGTTGTCGTCTGTACATTCTTTCAATGCATCAAGACATCCTAAAATAAGATCTGTACATGGATCTTGGAGGATAGCGCACGTAAATGTGCCGGTAAGGAACGGGGTATTGATATGCGCTTTTGCCAGTGGATATTTCTCGATGGTGCCCGAGAAAGTGCGGCATTTGACAAATTCACCCGTATAATCTTCAGTTCTAGCAAGTTCTCTCCTTAGGCCCAGTATAGTGCTGCCGCTATCAACTAAGCATTGGCATGGTTTACCATTGACCTGTGCATCGTAGAACTTAAGGTTACCTCTGGAGGCACATGCTGCATTAGCTTCTTCATTTGAACATGATATTATGTGTCCACATTTCAATTATTATGTGTCCACATTTCAATCTCCCCTCCGCATGAAACTGGTGACATACTTTACACGTATTAAAGTCTAACATATCGGTTGCTGATGATACATTCTGACATTCATTCGTTGGTAATACATTGACAAGTTCGGGATCTATGTCACTCTCATCGTCTGATGATGTATCGATGAGGGCTGCGTTGTTTGCCTTCATTCTCTGTCTCCCAAGACATTTATTACTATAATGGCCATAACTTGAACAAAAATAACATTTTACAGCACGTTTAAACGATGATCTTCTGCTTTCTTGCTTACTTATCACTTGTTCTAGGTGTGACGGATATGTGGGGTTCTTATCACACATCGAATAAGACGGATGGAAAAGATTGCAATAATTACATCGAGGTGGTTTCTGAGGTGTTTTGTCATTCTTACTGTAATCTTTCTGCTTGTAAGATCTATCAGGGACTCTATTTGCAAAAGCTGTAATTTCTGTGTCATATGATGTAGTTTTAAATATGTCCCGATTAGAGGAAAAATGAGCTGACCCCCGTTTCTCTAATTATTGAATGGAATCAATATCTGATTGTTGTAAGAATTTAGCAAAAGGGGTAGGCACTGTAGAAACGACTTTGTCCATTACCATTAGCTCTTCTAGTTTTTCATAGCTGTTACCTACGTTAGCCGCCTTAGTCCATTTTTTAAATGTGCTTTGCACGTTAGAAATGTAGTCTAAGAACGTTTCAGTTGCTTTTGGTTTAATCTGTGAGAATTGAATTTGATAACCAGTAGCGTCCAAAAGAAAATGTTGCATTATCCTATCGTGTATGTACTGGTAATTGTTTCTAAGGTCTGTAGGTATGGATTCTATTACTTTTAAAGGCTCCCCACTCAGGTTCCTCATGTAAATCATTGCCCAATCCTCTAAAGGTATTTTCTGTGTTTTTAGTTGGAACTCTATATTTTCAGTCCATGCGCTGATTGAATCACCTACAGTGTAAGGTTTAATAAGGCCCTTGTACTTACTAAATTTGTTCTGTTCTTCTTGGCTCTTTTGTTTGCTAGAGGCTATTTTTATGTTAGAATCTGCCTCCATTTCTTTCATATTTAGTCTAGTTTCTGAATCTACTTGTATCTGCTTTTGTTTGATGGCTTCCTCTGCTTGTTTGTTAGCCTGCTCTAAGTCTAACTGTTTCTGTTTGATAATTTGGTCTAATTCTAATTGTTTCTGTTTGGTAACCTCCTCGATCTCTTTCATTTCTTTTTGATGTTGCCTTTCTAATGCTCTTTCATCTCTGTCAAGAGCAGCTTTTCTTTCTGTTTCTTCTCTCTGTAGAGCAATTTTCCTTTCTGTTTCTTCTTTATACTTTTGATCCGCCCATTATTCTAGCTTATCTCCAGTGTGGCCCATTGCGATGCCCGCCTGGATACATTCATTTAGTGACGCCATTTTGTGGCGTAATGTTAGATCAAAATGATAATACAATAATATGCACAGAATAGTTTACAATAATGTGTTAGTAAATGTACATCTTTCGCTGGAAAAGAAGATGCATGATTAAGTTAGAGCATACCAAAATATTCGGAAAATATACTCATCTAATTTGTTGGAACGTACGGTTCTTGGGATGTTCCACCGCAAACTTTCACACTACACACTGGCTTGATTTCATAATACACGGGCTGCTTCTGGTTAGTAGAGCAGCAAAAATTAGACACACGCTTAAGTTGTAAATACAAGCTCACAATTCATCATATTTTATCAACTATTTCATATTTCATCAAGTTGTTGACACAATCTCCTATTTCATGCGAATGATGAATGAGAATGTGCTAAATAGTGATAAATGGTATTAATGATGAATGATATGATCGTCTGAATGATTGTTAGATGATAAATGAGATGATTAGTCGTATGGCCGTCAATGTCGTCTTGTCTTCGCCGTTTGACTCTGGCGTACCTTCGTTCTAGGCTGCAGTTCGTCGCTAATCTATTTACTGCTTTCGTAGAATGGTGACATTGATGGCTGTATCACACGCAATGGAATGTACACGGTGGTTACGATGGTAATGTTCACTGATGATTTTATACATTTCAATTGCTTTTAGCATAATACCACACTTTCTAAATAATATTGGTAGAATTTCATACTTTGCTGATCTATTTTGACTCAATTGTGGTTCACACTCCACAAATTGGCGATCGTATAATTCACCACAAGGAAAAAATTAATTTATAGTATGCATCACAATAAATTTGTATTACTTTGCAATATATCACACATCATTAATGTTGAAACGTGCATTGAATTAATTCTGGTACAGATTTTTGTAATAGCAATCGATAGCTAGCGTTTGTTCAGTGGTTTATACTACCACTTGCATGTTGGCGTTAACTGCTCGTTAAATATTACTACAACTGCCTGCTATGACTATTCAGAAACGTTCACTGAAATCTGACAGTAATTGTACTGCTGGCGTTGGTTCGCTGTGTTGATTCATTGACCATTCTGACACCAATTCGGGGTCTAGCCTCACTGTAATGTGGCGTTGGTTCACAACTTCTGACACCAATTCGGGGTCTAGCCTGTCAGCGACTTGTGCGCTGCAGCTTTCACGACTCCGCTACTTTCGCACTGCACGAAATAACAATTCATGACATTTGTGAAAGGAATGCAATTTATTCAGAGCCGACATTTGAATGGCTCTACGAGCGTTTAGGTTTCATCATCATTACACAATATGAATACATCAACGTGATGATAGATGATGTTAGCATTACACAATCTAAATGAATAGCCCTATGTTTGCCTATCGCCTAGAAAGCTATCGAATTGGTCAAGGATACGTCTGCTCTCTCTACCGTCTCTATTCAGTCTGTCCTGCCGCTACACATAGCGTGGACAAGCACGGACACTTTACTCTCCGTGCAGTCGCTGTTATTGCGTGCCTGGACTTGCCAGCACGCCGGCTGGTGAGATCGAGTAACCTGCCATATCACGGTTACTCGCAAGGACCAGCAACCCAATTGCTTAGGGAAAGCCCTCGCTCATCTGTACTTGTCGACCTCTGGTCTGACGCAAATGTGTCTCCTTGTGCGGTTATTAATAGTACTCAGTGTCTTCCCTGTCGGGTGTCTCTCTACTAGCCTAGTGTTAACTCATTACTCCTGTAAGGCCTTATTGGGGATGCTGGCAATGTTAGAGTCAGTGTTTCAGATACATAGAGTAAGTAAAGTAAAGATTAACAGAGTCAGTGTTTCAGAAACATAGAGTAAGTAAAGAAAAGGTGTTAAAGTCAGTGTTTCATAAACATAGAATAAGTAAAGTAAAGACGTTAGTGTCAGTGTTTCAGAAACATAGAGTGAGTAAAGTAAAGATGTTAGTGTATGTCAGTGTTTCAGAAACATAGAGTAAGTAAAGATATTAGAGTCAGTGTTTCAGAAACACAGAGTTAATAAAGTAAAGATGTTAGTGTATTTCAGTGTTTCAGAAACATAGAGTAAGTAAAGATGTTAGAGTCAGTGTTTCAGAAACATAGAGTAAGTAAAGTAAAGATTAACAGAGTCAGTGTTTCAGAAACATAGAGTAAGTAAAGAAAAGGTGTTAAAGTCAGTGTTTCATAAACATACAATAAGTAAAGTAAAGACGTTAGTGTCAGTGTTTCAGAAACACAGAGTTAATAAAGTAAAGATGTTAGTGTCAGTGTTTCAGAAACATAGAGTAAGTAAAGATGTTAGAGTCAGTGTTTCAGAAACATAGAGTAAGTAAAGTAAAGATTAACAGAGTCAGTGTTTCAGAAACATAGAGTAAGTAAAGTAAAGGTGTAGAGTCAGTGTTTCAGAAACATAGAGTAAGTAAAGAAAAGGTGTTAAAGTCAGTGTTTCATAAACATAGAGTAAGTAAAGTAAAGATGTTAGTGTGTGTCAGTGCTTCAGAAACATAGAGTAAGTAAAGTAAAGGTGTTAAAGTCAGTGTTTCATAAACATAGAATAAGTAAAGTAAAGACGTTAGTGTCAGTGTTTCAGAAATATAGACTAAATAAAGTCCAGGTCCATGTCACACGCCTTAGGCTCATTGCGTATATGGTGCTAAACTAGTAAGTTTATAGACCAACAGCACCTCGGGGCCGATGTAGGCAGCATCACACCGGCCGCCTTTATTTCTCAATACATTTCCTGACACCTATGTTAGGCTCGGTCGACCTGGGAGCCTAGGTCATGTTTGTTAATCTGATTCCATCTCAATGGGGATCGAACCCCTAACCTCCAGGACGGCAAGCGAGTGTCTAGCCACTGCATCACCGCGGTGACAATTGTCTCAAAGCAGGTTCCTGTTGTGAGTCTATGACATGATAAAGCCATTACATTTTATAGGCTTGATAGCACGGAGGAATAGGTGGCCAATCATTCCCTCACTTAGCTAGCGAAGAGCCCAAGCGTCGAACTCTCGTCCAACCTAGCTCATGACATTATCAGCGGAGTTCCCTATCAACTTCGCTAACATAAAGTGGCATTTTCCAATAAGTTTGTTGAATATTTTACTCCACAAATCAAAACTGATGTTAGAAATGTTGCTTTCTTCTAAAATAATAATTATGTATAGTTTGTAAAATCAACGGAGAATGCAACAGTTACGATAATAGACACAAAACAGGTAGAAACTTACATCCACCCACAAGCGTCACCCAATAAACAATGGTGTCAGGAATTGACTGAAGAAAATGAATGACAAGAAAAGTCAATAACTCCGAGATAAGTAAAGAGAACAATGAAATCATAACTGTAAATGTAGTTAATATTGTAAAACTGAAAAAGAACAGGGTGCTGGCAGGGAATGCTGCAAATATAACCTGCATTCTTTAAATCCCAGTCATCAGTTATTGTCATGAAATCACTATGGATTAACCAGATGATGATAATACAGTCGGTCTGATTCACGGCATGTTTTCACGGCCACAATTGTTTTTAACCAGAAAAGAAAAAACAAGTCAGAGTAACAGCTGCAGTTGTGTACTAGGGGGGTCGGCGAGATGAATCAATACACCGTCCTTTGACAGTTCCCCACCAGTCAGGAAATTGTAACACGCGGGCTTGTTAGGTTGTCCGGACAGGAGAAGACAACTGGGGACATTGATTATAAACAAGGGAGATAAGAACTTATTCTGAAATGCATAATCTGCCCCTGGGGCCATCTGATGTGTTTTGTTTGGTTGTGAACAAAGAAAGACAACTCTTGCATTGATTAAACCAAGGGGACATAAGATTTCTGGAAATATTTAGTGCCCCTGAAGACACCTGCGGGACATCAAAAGAACTTCACTGGAACACTCTCGGCACTTTGACAGAAACAAGACTTGGGTACATTAGTGTAGCTCAGACAGTTGAAGTAGGCAGAAGTGATAGCTGGCTCGATCCGTGTTGAATAGAATCGCATATAGAATAGAATTTTTTGTGGAAGACTTTTGTGTTTGCATTCTGGCGGCGGCTTTATGCACAGTGTACCTGTGCGGGCTGTTGGCTTGCCGACACTTCTGTCTATTCCATTGTTCACATAGGGCAGTGAGGAGCATTTTGTGTGATATTCACTGGCACAGGAACGGAGCAATATGGGGACGACCCGTTGCCGTGAAAATGGAACCGCGACTAACTAACTAACTAACTAATAGAATCGCATGTGTTCGGTTTTGCTTAACATGTGTCTTTTATGGCAAATTGTGTATTCGATTCAGAGGTTGAGTCAGGACGGCATAAGGTATTATAGATAATATATTTAAGCCTAATTAATATAAGCAGTAGCCTTGGTAAAACTAGCTAGAGTAGTGAAGTGATGATTAGCTCTGTTAGTTGAGAATAGAGTAGTGAAGTGATGATTAGCTCTGTTAGTTGAGAATAGAGTAGGGAAGTGATGATAAGCTCTGATAGTTGAGAATAGTGAAATGGGATGATATTTGGAGAGATTGGGGATGGGGAGAATGTCCAATGGTGGGATCTTCCAGTGAGGTCTGCTGGTGGTCTACACTTTGCATTTTGCTCTGTCCTGGTCTTAACCCACCTCAGACCTAAGTGAAGAGCTCCTCTGCCCATGACAGAGTTGGTTCACTGTCATGTATCTGAGTGAGGCTGTCAGCCTACCCCCATCTAATGGAGGTCAGGGACAGGTGCTCTCACCAAGTCTATCGTTCTCTCTTTTACAGGTTCCCTTAGGTCACTCAAGTCACTGAGAATGGAGACCTTAGTGCAGGCAGTTATTCAGCAACTTTTGCACTGGGCCCATGATGAAAGGGGTTTCAAGGAACAATCGTGAGAGTATTTATCAAACGTCACACGTTAGCAGAATACTAGAGATTGGTTTTTCCGCATCATTTTGGAGAAGGAAAAATCGTGAGATTAATGTTTCAAACATCACATGTGAACAGAACAATAGAATTGTTTTTTTTACACCACATGGGAAAAGTCCAGTGGGTATTATGTTTTCACACGACAGGTGAAAAGACTAATAGGTACTGTTTTTCCACATCACATGGGAATAGAACAGTATAAACTGATTATGAAGTTATTAAAACAGTGATCTTGTGAGCAGTAGAAACTTTAGACAGGAATTACATTTAGTTCAAGGAACAGTATTTTCGTGTCCTCACTAGACAAGGATGTTATAAGTCTCAGAACAATAGGGACATGTAATAACGGTGTGTGATCCAGGCAGGATCAGTGTCAAACTGTGACTAGGTATATGAGTGATCAAGCAGCGACCGGTGGAAGTCTACATCTAGCAGGAGGGACACATTCCTTGGTGAGGTCAATGTGGACTGAATGAAGATGTGGTGTGATCCTTTCCGGGATGATCGGGCTGGGCTCTTCAGCTGCTTGGTCTGAGTCTGCACACACTAGAATATTCGACACACATTCTACACATTACACACACACACTTCTCACACACATACTCTTTGCTTTAATAAATTATTTTGTATTTATTTGTTAGAGCTAGAGTTGTTGAGTATGTTGTGTTGGGGAAGAATGAGAGGGGGCATGATCTAGGGGTGAGTGAGAGTAAGAAAGAGGTGTCGACAGATTGACGGAGTTTTGTAGACGGAGTCTGGTGGTTTCTCTAGGACAATAATATTGGGGTAATAAAAATGTGGTGTTGATTCCCCTCACTCCAGGGACGACACTAAAGTAAGAAAGGAAGACTTACGACATTTATTGGGGGCTCGTAAACGTGATCTTTGGACAGTGGGATCTCTCGTAAACGGGATCTTTTGACAGCGGGATCTTTTGTAGATGGGATCTTTTAACAGTGGGATCTCTGGACAACGGGGTCTTTTGACACGGGATCTTTAGTTAAAGGACGGAGATATTGTTAGAGAGAGAATCCAGCTAGAGTGAATGTGGATAGGGGTTAAGACACATATCTTACCTGTTCACACTTCACACGTCTGCATAAGTCTGTGGTCCTAATTCTACTCTTGTCACTGAGTGATTGTGTTGTGTTGTGCTGTGTGGTTAAATATATAGATACCTGTTAATTAGTCATTATCTATATATTTGTTTAGAGATAATTAAAATTCAAACTGCTGACTGACATCTCTAAAATATGGCCACCCCTAAACTAACTACGGCAGAACTAAGGGCAAAAGGGGAAGAAATGGGTTTGTCGGGTTCTGCACTAACAGATTACGTCCATGAAGTGGAGAGGGAGTTTCAAGCAGAAAGGGAAGATCGAAAGGTCGAGTTGGAATTGAGAAGGAAGGAGTTAGAACAAGCTGCTAAGAAATGGGAAGCAGATCAAGCCATGAGAAGGCTGGAAATTGAAGCTGAGCAGGCAGCTAAGAAACGGGAAGCCGAGCAAGAAGCTCAGAAAAGGGAGCACGAGTACCGGATGTGGGAACTCGAGCTTAAGACACAATCTAATGGGGAAACTGAGGGAGCAGTTGGAGGTTCCTCCATCCCAGGCTCAATCCAGCAGGTGGACATAGTTACCATGCTATGAAGTTTCCTCTAGCAATCTACGAGGAGGACAAGGAGAAGATTGACCAGTACCTTCAACGCTTCGAGGCCATGTCTGATGTTATGGGTCTGGACCGTGACAAATGGTGTCTGAAGCTATCCCAGGGATTACGCGGGACCGGCTACGAGGTTTATTCTCGCCTGCCACCAGGACATGAGAACAATTATGACGAATTGAAGACGGCTCTGCTGAAACGATTCGAGGTTACGTCACATACCTACCGGAAAAAATTTCGAGCAGCGAAACGAGAACCGGGGGAGTTGTTTGCCGCCTACAGTTTGCGTCTAAAATCCTATCTCCATAAGTGGATGGATTTGGCTGGGTTCGCACATGACTATGAGAGTCTGGAAGAGCCCATGGTGGTCGACCAGCTGAAGAAGCAAATGTCGACACCTCTCAGGACGTTCCTGGGAGAACAAGGAGCGGAACGTATTGACCTCGTGACAAAATTAGCAGAACGGTTCGTCGAGGTACATGGGGAGGCAAAGGAAAAACTTTCCACCAACACCAAAAGTCAGGAGAAACAGGACAGGAAGAAAGCCAAAAACTCAGGAACCAAAAAGGGGGAACCTTATGTAAAAACTTCAGAGGAGAGTTCAGAAAAGACGAAGGAGGGAAGCAAGAGTACTTCAAGCTCTACACCAAAACGACCGTGGTAGGAGAAATGGTGTTTAGTTTGTAAGTCACCCTCTCACAATACGAGGGACTGCAAATCGAAGGCTAAGAGCCCTCACTTCGAAGCATGTCAATGACTTCCAAGGAGGTTGTCACTGAAAATGCCAAGGTCAACAAGGAAGCTCGCCACCAGGAGAGCTCACTCAAGTCCGGCACTAGAAAATCTAGGACAGGGAAATGGTGAAACCAATGCAAGTCAAACACGCACAATGCTATTGACTGCAGGGGAAAGTCAGGAGATTCTCAATTCGTCGTGTGCCCGGGGAACCTAAGGTGGAGCCCACTGAACAGGTCGAGGCCGAAGGAAGAGACTCCAGACCAGGAAAAACCACCTGTAGTGGAATTGGTAGAGGTTAACGGTCGTCAAGTGGAGTGTTTGTACGACACAGGACTGGACGGGGAGGCCGTGATTTCTGCGGATCTGGTACACCCAGAACAACTCACAGGTGAGACCATAGAGACACAGTCTGCACAGAAGAGTGCTGTGGCCATGAAGTTGCCCATTGCTAACGTGGAGATTCGGTCAAGGTATGTCACCGGCACAATCAAGGCCGCTGTATTGACCGATCCCATTTTCCCGTCATCCTCGGTTGCCGGTATGTCTTTCTGGGAATGCCCAGAGAGCCAATCCATATGGGAGCAATACAGACTCGCTCTCAGATGAGAACCGAAGAGGCAGAAGCAATTGTGACTAACCCAATGCCGGGGGAGCTACGAACTGCCCAGAGTGAGGATGCTACTTTACGTCCTTGCTACAAAAAGCTGCAGAGAAGTGCTGATCCACCAGGACGTGGGCAGTACTACATGAAGAATAGGATACTCTACAGGAGAGCAGGAAGGGGAGACAACCTATACGATCAGTTGGTCGTCCCGAAAGCTCACCGGTCCCAGATTCTTCATATGGGGCATACCATCTCCTTTAGTGGACATATGGGTATTGCCGCCACCATGCAGCGAATTTCCTGCCATTACTATTGGCCGGGAATGACAGATGATGTGCGTCGGTATGTGAAGTCATGCCCTGAGTGCCAGAGGGTGGCACCGAAACACTGGACAGCACCGGTGGTCTTGGGTGAGATGCCCATCATGAACTCTCCTTTCGAGAGGGTAGCCATCGATATCGTGGGTCCACTTCCCAGGACGAGGAAGAGGAACATGTATATTCTCACAATGGTGGATTGCTGTACAATGTGGGGTGAAGCCATACCGTTGACCACGATTGACTCGAAACGAGTGGCGGACGCACTGATGGAGGCCTTTACCAGATTAGGCTTTCCTGATCAAATTCTGACGGACAATGGGTCCCAGTTTTGTGGAAAACTCATGGAGGAGGTATTTAGGGTGTTCCACTCTAACCACATACATACCAGCCCTTACCACCCTCAAGCCAATGGACAAGTAGAGCGTTTCAACGGCACGTTGATGACAATGCTCAGGAAACTGGCACAGGAAAAACCTGATAGGTGGGATGAATATATCCCAGCAGCACTTTTTGCCTATCGGGAAGTTCCTCATGGCTCAACAGGACTACCACCTGCTACGTTGCTGTTTGGTCGTCCAATCAAAGGACCGTTGGAAGCCATGTTGAGGAGTTGGACTGAAGAGGGGACGTCAGAAGAAGTGATCTCCTCTTACAAATATGTGGAGGAACTGAAAGAAAAACTTCACAAGGGATGGACTCTGGCAAATCAAAACTTGAAAAAGGCCAGAAAAAGACATGCGGCTTACTACAACCGTAGGTCCTATAGACAGATCTCTAGAGGTGGGAGACAAAGTCTTGTTGCTACTCCCAACGGGAAACAACAAACTGGAGATAGGTTGGCAAGGACAATTTCCCGTGGAAAGGGTGATACCCAGAACCAACTATCAGATCCGGATCCGGGGAAAGTCGAAGATTTTCCATATCAATCTCCTGCGGAAATACGAGGAGAGACCCGGAGACAAAGCAGCTCACCTCATGGCAATGGCAGTTGCAGTGGAGACTGAAGGGGAACCAACGAGGGCAGGGAATATCCCTTGGTACATCAGAAAACCTATAGGGATGTGCAAGTGAAGCCTGATCTGACTTCCCAGGAGAGGGAAAAGATTACCCTGGTTCTCAAGTCTCATAAGGAGATACTGACTGATAAACCAGGACGAACGAGGTTGGTGAAGTTCGAGATGACTTTGACCACTCAAGAACCTGTTCGCCAAAAGGTTTACCCAGTGCCATTCTCTGAAGAAAAGGCCCTGGAGGAGGAAATACAGAAACTGCTGGAGGACGACGTGATTGCGCCCTCCACATCCCCATACAATGCGGGGGTAGTTTTGTTACGCAAACCAAGTGGATAACACCGGTTGTGTATAGACTACCGACTTCTGAACAGTCATACACAATTTCAGGTGGAACCTTTGCCGAATCCAACTCAGTTATTCGCTAGGCTCCATAAGGCTCGGTACTTTTCAAAGGTGGATCTGAGTCGGGGGTACTATCAGATACCTGTCAAACCGGAGATTCGACCACTGCTGGCCTTCAGTACACCCAGTGGACACTACGAATTCAAGGTCATGCCCTTTGGACTCAGCAATGCACCTAGTGTGTTTACTCGCATGATGAGGACTTTACTTGATCCTTTACAGGATCCGTCCATCATCTCATTCATGGATGATATTCTGATTTCCAGTGACAGCTTGGATGACCATTTGCAATCCTTGGAGAGAGTTTTTAATAGACTCAAGGAAGCAGGGCTTACAGCTCGTCCAACTAAATGCATGATTGGTTACCAGACTCTGGAATTTCTGGGTCACACCATCACTCCAGGACAAATTGTCCCAGAGGAAAAGAACCTAGAAAAAATCAGAAATGCACCAAGGCCAAAATCGAAGAAGGATGTGAGATCCTTTCTCTCGTTATGTGGGTTTTACCAAAAATTCATCCCACATTTTGCTGAAATGGGAGCTCCATTGACGGAAACCTTGAAAAAGGGATTCCCGGACCAAATCATTTGGACACCAGAATGGGAGACTGCCTATAGTCAGTAAAAGGAGGCCTTGGTCAACAGACCTGTGTTGCAGCTCCCTGACTTTCCAAACCATTTGTGTTGAGAACGGAAGCGAGTGGAATTGGGATTTGGGCAGCTTTGTTACAGGAAGGAAAAGTCGATGCTTCGGTTTTGACACCTGTGGCATACGCAAGCAAGAAACTTCTCCAGGCTGAGAGGAATTATTCGACCGTCGAGAGAGAGTGCTTGTCTCTCGTATGGCCTTGCAAAAATTCCAGCCCTATTTGTATGGAGTTCAGATTCGGGTCCAGTCGGATCATCAGCTCTTGATGTTCCTGGCTACTTCTCAGAAGCCCAACGCCCGTTTGATGTGGTGGTCGTTGTTACTTCATCCCTACAATTTTACAGTGGAGTATATTCCTGGGAAGGAAAATGTTGGAGCGGACTTCTTGTCAAGACACCCAGCTCCTGAAGAAGAGAAATGAATCATCTGGATTGAACTCACGGTGGAGAAGAGTGAGATGGACTACTCTCTTAAGAGGGTGCCTATGTCATGAAATCACTATGGATTAACCAGATGATGATAATACAGTCGGTCTGATTCATGGCATGTTTTCAAGGCCACAGTTGTTTTTAACCAGTACAGAAAAAACAAGTCAGATTAACAGCTGCAGTTGTTTACTAGGGAGGTCGGTGAGATGAATCAATACACCGTCCTTTGAAAGTTTCCCACCAGTCGGGAAATTGTAGCCAGGTGGTTGTGACACGCAGGCTTGTTTGGTTGTCAGGACAGGAGGAGATAACTGTGAACAAAGAAAGACAACTCTTGCATTGATTAAACCAAGGGGACTTAAGATTTCTGGAAATAGTTAGTGCCCCTGAAGACACCTGAGTGACATTAAAAGAACTTCACTAGAACACTCCCGGCTCTGTGTGACATAAACAAGACTTGGGTACGTTAATGTAACTCAGACAGTTAAAGTAGGCAGAAGTGATAGCTGGCTCGATCCGTGTTGAATAGAATCGCATGTGTTCGGTTTTGCTTAACATGTGTCTTTTATGGCAAATTGTGTATTCGATTCAGAGGTTGAGTCAGGACCGCATAAGGTATTTTAGAGATTGCATCTAGCTATAAATAATGTGGAATGGCTTAGTGATAGATATGGTTAGAACTACATCATAGTGTTGTTGCATTGTGGTTAAGTAGTCAAGGCATATCAGCCACAATAGGCAGTCGCATTGTTAAGATTAACTAGTGTAAGAAGGCAGGTGGCTCCGCTGATGGGGAATAGTGAAATGGGATGATATTTGGGGAGATTGGGGATGGGGAGAATGTCCAATGGTGGGATCTTCCAGTGAGGTCTGCTGGGGGTCTACACTTTGCATTTGGCTCTGTCCTGGTCTTAACCCACCTCAGATCTAAGTGAAGAGCTCCTCTGCCCATGACAGAGTTGGTTCACTGTCATGTATCTGAGTGAGGCTGTCAGCCTACCCCATCTAATGGAGGTCAGGGACAGGTGCTCTCATCAAGTCTATCGTTCTCTCTTTTACAGGTTCCCTTAGGTCACTCAAGTAACTGAGAATGGAGACCTTAGTGCAGGCAGTTATTCAGCAACGTTTGCACTGGGTCCATGATGAAAGGGGTTTCAAGGAACAATTGTGAGAGTATTTATCAAACGTCACACGTTAGCAGAACACTAGAAATTGGTTATTCCGCATCATTTTGGAGAAGGAAAAATCGTGAGATTAATGTTTCAAACATCACATGTGAACAGAACAATAGAATTGTTTTTTTTTTACACCACATGGGAAAAGTCCAGTGGGTATTATGTTTTCACACGACAGGTGAAAAGACTAATAGGTACTGTTTTCCACATCACATGGGAATAGAACAGTATAAACTGATTATGAAGTTATTAAAACAGTGATCTTGTGAGCAGTAGAAACTTTAGACAGGAATTACATTTAGTTCAAGGAACAGTATTTTCGTGTCCTCACTAGACAAGGATGTTATAAGTCTCAGAACAATAGGGACATGTAATAACGGTGTGTGATCCAGGCAGGATCAGTGTCAAACTGTGACTAGGTATATGAGTGATCAAGCAGCGACCGGTGGAAGTCTACATCTAGCAGGAGGGACACATTCCTTGGTGAGGTCAATGTGGACTGAATGAAGATGTGGTGTGATCCTTTCCGGGATGATCGGGCTGGGCTCTTCAGCTGCTTGGTCTGAGTCTGCACACACTAGAATATTCGACACACATTCTACACATTACACACACACACTTCTCACACACATACTCTTTGCTTTAATAAATTATTTTGTATTTATTTGTTAGAGCTAGAGTTGTTGAGTATGTTGTGTTGGGGAAGAGTGAGAGGGGGCATGATCTAGGGGTGAGTGAGAGTAAGAAAGAGGTGTCGACAGATTGACGGAGTTTTGTGGACGGAGTCTGGTGGTTTCTCTAGGACAATAATATTGGGGTAATAAAAATGTGGTGTTGATTCCCCTCACTCCAGGGACGACACTAAAGTAAGAAAGGAAGACTTACGACAGTTATGAAAAATTATATGTGTACGGTACACTGCTGTTGAAGGGTGCAAATACTCCATGAAAAGTTCGTGTACATAGCCTGCCAGTGTAGTCTAAGACGCTAAGAATATATTGTATTTATTAAACCATTAGGAGTATTTACAGTACTGACAGCGCACCTAGTCCAACTTACCAAACTGAGAATGAATTCGGCTAAATGAGATATTATAAGTTATACTTTATAACAAGGTTATTGCAATATCGGAAGATTGAACTATTCGTCTAGTTTCTTAACAGCGTGAAATTAGGGTTGGTAAAACGGGTTGTATTTGTTTTTTACGAGTGTCAACCTGACATCGGTTGATAGTTTATTATTGGCTGTTTGCTTTCGACAATATGTCAAGTTGAAGTCGCGGTGGTCATGTGTTGGATTCCATATGGAGACGGGGGTTATTTTAAAACATGACATGGAATTGAGTTGAGTTGTGTCAAGAACTGGCATCACAGCACTCGGCACATTCCCATATGTGATCCGTCTGCATCTGCAGCAGCCAGCGAAGAGTCCCAATTCTAATGGTAATGAGTAGCAGTTTATGTCAATCTGGCCTTTCTTCTGAGTTTTTGGTCAGATCCTCTGGTCATTCCATGCAGCAACATTCTCTCCAAGTCGTCATGATCTACCCGTTTTTCTGCACTTTACACACGATTCCAAAGAGCCCGAACACAACTGCCGTATCATGCACCAATATCTCACCTAGGAGAGCAAACCTCCACTTGCTCGTTTCCCACAACACCAGCATACCCTAGGGAAAAAGTCCAACATATGTACTTTATATAATAGTCCAAGATATGTCTTCCTAAAGTGAATATCAGGGTATATCCAGCCTAAAACAGATTACTGAGAATGTTGTGGGAAGTAAAAGAGACCGGGATAATACAGGCCACATCAGTTATCGAGTGGCCATGGGTCTAGAAAAAATATTGGGGTAGCACACTTTACCCAATATGCGTTAAGACGTAGAAGGGGATATTTATTTACTTTTTATTATTAAAAGAGGAAATAAGGCGTCATATGGCTTACAACAGATGGATTACACAATCTGTATAGCTGTATTCAACAGGTTTGCAATATACGAAGATTCGATTGTTTGTTTATGTTTCAAGTGTAATGAGCAAAGATTAGATTGTTTGTCCATCTTTAAATTGTCAAACGCCTACGTTAGATTGCTCATCTTTTAAATGTCATGCGCGTATATTAGATTGTTCGTTTGCATTTGTCACATGCATAAATTAGATCGTCTGTTCTACTTTTAGATGCTTTACACATATGCTAAATTGTTTGTTCATCTTTTAGTTGCTGTTAGCATTCATTCATTCAGTGAAATGTCGTTAGAACCTCGCTCCCATAACAAAATTCCAGAAAACTTCTCGGTCAATGTAGCAAGATAGGTGGGAATGTCTGCAAGGAAGCAAGATTGGTGGGAATATCTGCAAGGAAGCAAGATTGGTGGGAATATCTGCAAGGAAGCTACCACATAGTACTCTGCAAACTTCCTATCTATTCCTATTCTATTAAAGTTCTACATCCCCATGGGACCTCGACATCTACGAGGTTATTTATTATCTATTTAGCTTTTGACAGTAACAGGACACAAGGCAAGTGTTCAAACTATCAACAATAATTTAGCTGAGGCGCAATAAAACTAGCAAACAATAATTTGAAACAAAGGGTATATACAAATATTACAGAAAATAGCTGAATGTAGGAATGTTTGCCCTGGAAGTGGATATGAGTTAATCCTGTGGGATTTGTCATCACGAACCACAAGAGAATCAGCTGTCTTTAGTCTGTGATAGTCTGGGAGGACAGACACCATTCACCTGATATTAGTTTCGGCTTCTCCCTTTATGCCCCGGCGAAAACGTTGAATTTGCTGTGAAGTCCTTTACGACGTTCATAACATTTTAGGACTCATCTTGGCTTCCGGTTGGTTATTCCATACACTAATATTTGATAGATGAAAGTCTGAGTCTAATTGATTCACTTTCGGGATTATATAGTGCAGATCAATAATAAACAAACAGATCTCAGCCCCAGCGTATATGTTTGGAACTGACTATGGCAGTCAGTGACTAACACTCATCTTCATCAAAATGATGGGCTTAACCCTCTAAAACGTAGGCTAATACAATTCTTTTGCATCACTATAACAAACATGGATTCTGGAACATAAGCGGAATCGTCTATGTCTCTAGGATTCTGGAACATAAGTGGGATTGCCTCTGTCACTTTCTATATATCTTCGATTAGGATTTCTCGGTCCAGACTTGATCACACAAACTTGATAATTCATAGTTGACCAATCACAAGACTTGATGATTCATAGTTGACCAAACACGAGACTTGATGATTTATAGTTAACCACACAAAAATAGTTTTGATTCAACTTGACCAAACAATACTTGATGATTCATACTTGGCCACACAAAAAGGAATAATCTGACATAAACACCTCTAGGATAGTCATCTGAACCAGCCCAATTTACACATGACCTGAGATGCATCTCTCCTAGTGAGTCTCAGTGATATGGTAAACATTTTCATAAACATATATATGTATATATATTTACAGCAAACTGTCCACTGGGTATCGCTCTTAGACTTGACCGAAGATAGGTCACTGTCTAATAGAGTGTTGAGACTGGAACAGAACCTTCCTGATAGAGCACCCTGTCTTCTGATTAAGTTCTCTTTTCCCAGAGCCAGGTCTTGACATCAGGAACCAATCCATCAACACAGGTAGTTAATATATAGGAAGAGTTTCTTAGACCACTTGACCCTGTCAGTTGTGATAATCCTCCAAAGTGGGTGTATGGTTATCTGTGTTTACTTGCCCCAGGAACCATAACATTTATATAGACAGAACTTTTATCTTCTAAGATGGAGTATAGGTATAGATATAGAACCCAATAGTGTAGTATAAGCGAATTACCCAATCCTTTCGGTATTACTTCATAGGTAGAAAGGTTGGTCGCTTTCGCCTGATTGTGATGTCTAACCTACTAGACCTATTAGTATCATTTTAAATTCCATGACTTAGGAAAAAAGGATTATTGTTTAAAAAGACGCTCTATCGGTCTCAACAGGATTCGCACACACCCAGTTATAGTTTGATGTAGTAATTGTATGGCTGAATTGCTCCTGGTAGAGCAATTGAATGTAAAGAACTTCATCACGGCACTGGATGATGATTATTTTCTCGTTCTTTCGAACTTTCTCGAGTATGGACTTACATGAAAGCGTTCCTAACAAGGAAATACATGTTGTAGATTCCAAGACCTATAGGAGATGTCGGCTAATAGATTCCTTCAATTAACTTCGCTGAAATTCGACTAACGAAAATACAACTCCAATTTGTTTATTGGCTAAACCCCGTCAAGCAGAATGACGTGTTACCTTGACCTTACACGGCAGAGCTGAACGGCTCAATTTAGGTCACGCTCTAGAATTTTCTCGCTACAGACACACGAATTATAATTCAAATAAAATAAACTCAATTACCTTCATTAAAAGAAATAAACATGTGTCCTTAAAGTCAGAATTAGATAGCCTGGTGTAAATGAACATGGGCGCATTGAATACTTCTGCTCCATAAGTCTTATGTCGTCTCGACGAAGTGACTGTCACGGTCTTATTAGCTTGATGTGTGTACAAGCGGTTTTATGTTGTCTAAAATGTTAGTTCAGCGTTTCCTGAACAAAGTGGTTAACATGAATTATAATTGTTAAAGTGGTTAACAAGAATTAATAAATCCATCAATATCATTCCATCCATGGATAGCCATTCAAGTTAGGACACAGATAAGTGAAATTTATACTTTCATGTAGTGTCTTTCGTGAATTTGTTAGTCTATTTTTGTTTGTTTGTTCTGTGCTGACGAAGGCTTTGGCCGCAACGTCCATTTTGTGTTTTTTGTAGTCGTGCTTTGGTAAAGCTCACAATCTACTTCTCGTTGTTCAGTGATTCATTCATTCCTGAACAAAGTGAGAAATCGCGTTTTCATGCACAAAGATAGACTTTAAGACCCCAGATTACCGAATTCTCGAGAATTGGTGAATTAACCTCTCTCCGAAATTCGTGCATTACTGTAGTTATTAGAAATAACCTTACGAGATACCGTAGAAAGTCCCTACAGATTTTTGGATTTCCCCTTCTCCGTTCCCCAACTTATTAACATGAGTAGCGACCCGATTGGGGATGTGCTGTCAGCTGGTAACCGACTTGGGTTTTATTAATCATAAGCAAGATGTCCCGCGTCCGATAAACTCATCTGCCACATCCTGCACCCATTTTCTCTTTGGCCTTCCTCTTCCTCTCTTCCTGAGCATATACCCTCCAGTATTGTTCTCTTCAAACTTTCATGACGTTTCAAATGACTAAAATATTTCAATTTTCTTTGTTTTATCGTCTTTATTAGCCAACCTTCTTCAATATTCAGCTCTTGTCGTATGAACGGGCGTGTTCATTTTTATCCAAGATATTCTTAGAACCCGTCTATAATATTTATATTCAACGGCCTTTATGCGATGTTCAGCTTGTTTATTAAGTGTCCAGGTCTCACAGGCGTATGTTGCAATGGGAAAGATTCATGCTCTTAAAAATCTCATTTTTGTAAGTCTATCTATCCCACTCCACAATTTATTTCGTTGCTTTAGTTTTTGAAGAGCAATGGATATTAGTCTTTTAATGTATTTCACTGTGTCACCATTGTTGGTCATTAATGACCCATGTTATTCGGCATATTCCACCACTTCCATTTTTTTTCCTCATTAACATATATTTCTTTCTCCATATTAGTTTTATCTGTATGCATTATCTTTGTTTTTGCTATGTTAAGATATAAGTTGTGATTTTCACTATTTCTTTTGGTTGGTGTTATTAGATTTTCTATACTATACTGTTATGTGGTTAATAATATTGTATCATCAGCATATCGAATCTCCGGTATTTCATGACCACTGATATTTAGGGCATCATATTGCTCCTTAGTTACATCATCTCTGACATTTCTCATTATATTTTCGATGTACACGTCAAACAACTAGGAGTCTCTGTTGCGAAGTGGTCAAGCCGTTTGACTCGTGCTCCGAAAGTTGTGGGTTCATTTCCGGGCCGTATCCTTCGGTTTACGAGTTAAAATGTTTCGGAGACTCCTGTGGGTCGTCGCTAAAAGCTACGGAGGTCGTGCTTTGTGCGACGCTTTCCGTGCTGCGGAAAGAGACCGACCCATATGGGATAAAACCCGGTGCAATGAAGTCGACCCTGTCGACTTTTAAGCGACAACTAGGAGGACAGCAAACAGCAATCTGATGTCTCGCCATCTATTCTAACTGCTGCCTCGGGTAAGCTTTTTGAGTTTAACTTTCACATCTGCTTCTAATAACTGATTATCTGTATCACAGTCTGCACATCGTATGGTTTTTGCTGGTGTTATGCTTGATCTCTATCTTCTTTATGTTAAAATATAATCAATCTGGTTTTTGGTAGTACTTTCCGGGGACTTCCATGTGAAGAGTCTTCTTCGATGTTCTTTTTTAAAATGTGTTGGCTATCGTTAATTCATTATCTAGGCAAAATTCAATTAATTTGTCACCTTAATCATTTCTTTTCGCTTTTCCAAATTTTCCTAAAACGTGTCTCTCATTTTCAGCTCTTGCTGTACCTACTTTTGCATTAAAATCTCCCATTATTAATGTTATGTCATTATGACTAATTTTATCTAATTTGTCTTGCAGTTTGCTGTAAAAATATTCCATTTCTTCTTCTTCTGCTATTGATGTAGGTGCATATATCTATATGATAGTTGTGGTTTTGGGTGGCTTCTAAGTCTGATAGTGAGGATTCTATGATCGACCGGGTTATATCCAATGAAAGCTTTTGCTGTCGGTTTATCTAAACAAAATGACACTCCGCTCTGTCGTCCGACGTCTCTACCACAATATATAAAAAGATCTCCATTTTCATTTTTAAAATGTCCCTTGCCTCTCCAGCGATGTTCAACAAATTCCTAAAATATGAATATTTAACCTCTCAATCTCATCACATACTACCTTAAGCTTTCACTCATACAGAGAGTTAGCATAGATTTGTTTATTCATCTTTTATTCATCTTTTAGGCCACACCTACTTGCATTTTAAGCATATTGTTTAACTATTGCCTTACAATGAACTGTTTGGAATACAGCGCAGTTTGTTCTAAAAATGCAAGAAGTTATTTCACTTTCATCTTCATCATCATCATCATGATCATCATCATCATTATCAACTGCCACTTTTGCCGTTAGGCTTCATGTGGAGGAATAGTTAACGTTCCAGCGACCAATGTGTGGCACTGGATAGTGTTATTCCATGTCACTGTACAATGTCTTTGATGTCGTCAATCCATTTTCTTCTCGTATCAGATCTTCATTGATGTAGCACCAGTACAGGTTGTTGATAGTGCTGCATTATAAGGAGATGGCCAGACAGACAAGCCAACGATCAAGTCCTGCAGGAGACAAATGAAAATCGTAAACTGATTGGAGGAATTAGACGTAGACATTCAACATTTTTAAGACATGATATGAAAAGAAGTAAATTAGAGAACTTGGTGACAACTGGCAAAGTCGAATGAAACAGAGCAAGGGGAAGACAGATAAGTAAACACCTCGATGGCTTGACCACGTGGCATGGTAGGGACAAGAACACCGAGTAGATCCACGACTCTGGTTATCGAGTGAAATAACGAAACATTACCGCTCACGTTTACCGGCATGGCACATGATGGGTGGATCTGTTGTACAGTATAAAGTACTGAGTTTGAAATTTTCTAAATTCTAGTGTTCTTATTGCACTTTGGTTTGAGTGGTACATGGTTATGATATTTTCTAGAAAGTGTGCTTGTATCCCGTAGTCTTCAAGAATGTTCAATAATTTGTATCAATTCACTCTGTCTAATACTACAAACACAACATTCTGTTGCTCACAGAATTCGATGAGTTTTTTCTTCTTAATAAATGTGGCGTGACGAATAAAATCCAAGACGGTCTAGGGGCCGGATCAAAGATAACAAAGATAAAATCCACTTGTGTCAGGAAGCCACCAAATGGCTCACGAACCCCAGGAGTGGTGTGACGATAATTAGTAAATATATTCCCACTCCATAATCAAAACTAGAAGCTGGTCTTTCCATATACTAGGCGTTGGGAGAATCCAAGGTAGTTACCGGGTAAACAAACGAGTAATCTCAACCCACGGATATAAATTATACCAGAGATATCACCTCGCCACTGAGGATTCCCATTCAATTCATATAACAACATGTATAATTTATCAACATGAAACAGTCAACCAAATGCTAAACATCATTAATAAAGGAATAGACTCCAACGCATAACTTGGTTTAAAAATCGTTTAAATCAATATTTGTGGCAAAATCTGATGATAAATAATCCTTCCCACAATGGAAAAACATAACAATCAAAACATGGCATCAGGTCACCCGAAGGCACTTTATCTTAATCATTTCCCTCACAAAGTGTTCTGATAACATCCATAATTATCTCTCGTTGATTGTTATATAATAGTTTATTATCTTGATCCTGTTGTTGAATAGTCTGTACACTGTTTACAAGGATCACACGAATTCACACCATCACACCATTCCTCTGTCGTCGAGCCAAAGCTGATTGATTGGATCAGGATGACGCAGGTAGCCAAATCATCATCTGGCTCCCTAATGTGGTGAAACAAGAACCAACAGATGTATTCTTGCAAAATCTATTTAAATATTGCAGTGTTATGTTGTGTGATGGAAAATAATATTAGGATGTTACAAGGATTTCCCCGGACATCCCCATTACGATGGGAGAAAATCATGTTACAATAAGACCTATCAAATCATGCGGCGATATACATCTGTGTTGTGAAAATCAACCATAATAACAAACATCTCTCAAGATAAACATTAGTTAGAACAACATCTTGTTATGACAATCATCTGCTGTAGCAAACATCTGCTGAGATAAATATTAATTAGGACAACATCTGTTGTGACGTACATTCGTTGAGATAAACATTATTTGGGACGAACATTTGTTGAGACCCACAACAGTCGTAACAACATCTATTGTGAAATCCCTCTATTATGACAAATATACGTAGGGACAAATACTTGTTGGGAAGAATAGCTTGTTATAGTAAGCTTTCGTTGTTTTGAATGTCTGTTGTGATAACCATCCGTTGAGATGTCACCTCCTGTTGGTATGACGCCAAGGACAAGACAAGCGATTGAGATGACACAAAGACATCCGGTTGAGATAATGACGTGAAGAATAAACTGAAATGTCATCCTGTCAGGACGAATCGTCATAATAAACAAAGACGTCAGAACAAGACAAACGTCACTGCATGAATACGAACGTCAAGATAGACCAGAAACGTCAATGATAAGGTACGTGTCGTCAGGAACAAGCAAACGTCCTATTAGCTCTTATCATCCCCCATCATGTCTATAACTTCTCACAATTTACCAACAACTCAACATTCACAAATGAAACATACAACACAAATAATACATCAATCTTTTCACAAAATTATGGTCATAAGAATATTTGACAGAGGCGTCAGATAGATATCTCATAATATCAACATTGAGCGTGATATTGCCCTTCCAGCCTAACCACAGTGAGAAGGGGTTAAAAACAACTTTTGTTCCTTTCACAGGCACATTGTTGCACGGTAAAATCTGCCCTACGGCATTCACTCAAAAATTGGGCTAGCACTTAACGAAAAATTCCGTCAGGCCATTTACAACATTTAAATCATTCTGACCTTGAGTGCAACGTCCTGCAAATTACGCACAATCTAATTATAGTTTCTTTCCACATTAGGAATCATCTTCAGAAAAAGAATATATTATTCACTCGAATATTCCCAGAACACAATTAAGAAAAGACGTGTAAAAGTGAATATGGAACAAGTGCACATCAGTACCAGATCGCATACATATGAGAGCGGTCTCTACATCAAAGAGTAGCCTGCCGATGAAGTGCGTGTACGAAGAGCATTATTTTCACAACCAACAATGAGCATGTTTTAGCAAATCTCTTAAGCACAAGGAATAAATGATAATGATTCGCATTTATAGCAGAATAAACTCCTGTACCATTTAGAATCCGTCTTTATCGGAGATGAGATGTTAAGCATGGCAAAATAATAGTTGACTTAGCATGGTAATTCAGCAAAAGTCGATTTACAGCGAGCGAAGATTTCAGTTTATAATATTCAAGGAAATAACATTATTAAATCGGCACAAATTGTCACATAAAGAGAACTCAATACCTATTTCTTAACTATTATTCATCATCATTATCAAAACGAATTAATACACTCACCTTGTAATCCAAAAGAGCACAGGTTAGTTTGTGCAGAAACGAAAAAGGGGGTACGATAAACTATCATGGAAGAGAACAAGAGAAATATTGCTTGTGTCTGTCTTTTACTGTGCCGAAAAATAAAATGAATCCTAAGATTTCAATTTTGGTGATAGTGCCTCTGATGACGGCACTAGAGACGCGATCTACGTCAGCTACAACCAACCAGATTCTATTCCCCATGACATCAAGTGGGCCTTGAGATAATTTCAATCAAATTAAACGTGGTACTGGCGACGATTTCAGTTGCGGCCATCATTGAACTTCTTCTTCTTCTTCAGCGTTCCGAGCCATTGAGGTTCTTTGCTGCAGATACAATCCGTCTCCATTCGTCTCTCTGGTGGACCTTCTCTTGCCAGTCGTTGATGCCAAGTGCTTGTAGGTCTGTATATGTATTATCTCTCCACCGCCTTCTTGGTCTATCTCGAGGTCTACGGTCATTTATTTCCTGAGTGTAAGCAAGTTTTGTTTCCCTATTATCTTCCATTCTTTCTATATGCCCCAGCCATTGTAGTATATTAGCCTTCATGATACCAGTGATTATCGGGGACTTAAACATCACTGAACTGTTTGAAGAAAATTGGGAGGACGGAGAGATATTTTATATCACTGTAAATATGTTCATGGCGAGATTCACTAGATACCCAATCCTCCTCCTCATCATTCTCATCTTCCTTTTTCTTCTTCGTCATTAACATCATCATCATTTTCTTTTTCTTCTTCTTCTTCCTCTACTTCTTCCTCGTCTTATTCTTCTTCTTCTTCTTCTTCTTCTTCTTCTTCTTCTTCTCATCTGCCTGCTTCCTTCTTTATCCTCCTCTTCATTACCGTCATCATAATCAAATATTTCCTTTTACCTGCTTCTTACTTTTAGCTCGTCGTTAATTGAAGACCCTCAACTAATTTATAGTAAATTCTCTTATCCTTTGTCGTCCCATTCATCCAGTCTGTTCTGTTTTCCTTGCTCATATCTAAAACACTTCTTTCAATGTTTCTTCGATTTCCTTATGTTTATTTTACCCTCCTCATTCAAGAAGGATTAACTACATTGTGCTTCAAAAGACCGTGGATGGAGTTATACCTCTCCATAGCACAAAGTCTGAGCTGTATTGTTGAGATCATGTGTTGCCCATGCAACATCTTTCCTTTCTCGGCCTGCCTAGTTTACTCCATAGGAAAAGTAACCCCAATGCATATGGAACAAGACCAGCTGCAGAAGCTGCCGTATCAGCAAAGCAATGCTCTACCTGCCACCTTCTCATAGCTTGGCCTGACCTGCCATGACATTTAGTCTGTAGGTTGCATTATCTCGCACAAGGATGAGGCTTGTACTCTCCCAATTGCGCTCCTCCGCCCGAAGCCGTTAACACAATTTGGGGTGTGGGGTTTGGTGAGTGTCGCCCAATATTGTGTGGGTGTTTGTGTGTGTGTGTGTGTGTGTGTGTGTGTGTGTGTGTGTGTGTGTGTGTGTGTGTGTGTGTGTGTGTGTGTGTGATTAAATCACACCAGTGTTTGTGTGCCGTATCCTGTGCTAACACTTATGCCTGTAATGTGTTAAAGGTGATCTGTCCAAAGTAAATTGATCATTAATTGTATATTCAGACGAAGCCTGAACAAGCGAGGCAATTCAATTCTGAAACCTAATTCCCAGCCAAGACTCCCTGTGATTGAGACGACAGGACGAATCATCACTTTGTGTAAATTATAATAGCAAGGACACAAAACATTCTGAACTGAACTGTGCCAGGGATATGTATCTTCTGTCGATGTTTGCGCGTGCAGACAAGAGTTCGCAGAAATAAACAAATTACTCCGGTTTTTGTTGCCCCTATCTGAAAGTAAGATGGCAATTCATTTCCATAATGACCTACACAATTATGCAGTTTGAATAGTTAAGTATCAATTTTAAAGAATCATGAAAACAGTTGCCCGGATCAAAGACCAGTTAGCCAAATCCAGGAAAGTCTTAGCAGAAGCTGCCTGTTTGACCCGCTTGGCCAGGAATATAGACAACGCAAACACACGAGCGCGCGCACTCACCCATACATTCTCACAAATGCGCTCACTTACCACATCACACTCACATACATACATACTTAACACACATACAGGCTCTCTCTCTCTCTCTCTCTCTCTCTCTCTCTCTCTCTCTCTCTCTCTCTCTCTCTCTCTCTCTCTCTCTCGCTAACACTTTGTCACACACTGTGACACACCCACACACATAGACACCCACACAGGTACTCACACATTGTGACACACTCCCACACATAGACATCCACACAGTACTCACACACTGTGACACACACCCACACATAGACACCCACACAAGTACTCACACACTGTGACACACTTCCACACATAGACACTCACACACGTATTCACACACAGTGACACGCTCCCCCACATAGACACCCACGCACGTACTCACATACTCACACATTGTATAATAGTGTAAGTGAAAATTAAGTTGCGACCCATTTGACACGCCAAATGCACAATGGGCATAAGGTGTTAGACCCATACTTTTATAGACCAAATTACATTAAGTGAGTCGCGTGGTCGGTATCACATCGGTCGCCTTCCTCCCCAAGACATTTCCTAGTCCCCATTTTAAGTTATGTTGACCTTAGAGTTCTCATGTCAATATTTTATCAAATTTGAGACCACCTGTATAAATGCCTACTCACACGATATGCTACACCCCTCCATCCGCCCCGAGGTCATGGGTTCAAATCCTCAAAGAGGAGAATTATAAAATATTTACCTACGTTTCCAGGTCGACCCAGTTCAAAATGGATACCAAGAAATGTCTTGGGAAGTAAAGACGGCCCTCGCCCTGGAGGGAAAGGTTGAGGGCAAGCGAGTAAGAGGTAGACAACGATACAAGTGGGAAAATAACAGCAAGAGATGGACGAACATCAGTCTGACAGAATGTACATTCAAGGCGAGAGGGTACAGACAGTGTTGGAGGTCCATTGCAGCCATCTTCATGTGAGACTGGCACCTGATTGATTGATTTTGATTGATTGATTGATTGATTGATTGATTGATTGATTGAGATCATTGAAATCTATGATTAAGTAGATCATTATCAGTCAATCAAAACGATATTTGTAAAGTCTTCTGGCTTGTATTTCCTTTATATTGAATATACCATGAGAAATTTAAAAGAGATGGGGTGAATGACAATATAAGATGTGCTGAGGATAGAGTATTGAATGCGAGCAGCGAAAAACATCAACGTTTAGTGAATGATCTTACTGTTTGCAGTGAACAACCAAGGTTATAATCGGAATGCAGTCATCAGGTGCCGTCTCCACAATGAAGGTTGGCTGCAATGGATCTTCAACACTGTCTGTCTCTCGCCCTGACTATACATTCTGGCAGGTTGATGTTCGTCCATCTCTTGATGTTATCTTCCCACTTGTAACGTTGTTTACCTCTTGCTCGCTTGCCCTCAACCCTGCCCTTGAGTATGACTTTTATAAGAGTATCATGTCTTTTAACGTGGCCGAAATATTTCACTTGCCTCATCTTTGTCTCTTGCATCAACTCTCTCTTCATTCCCAGTTCTTCTAGAACCTCTGCATTTGATTGTTTTGTTTCCATGAAATACAACATATTCGTCTGTATATCCACATCTCCAGGGCTTCTATGCGACTTTCTAGTTTGCTTGTTCAATGTCCAGGCTTCCGCGCCATACAGTGGCGTTGAATATACGTAGCATTTGACAATTCTCATTTTTAATGCGTTATTAATCTCTCTAACTGGTAATATTGATTTCATGCCGATTTTTGGTCATTCCTATTCTCTTTTTGATTTCTATTTCACTTCTGTCGTCATCTGTTATTTCTCCGAAATGTCCAAGATAGGAGAAACGTGTTACTTGGTCTAGTATCTCCCCGTTTACTGTGATGTTCATTGGTGAACTTTCCTTTTCACTGGTAATTATCACAGTTTTTTGTTTTGTTTTTTGATAGTAATATCTAAGCCACATTCTGCACTGTGCCTGTTTACTTGTTCCACTAGGTCTTGTAACTCTTGCTCGCCTTCTGATAGTAACACGGTATCGTCAGCATACCTAAGATTGGTTATGATTTTTTCATTGATGTTGAGTCCAGGCATTTCAACTTGTTTAAAAATTCTTTCTGTGTATAGGTTGAAGAGGCTTGAGACAGTACACATCCTTGCCGTACTCCTCTTTTTATGTCTATAGGCGACGAATAGTTATGTCTGCATCTAATAGACGCCACTTATTCCCAGTACAAGTTACTAGTAAGTCTGATGTCCGTTCAGTCTACTCCTATATCTTAAAGGCACGTAATTAGTCGTTCATGTTGTACTCTATCAAAAGCTTTCTTGTAGTCTATAAAACAAACATATATTCTTTGCTTTTTTGAACTTCTATATATTTTTCAATTAACATCCTCAAACAGATAATTGCTTCTCTGGTGCCGCTGTTTTTGCGGAACCCAAATTGTTCTTCAGCTACTTCCTCATCTATTTTATGTTGAATTCTCTCTTGTATAATTTTGAGTAGTATCTTAGTTGCCGATCTCCCTGGACTAGGGGTTAGCGACTTTCTCCGTAATCCCATATACTCTCGTGAGTAACGTGACGACGGCAATAATCGGTAGCGGTTCTAACCGCGTCAGTAACTTACGGGGTATGTGAGCCAGCCGCTCAGAAAGCAATGGCAAACTACTGAGCCTAATCTTGCCAAGAAATCAACAATCAGCTGAAAGATGCTGATGTTGACAGCGATGTCCTGTAAAGGATAAGCACACTTTATTTAGTACCTTAGTTATGTGGCTCATCACGCTAATAGTTCTGTAATCCTCACAATCGACAGCTCTTGGCTTCTTCGGTAGTGTGATGAAAAAGGAGGTTTTCAGGTCCATTAGGGTTGTACCCAGTATTATATACATCATTATATAATTCTGTGATAGTATCAATGCCAATGGATTAACTTGTATGAAAACAGAAATTAAGGTCACTTGAAAGGAAAAAGAGTGACCACAATGTAAAATAAAAAGTGTTTCTGCATATTCTTTACAGGCTGTTTGTGATATCTTGGCAAGTTTGCGTTCAGTACTTTGCCATTGTTCCTGAACGTCTGACTCTCATACCATTGTATGGAAATCAACAAATCGCCCGCAGTTATGTTTCGAACCTGGTATTCGGGATTACAAATTGCCTTCGTGACTCCTTCGCCACAGAGCCGGCCACAATAAAATATCCAAGTAAATAGGAAAATTCGTAATCAGATAATCGATACCACTGTCTTGAAACAGTTCAAATATCTGAAGGAACATGTCTTGAAGATATTACAAGAACATAACAAATGTAGCCTTTCGCCAGATGGCAAACATACTCACCAATAGCAATTTGTCTATTGAAGTGTGAAAAAAGCATATTAATGTGCTAAACGGAGCCTGTACTGTTGTGTGTGAGCCGCGGTAGCGCAGTGGCTAGCACGCTTGACTTCCGGCTCGGTGACAATGTGTTCGAATCCTCACGAATGACGAATTTTTTTAATGCATCTGAATTCCCGTGTAGAGCCAGCTTTACAGTGGGTCACGAGAAGTAAAGGCGGGACGGGGGCGCGATGCTATACAAATCACCATACATGTCAAAGCGTGTCAAGGGTCCTTTACTTGACTTGTTGTTAACTGCTCTGCGTGTGTGTATGTATGTTCGTGTGTGTGTTATAAGACATCTTTCATCTTCTGAAATTCATCTTAAGCGATGCCTGTTCTACTCTTAGTCCCATGTTTATACAGCTTCCATCTAATGTTGTCACTGAAGACGAATAATACTGACAGTTCTACAAGATCTGAACATCGAAGAAAACTGGTTCACAAATAGAGCCATGCGCGGAAACTTAAATCAATCAATCATGTGCCATGCCGGAAAGCGTGGGCGGTCATGACTCGCCATTTCACTCGATCACCAGAGTCGTGGATCAGCTCAGTGTTCCTGTCTCGTCCATGCCACGTGGCCAAGCCATCCAAGTATTTTACTCTCGGTCTTCCTCTTGGTCTGTTCCCCTCGATCTTGCCAGTTGTCAATAAGTTCTCCAATCCATTTCTTCTGATAACATGTCCAAAAAATTGTGACTGTCTTCGTCTCATTTCTCTAATCAGTCTGCTATGTTCATTTGTCTCCTGTAGTACTTGGTCATTGGTTTTTCTATCTGTCCATGGTACTCTTTGCATTTTCCTCAGAAACCATATTTCTGTAGCCATCAAATGTTTTTCAGCTTGACTGCACATTGTCCAAGTTTCACATCCATGCCCTCAACACTCTTTTTCTCGTTTCAATTGACATCTTTTTATTGGTCAGAATGTTTTTCATCTTGCTAAAGGCTACTTTCGCCATGGCGATTCTTGTTCTAATCTCTGCAAGGCATCTCCCATCAGATTTTATGACTGTTCCGAGATATTTGTATCGATTCACTTGTTGAAGAATATTCCCATTTACTTGTATATTACATTGTGGTACTTCGTTCTTCCTAGTGACGAACATAACCGGTGTCTTCTTACAATTTAATTCCAACCCTAGCTGAAATACTTTGGCCATATTAAAAGTTACGGTGATTTGGAAAAGGCGCTGATTGAAGGCCTGATTCTTGTCAGATAAGGCAAGTGTCGATCAGCATGATGACAGACTGACAGACGCAGAATACAGGACAAGCAGGGAGTGAAAGTGCATGAGTCACAGAAATTTGACACATATCCAGTGTCTTTCCTCCTGGCCGTTGTCACAGCAACGTTCTGCAAGGGACTGCCTACATAAAAAGAACTGCGGCCGACTTGGCCTCCTCTTTCCCTTTTAAACTGTCGGGGGATTTTTAAGCGCTCACAAGTTGGCACACCGATTTTTCGATTTTCCGATTCCTTATCAGATTAGGATTGGGTCCCGTTATCTACCCAAGGATCAAGGGCTTGAAGTATACACTTCCGAGGTTACTTACTTTGTAAGAAATTCCCCACTTGATTCGAACTGATCTTTACAAGTTAAAGGCGGACGCCATGCCACTAATCCGTTTTGACTTCCCAAATCCTTTCCCTTCGCCGACCAATATGGCCTTACAATGTGTAGATTTAGCTACATCGCTTTATTTTGTTATCTGAAACCATATTGTTGGTGGGCCTTCTCTGGAGTCTACCGACATTATGTGTGTATTTTTAGATGCATTTCAACAAAATTATATGTCGATCCGATCTGCTTCGTTCACAGATTTGCTCTTATTTTTATTTACATTGAAAACAATCTCATGCTCTTTGACAGAACTCAGTCGCGTGAGAATCTAGAGCTTGAAAGAGATATCATTATAACTCCAGTGGAGGATGTTCCTGCGTCTGCGTGAGTTTACAAACACAATATTCTGTAGATGGCGCTAGAAGATTCTGGAGAATCACACAGACGATAGACGTTTATTGGCTGTCAGAATAAAGGGGTAATTTTCTTGATGTATGAAGTTTCGTACGACACCGAAACCTGCAGACATCACTCAGTGGTGGATACATTGTCCTGCGGATGATGTACGGGCGGTGTAAGCAAAAGAAACTGTCAGATCTGTGACACAAGATTGTGTAGAGGGATAAGCAGTAGGTTTGTTCATAGACGTATCTCTTGGGGGAAATTGCTTGTTACATCACGATAGTGACAGGGGGAAGTAAGAAGAGAGTGTTGCTTTGTGTACAGTTTGATAGGCCTAAGGACTTGCTAATCTCTCTCTCTCTCTCTCTCTCTCTCTCTCTCTCTCTCTCTCTCTCTCTCTCTCTCTCTCTCCATCTATCCATATATCTCTCTCGTCTCTATCTATTGACAGATTTACTATTACTATATACAGACAGACAGACAGACAGACAGACAGACAGACAGACAGACAGACAGACAGACAGACAGACAGGCAGGCAGGCAGACAGGCAGGCAGGCAGGCAGACAGACAGACAGGCAGGCAGGCAGGCTGGTTTGTTCCGGAATATTCCCCCAAGGCCACAAGTCAGTATATATAGCGTCGGTGGTGTATAGGTTAGCATGGTTGCCTTCCAAGCAGTCGATCCGGGTTCGATTCCCGGTTGGCGCAATTTTTATCGATAATGCTACTGTTGAACGGGGCTGGAACATCTTGTTTCAAACAAGCAAGCAAGCAAGAGGGTACGGGGCGGTTGGGTGCAAATTCTGTATATGTCAGTTTTGCCATGAGAATGTGAGCATGTTCACATCCAAACGCAATCTGAGGATGGGGACGGAGCGCTTATGGGAATGCCCCGAATGCTGTGATGTCGGTTCCTAAATCAATCAATCAATCTGCACTTGTGTTGGCAGAGCCAGAATTATCTGTTATTTTCCATGTTTATAATTGTACTTGGTGTTTATGTATGAGTCAATTTCAAATGGCAGCGAGGAAGAGGTCAGCCGACTGCTAGGTCTGTGTATCAGGAGATCACAATTGAACAACACACGTTTGGTAGTTTAAGCAGTCCAGCTATTACAGGTGGTAAGTGGGCAAGCTGACCTGGCAAGCTGACCAAGCAAGTTGAACACACAACGTGCCATTTTGTCTGCTATACATCTGGACAGTGTGGGAGAAATGAAGATGCGATGCTAGTCTCGCTTTAAGCAGGAGTGTTTGCAATGGTTGTTTACCTAATTGAATATTATATTTGAAATAGTCTGTAACAATGATAATATCAAAACTGAAAACGAATGGGTTGTTCCACTTTGGGTGACTTGATATAGGAAACTGGACTCCTCAACCATAGACAAAAGAGAAGACGAGCCGCCAATAAAATGGTATTGATAGAGTAACTAGAATCAGTGGTGTACTTGTGCTGTGTTGTTTACTGTTTGTGTATGTGCTGTGTCTGTCGCCATGGCGCCAATGGTGATATGTTTGTTAGAATATTTAAACTCAGACAGTTCGCCAGAGAGAAACGGTTTTATTTCTTCTTTTACAGCGAATCCCTTAAGATATGTCACCGTTAATCTGGGCGCTTAGTTGGATGCTACCTCGTAGTTGCATTATAACTATCAACCTGTTTAGTTGGTTGTTACCTATTTCTGGAGTATACGTGTCGACCTGTTGGTTGGTTGTTTACTTTTGAAAGTAATACAATGTCTCTACTTGTCAGTCATTCGGCGTCTATCTGGTCGGTTGTTTACTGTTGTAATAGCTGTTTAGCGGCCTTTAGCCGTTACGGTCCTGCTCGTATGATAGTGTTATAAGCAGGATATTGTACAACTATTGATGTTGAGGTGTTGAAGCCGTTGAAGTTGATCTATTAC